>CAJOBZ010000079.1:765000-1316306 GCA_905332375.1 Pieris macdunnoughi | reverse complement strand
AAATTTTCCATGTTTTTAGTTTTCATAGTTATTCTGCTTTTCCGGAGCCAAAGACAACAGATAAAAAATCATGAAAATCAGTGCAGCGACTCTATGATTATAAGTTTTATATGTATTAAAATTTCTGTTAAATAATAGTTATTTTCTAATATTATAAATATATGTATTAATAATTAGTAATATAGAATTAATTAAATACTACATTAATTAAGCAACGTAAAAATAACATTTTTTTGAATCTAAAATTAAAAACCTTTCAAAATATAATATAATAATTAAAATATATTATTAAAAGGAATATATGTCCCTTTAGGTTCCGAAGATACTGGCAGCGTTCCCCTTTTGTAGCTCGTCTAATTCTTTGTCCGAGGTAGCTGCCAGCTCTTCGGTCTCCTGTGATGTAGAGTCACCTTTTAGTTATTTCCTTAAAAAAATACTAATAAATTATATTCATCATGTAGTACATACAATACAATATTTAATTGGTAAGTAGGAATCGAAAAAGTAAAGAAAAAGAAAACATTTATTAAATTCAAAAGTCCAAAAAATTACATAGAACATCCTAAATGGTCAACAATTAAACATCAGATTCTTAAAGACCACACGCTTGTTAGGTTGTAATAAACACTATTAAATGTAAAGGAAATACAAATTACGCCTAATAATGTAGCGTCTTGGCGGATGTATCTTGTTATGAGTTAAAATAAATCTATGTTTGTGCGCACTTTTATAAAAATAGATTAATAGGCGTATTAGAGGGGCTGGTCTTATCTAGTTTTTATATTTTGAGGTTTAATGATGCGTTTGTGGCATAGGTATTGAATGGTAAATTGGTTCTAGTTCCCAGCAAAGAAGTGTGCATAATTTTGGTTATTGATTGTAATATAGGCTAGTTAATATTCGATTTTCTATACAAGCTAGATCATAGTTGTACTTCGTATCACACTTATATTTCTTTCAAAATCTTAATATATATAAATTACGTGTTAAGTTGTTTGTCCGGACTATGGACTCCTAAACTACTGAACCGATTTCAATCAAATTTGCACACCGTGTGCGTTTTGATCTAACTTAAAAGATGGAGGATAGCTTACATCTCAATTTATACCCGCAATATTATTTTATTGCAAATTATTTGTTAATTATTTGATAGTCACAATTCTGATGGCGCTGTGTTGAAAGTACCAACGTTTCAAATAAGCTACAATTTAATGGCATAACCACCAAAAAAGCATGGTTGTCCCCATGACTGGTGTTCTTCTACCGCTTCCCTTGAATAGTTTACTACTATCTAATATAACAAAAATCTTACCACACACAGCAACGCTTGGCCGAGTCTGCTATTTGTTTTTTCTTAGACAATATCAACAGACGTTTACGGTGTTGTCAGTTTTTGAATGAAATAAAAATAGTGTTGTGACAAAGTTTTCTAAAACCCCTGAATTAATGATCGGGCGAATGATGGCAATTTCAATAAGTACGTCAAAAAACTGATTTTAGTTACATAATACATAGTACCTAACTTAATCAAGCAATTTTATACAATTTTGAAATAGAAATAATATTCTAACTTTACTGATTTGAAATGATTGACTATTCACACTAAATTTGTTCATTCATCTGATTGAACAAGAACTCACGCAATCAGCTATTACTTTAAATAGTTGGCAACATCTATTTTAACAAAGTGACATTAGCTACTGTCAGGCTTGGCTTCGTCTAATTAAAAATACGACTATAGTTTAATATAAATCTTTAAAACAGACCAATGTAATCGGACCTCATACTACAGCTATGAAACAGACATTTCAGAAGGTAAATCTTGACTTACTTGACTTTATGTCCTCCTAGATGGGGCAGAGGGCGTCCACAGAGAGTCTCCATCGCGTTCGGTCTCGAGCCTCATATTTCACCTCGCTCCAAGTCTTTGTGGCTCTCTTTGCCTCGTCTGCAACTGTACGGCGCCAGGTTTGCTTGGGACGGGCTTCCGCTTTCCAACTCAAAGAAGACTCTAAATATCAAAAAACCATGTGACACATTTTATTTCTAAAAAGACAAAAACACAAATATTTCCCAGCTAGGAACAGATTATTTTGGAAAATGTAATTGTTGTTTTAGTATTTTTGTTATTTATGTTTCCTATCGTTTTAATCTTCCCTGAACTTCCACTAATATTTCAAGATCATAATCAGCCAAATCGGTCCAGCAATCCTGGAGTTTAACGAGACAAACAAACAGCAAAAAAAAGTATTCGTTAATAAGATGTATTATAAGCTAAATGTTGTTACTTTCTACAGAAACGGACGGTTTTTTGCTGTATCCGTAACAAATAGTAAATATATAGTTTCTGTATCTAAATTTATTATTTTAAGGGTTATTTATTATTATGATTGTATTTCTTATAGAGGGTGGGACATATGTTTGAGCTTCATTGATATTTTTAAAGAGGTCTATTCGAATCAGTGTTACCAAGCGTTTTGTTAATGACAAAATACCACACATTCCTATCATTCAAAAGCACCTACACTACTAAAATACTGTCTTGTTTCAAAGCTTGTAGGCCTCCTACCAATAACAACCACTATTTAATTCCACCCCGAATTGTTTCCGCAAAATTGGACCGCGTGATTAATTTGTTTAAGTCCCCTTGTATGCAATTTGTTTCTACCAAATTACTATGACCTACCCACCCCTTTTGTATCTCTACAAAACTGTATGAATGAAGGGATTTTGTTAGAATTAGAAAGGTCGAGATAAATTGGTGACGAGTTCCTTGGTTTAGCGGGTTAGTTGACATTAGCGCTCAATAAATAGGTATGAAGATGTTGGTAAAGGATTGTTTAATCTATTGGTATAACCACGTTTACAGTGAAATTAGTCTCGAGAAATTTTTGCAAGTTTACGATCTTAGAGCTTCCACTATTCTGGCCTACAAAATGTTTCGATTCCTAACATTACTATTTAATTCTTATCCCTAGCAACTTTGTTTCAATAAAAACAAGTTTTTATTTAAAAAAAGGTTTTGACTTTATAAAAAAGGTGTGTGCGTTCACACACGATAGAGTGAAACTTCAAAGAGGAGAGACCGAATTTTTTTTTTTCTTTCATCTAGGGGTTTTTAAAACTTCGCGGGGGGTCTAGGCGGGGGGTCAAAATTTATTTTTGGCCTAGGACGCACCGTTCCGAGATATTTCAATCTAAAGCAAAAAATCGTCACTTGATAGTGGAAAGTGGAAACACCGCACAAAACCAGAATAAACCAGTTTACGCTGTCCGCAGGTGCCACGTGCAGTCCGGCGTCAGTCGCTTGGTACTGTTAGAACATAAAGCCAAAATATTAAATTATTACGTTAATTGTTAAATTTTGTATTTGTTGATTGTTGTTTTGTTTGTTATTATTGTTATAATATTTGTTGAAGTGTTTAATTTGTGTGTAAGTGTTGCAACTTTATTTGTTTATTGTTAAAATGGCTCCAGTGTTAAAACATGGTCGAGGCAAGCCTTTGACTTTCTCAACTAAAGAAGTTTTGTACTGTTTGTACAAATATTTCGAAAATGAGTGTAATAACAACCCAGCAGTATTATGACTCCCACTCAATTAGTTGCTAAATCAACGGGAATTTCATAGCATCCGTCAGAAAGGTAGTATCAGAAAGCAAATGTCGACCTTCAGATCAGGAAGTAACATTTAAATCTCCCAAAAAGAAACCGAATCGTAAACCTACAATAGTAATTCGATAACTTTGATCAGCAAGTTATCAGAAGAACAATTCATGACTTCCACATCACAAATAAAGAAATTCCCACTTTGAAAACTTTGCACGCAAAATTAAAAGAAGATATCGATTATAAGGGTGTCAGCACGTTACGAAAACACGTCATGTCATTAGGTTTTAATTGGAAGCAAACAGAAGATAACCGGAAACTTCTTATGGAAAAACACGAAATTAGATACTTGCGAATAATTATTTGATGAAAATTGCTGAATATCGTGAACAACGCCGACCAATTGTTTACACCGACGAAACATATATACATACATCCACATACTCCTCTCGAAATCTTGGTCAGATGGAAGCACTTCAGGTTTGAAGCAACATATATCGAAAGGCAACCGCTTAATCATTGTTCATGCCGGTGTGGATGGCTTTATACCAAATGCATTGCTTATGTTTAAAGCCCACAACCAAAAAGTAGAACCACGACAATATGAACTATGACAACTATTCAAGGTGGTCAAACTCAACTAATACCCCCCAACTTACTACCAAATAGTTTGTTGTTGTTGACAACGCACCATATCATAACTCAATACAAAATCCTGCACCGAATAGTAATTCTAGAAAACAGCAAATGATTGACTGGCTGACATTGCGAAACATTGAGCATTCATCCACGTCTTAGCCTCAATTATATGAACTGTTCTTGCAAAACAAGGCGAGATTTGTAGAGTACAAGATAGACGAAATATTACGACAGCACGGTCATACTGTGCTGCGTTTACCACCATACATCCGGAGTTTAATCCTATAGAAAATATATGGGGATAGTGAAAACATATGTCGCAAAAAAGAATGTCGCAATTAAAGTTGAAGGTTATAAGTCATTAGCTGAAGAAAAATGAACGCCATAACTGTAGAGGAATGGAGAAAAGTTTGTCTGCATGCTATTGAGGAGGAAAACAAATATCAGGGTAGAGGCAGCTTTAGACACAATATCAGAACGAATCATAATTAATTTAAATAATTCATCTGATGAAAGCGAGGATGGGGATGATTGTGATATGCCTGGGGTTGATGAATTATTAGAATAAAACATTTATGGCCGGAGAACACCTAATTCATTACACGTCTTCACTGAAGTGAAAACCGGCATTCACTGCTTGTAATATTTGGAACTGGCTTATCTGCCTCATACAGTTCCATAGATTACAATCAGTGATACACATTTTCACGTCCGTTTATACGTGCGTATGCGTAGACGTGTACGATTTGGTGTGCTCCAGCCACAAACGTATATTACCTAAAAAAAAAAACTAAAAATAAAATGTTGTTTTTTTTTTTTTGCTGACCATACACTACTACAAACGCAAAAATTTCTCCAAGCTAATTTACGTTTAACTAATATTGCCAGTTCTCGTATATTCTTTGTCCGATTTGAGAACTGGCAGTAAATGTAAATTTAGAGCCATTTTTTTACTGATTTAAGACAAAAATAAGTTACCTAAATGAATAAATAACATTTTGATTTGTTTAAAATTTAAATTAAGTATTAGATAATTTAATTTAACGTTACTGTACGTATTTTGTAACTTATATATTTATATATTTAATAATAAATTGTTTATAAAGTGAAATAAGAAAATATTGGGTATTGTATATGTAACAAAAAGAAAACGTAAAAGACTGAAACGTCCATGGGCGGGACATATGGTAAGAGAAAAAAGAGAAAAATAGACAAAGAAGGTAACAGAGTGGGACTAAGTTAACCCTAGGAATGGAAGCTAACTCTGTAACGCAGTGTGTATGAACGAAAGAACTCACATAACATTCAACCTAATTAGTTTTTAAGTACAAAGATATAATATAAAACTAAACGTTGAAATTTTCGCCAAAAATTTTCTTATTAAAAATTACTCCGCAAATTATCAAGGATCCTCAGTCATTTTTCACACGACATCTTGGCCAAGATATTGCTATCGCGACCACGTCCCAAAGGGCCTCGTTACCAGCCCTTAATTAAACGCACCTACTACAACTTACTTGTGTATATTTTGCTTGGGCTCTTGCGTCTATGGATTATCTATCTGTACTTACAGTCAGGGTTGTCTAATGTATTTGGCCTTACAGTGGTACAAATAAAAACTTACTTATTCGAACCTTATATTAGGAATAGTATGCTAAGAATATGGAGATCATAATTTCTTACTTATAAACTCGAATAGTAGTAGTTGCTTGTTTTTAAAGTTATAGTAAATAGGTCTGTTTCTAGAGTCTATGTGTCTATGGAAGGGAAGGTGATTTTAAAGACACAATGCATTGTAATACGGGGGAGAACTAAGTTTATAAATTTAGACATAAATTAGAATATATTATGGCATTAGGAATACTTTGTTTTAAATTTATTTAAACTTGATAGAGTGAGATATATCAATTAAAAAATCTTTTATTTGCCGAGAAAATCATACTTAATATGTATTTAGTTTTTTGATTAGTTAATCGTAAAAATAAAAATAAGTACTTTTTTCATTCCTTTAATTTTTGTTATTAAAATTGTATGCACTTCAGAATATTTTAAAATCATCAACCCTAGACATAAAGATGTGGTATAATAAGGTCGTAAGTGTTTTTAAGGAAAATCAAGTTTCTGTGCAAACAAGGGAGCGAGATTGTTTAAATTATAGCTGCTACGAGTTGAAGACATTTTCATTTTACGGAAACCTTGTCAACGGGTTATTTAGGGAGTTATCCGCCACTGATAACGTTTGATAATATTGTTATTATGGCTGGAATAAAATAAAAAGATATATTGTTCTATGTTTATATAACATAGAATTATTTACAATTCACTTTACCGACATTTAAGTAGAAAAAATATTAGATATTTAAGGTAGTATGTAAGTTTGTCTATAATTATTGTTTGGCATGAATGCTGTAATTAAATAAATAAAAATAAAATCTAATTTCGACAAAACAAGTGTTGGTTTACAAATATTTTTGAATCGAATACGAAATTCCTTCATGAAAAGAGTGTAATAATACTAAAAAGAACGGCAACACACCCGCCATTGCTCTGGCTGGTGAGTGTCCATGGGCGGCTGTCACTTACCATCAGATGAGCCTCCAGCCCGTTGGCCCATTGTTATATAAAAACCTATACATATAAATAGACTTTTAGCTCCAAATATAAACAATCTCACTCGAACGGCGCTTTTGTGGCGGATATTGTTTATCAGAATGCCAAATCGAAGTCTTAGTCTGTCTTAGTCAGTGGTTAGACTGGTCGAGGATCCTCCCTGTAGGTTGGAGAAACAGTAGGTACACCATCTTGCCTCCGCAAACAGAAATCATTGATAAGAAATGCTTAGTAACACGTAGAAGATGATATTCATATTTCCATAATTATTCGAGGCAAGACAAGCTCCTATTAACACATCCCTAGCATAGATTGATCTCGATTGATGTCCACTGCTGGAGATAGGTTTCTCCACAAAACTTCCAGTACGAGCGCTATCCCGCGTTCTGCACCCAACGCAGAAAGATCTATACACTAAATGTATGTCCTAAACAAGCAGAATGGGAGACTTTTTCCTGTACACGTCTTAAATACAAAAAAATGTTATTGTCAATGTAAACCATTCTACAATCCGCTTGTAAAAATGGGTCCAGTTTAGAAGGAGCTTAATTATAAACACAAGCATAGAAGATTTATATATATATAGAGAGATTAATAAGATTATTATCATTATATCATTTATATAGAAACAAAATAACAAATACTTTATAAGAAAATAATATTTTTTTAGTTACCAGTATTATGGTCAGGTTGTTTTATGACATATTTTAGGTCATTCTGTTCTACCCTGGGCTAGCCTGCTGCATCTCTTCGGCAGACCGACGGCCATCTTTTTATTTGACGTCCCCTCTTCTTTTACCTTCTCTTGGACACCATTATCTTTTGTCTATTGATCTTATAATATACCTATCCAGTTCCTATTAGTTATTAAGGACACTCCAACAGAAAACAGTATATGTTTCAAGAATTCCCCTCAGTCTACGCTGATTCTTGTGTCTGACAAACAGAAACCTTATAAAAATCAATATTTAATATGTTTATTTCTTAATTTGAGAAGACATATTGTATTTTCCATTAATGGAGTTTCAAGACAGAAGTCGATGATTGTGGACGGATCAAGAAGGAATTTAGTGACAACGTTGACAAAATTCCAAAACTTTTCCAAACTATTTAATCATATTAATTAACTACGATAAACAAATTAATTTGCCGACTCCTAAGACAAATCGAGTGGGGTGACCACACCGCAATAAATACTGGACTGAATGTTGTGGGCTTACGTACAATTGTACCGGATAATCCCCGATTGACATGGGATTTGTGGACAAATCGAGTAAATTTATGGTCAACCGTTTTAATTTGGACTGTGCATCTGTTGTTTGACCGAGATGTTCATACGTTAATTTTAATTATGACTTATTTTTCGCAAGTGTTTTGTGGGAAAATTAACATAATAATGAACGACTGGTTGATGGAAGATGGAAAATGGAAGATATTGACTTTCTTTTTAAAAGGATTATGTGTTATCAATTAAATTATTCGATAGCTACTTTACTTTATTTTTTTTAAATTTAATTTTCAGAACATTCATACAGAAACATATGACATTATCTCTATACTGAAATCCGTCAGAAAACTCACTCTCTACTTTCACACTTCGGATTTCTTTAGTATATTTTTTGCAACGATTGTAGGGCCTCAAAAAATACTCTCAAAAACAATGAGCAAACATTCTTCGTTAGTCCAAGCCCAATTTGCTAAGTGGACTTTGTAATGACAGATTAGCGGCCTCCGCGGCACCTGAGCGGCCCGGGCAAAATATGCAATAATTCACCCGAACCCGGCCATCCGCCACCCGGGTAATATACCCGGATCGCGGCAATAAATTTGTCAGAGTGATTAGTGTGGCAAGTAAGGAAACTATGGAAAGATTTCTTTAGGATTTCACTTGAAATTTTATGAAATATGTATTTCTTAAACAAATTTAGGGAATGTCTATTCTGAAAGTAAAAAATGTTACTTCTTAAAATATTTAATTAAATATTAAATAAATGTAAAAATTAAATAGAATTAAGTGTAACAAATCTTTTATGTATGTAGAATCACTTCACTTTTATAAGGTAGTGTTTAATTTATTGTTTTTATTAGTTTTCTTAATGGCGCTGTCGTCTAGTGCTTTTTTGCGTACTTTGCCGAGCGTTTTGGGTGAAGTTGCAATTGGTTCTTTAAGATCCTTTAATGGCGTTGTAAGTATTCTTTTTGGTATTTTACATGGCTTGGGTATTAATGTTTTTTTACCTGACTCTGGAGAAATAATAGTTTTATGAGGTAAATTACTAGGTTTAGGTATAGCGGAATGATGTTTAGATATTTCTTTCCGCGTGGCATTATTTATAGAAGATTTATCGGCTTTGGCTATATTAGAAATTTCTGTTTTTATACTTTTGGTTACTTTAAAAACAGGTTTACCGTTGTCTGCTATGAAATTTTGTATATTTTTATGTTCTTTTGGAACTTCTGCTATGGCGGATTTGTCTCTTGTTGACACTTTTGTGGTAATCTTTGTTTTTATTGATGATGTCGGTGTTTGAATTTTGTCAGTTTTGATATTTTGTAAACAGGTTTTTAAAGCCTTACTATTTTGTTTATTATCTTTGACAGGCAACAATTTATTGCTCTTACCCGATTGTATATTACCATGGTTTTCTGTAGAAATCTCTGTTGCCTTACCTGTGAATTTTTCAGGTTGGAGAATATTGTTTTTTGTAACAGGTAACGTTTTGTCATTATTTTCGTCTCCTTTCTTCTTTAATGAACATTTCAAAATTTTAGTTTTATTTTGATTTGTACTTCCATCTTTTTTTAATTCTTTCCCTTTTGTTGAATCAGTTTGAACACGGTCTAATTTTTGTGTTAGATGTTTTTCAAAGGACGGAATACACTTTTTTTTATCTTCATTTATTATTTTCATTACTATAGGGTTTTTAACTTTAATGCTAGTTTTTTCGATATTTTCGAAAGACTGGCAAAGCTGTACGTTTCTCTCTGTACTATTTTTAATGCAACTGGTGCATGGACATCTCTTAGAACCCTTGCCAGAGTTTAGACTAGAGCAAAGTTTCATGTCAGGCCTGCTTTTAAGTGTACTTTTAGACACAGATAATGTAGCATGAGTATACGATAAGTTTTTGATTTCATTTTCTTCTAAAAGAATAAAAGATGAAGGTGTAGAATTAAAATTTGAACTGCTATTCATTGCTTTGCTGTTAGTAATGTAACATGATGTTATATTATCGCATGTAGGTTTGCAATTACATCTACGTGAATTCGAGGTCTTGGCACTTATGTTCGGGCACACATTGTTATTTATTGCATGTTTGGATTCACTTGAATTCGCGAGACATTTTTTTAATGATTCATTAATATGTGTAAAATTATTAAAAACATTATTTCGTGACATATTTGTAGAAGTAGATTTCATATAGTATTTGTGATCATAAGTGGGAAACTCCACATCAAGCTCCAAATTTCTAGTTCTCGGTTTTACAAATAGTTTAACACCGTGTAAAGTAGTTGGATCCTTTTTAAAATATGAAAAAAATTGTTTGACCCCTCGTTTCTTTTTCGGTTTTTTTCCACACAATAAGTAGTACAATACTGGTATACACCAAATGACTTCTATCAATAATATAAAAGCTATGAGCATACTCTTTTTTGTAAGAGGAATTGGAAAACCAGCTGATGCAGCTTTACAGCGTAAGTTCGAGTAGGCGTTATCACAAAGATTTACCACGTTACCATACAAGCCTTTTGTTTTGTTGAGAAGCGATAGACAGCTGCCAAATGCAACATATAAATCATCATCTTTTAAATGCGGCACCACGTCGGTTGATAACCATATTTGGAATCTCGATCCAAAGTCATCAATAGTACCTATATTTAGAGAATGTATACAACTGGTAGCTACATTATAGTAATCCAAGAGTGCATTCGAAGAATTTGGAGAATTTAATTGTATCAACGACTGGTCCTTCAAAGGTATAAACATTGTTTGTGGAAATAGGTCCCAGTTGATGTAAGGTAGTGGTATGGTTAGGCCTTTATCTGTTTTTTCATAATATGAGAGATTATCACAAGATTCACGAGTACTCCTTGCGAACCATTCATGTGGATTGGACGCAATATTGATAGTAACGGTTTGAAGGGAGTCCGCATTTGGGTTACTCCATGTTCTTCCATCTGTTTTTAAGCTTTGTTTGATGTTATCGTACATTTGAAAGAGTTTTATAGCGTTAATAGGACTAATTGTTCCCCCGTAGTAGGCGTATTTTGTAATAGGTAAGACCCATACCTTTAGGTATCCACCAACGACGTCAGATAGAGCATTGGTCATAAGATCTTTTTCTGTTGGATTAACAGCTTCATCAATCACTGTGGTATAACAGTTTTCTACGTAGTTAACGAGATGTGACAAATATTCATCGGATATAGAATGGGTAAGCTTAGGGGACGGTATTAAGTTTTGAAAATGTCTTCGAGCACGTAATGATGCAAGTTCGCTTTGCGTCCATCGATGTTTATGCAAATCGTTTGGTGAAAAAAGTACAGAACCAACATTAGGTTGACGAATATAGGATTGGCAAATACAGAACATTCCAAGAATTACAGTAAGCTTCGCAATGTCCTTCATTACAGTAAAATCTTATAAAATAAACTCTTACAAAAGTTATCATGCTTCTTCCATGGACACAATGTGCCATAAATACGACACCCATGTCACAGAAACTTCAAAGCTGAATTGTTATAGAGTTTAGAAAAGCTACAAAAGCTACAGACTATAAGCAAAGATACTATAGCTAAAATTATACGATTATTATTATTACCTTTAATATTGCCAACATTAAAGGTACTCTGCACAGGGAGCAAACTGTAGAATTTATTTTAGTTTTCTGTATCTATTTTAAATTATTATTATTATTTCTACGTTTGTTACATATTCTGACAGGAGATGGCGCTGCCGGCCCAATCACACGTGGTGTCAGTACAGTTTGATGTTAGCGTTAGGGATAATGAATAGGCGGATATATGATTTTATCCAAATCCAATCTGGCCGAGTAATTTACGTCAAAAGCCATAACAGCCCGAACTTAGCTGTTCAATCCCTTCAGGGTAACATCATTTAATAGATTTCATTCAAAAAGAGAATCCCCCAAGATATAGTATGCTTAATTTGATCCACAGTTAATGATTAAATAAAGTAGCACAATTTAAAAATTGTGTTGGTTAACGTTATTGTAAATACTCTGATAATATTATTGACAATTGTCGCAAAAGCTATAAAAATAGCAAAATATATAACTAGGAATACACCTGAGTCTAACACCAAACCGTAGATTCTTCTATTTATTTATTTATAAGTTCTAAAACAATGTACTATAAGCGTCAAATTATACACGAAAATATTATGACATCTCAAATTTTACACACATACACATGTACATCAATTATATTAGAACATTAACTTCTCCTTACATTATTTGTAAGCTTTTTGGTAATACCTTAATAAACTCTAGATGTTGTGGAATTCATCTGTTTTTGTTTTATAAATTAAAAGACGTTTTCCACACTTGTCAGCTCATTGATTTCACACCACCAACTGATAATCACGCGTGTCATTTGTTGACGTCACATAGCGGCAGGTGGAAGAAGTGATATAAATCACAGACATTTACTTATTATTCAACTTATACGAGAATATTAATTCATTCCTTGTCAAGACCACTTTGTATCTATAGCGTCATTGGTGATGCGGTTTTCGTTACATTAAAGAAATAGTTATTACAATTTTGATATATGTAACTATATATCTACAAAGAGATGTGTTGGCCTCGTGGCTACAGCGTGCGACTCTCATCCCTGAGGTAGTTCGAACCCCGGATGTGCACCATTGGACTTTCTTTCTATGTGTGCGTTTAACATTCGCTCAAACGGTGAAGGAAAACATCGTGAGGAAACCGACATGTCTTAGACCCAAAAAGTCGACGGCGTGTGTCAGGCACTGGAGGCTGATCACCGACTTGCCTATTAGATTATAAAAATAATCATGAAACAGATTCGGAAATCTGAGGCCTAGACCTAAAGAGGTTGTAGCGCCACTGATTTATTTTATGTTATATATCTATAATAAAGTGTCATCATTTAAGTATAGTTCAAAAATACTAAAGACCATTGTATTTGACGATTAAATTAGTTTCTCTTAGAATCCCTGCACCGTTTGCGACAAGACACACACAATTGTTCCATGTGCCTCGTACGAACTCGAATTACCTGCATAATTCGCCAATGTTTCGGGTTGTATCTAACTATGACACTAATTATAAGGATATTGATATTTTCCACCTTACCAAAGAGGATGTGAGAAAACATTTGAATAGGCGGGAAGACTTTGATTTTGTTTAAGCAGTAACACTCTAGTTTTTTCTTTGAATCGTTTATCGTTTGCTTAATGTTATATTTAAAATTTTTTTTATGTATTGTACTTATGTTTTCTGTTTCATATATATATTGTTTATCTATGTAATCTGTTTTGGCTTTCTATATCGTCTAAGTTTTATAATATGTATGTTAGCTGTAAGATTACTAATAAATAAATAAACATAACATATTTTTGTAACATAGCACAAAAGTTATTATTAGTACAGCACAGTACGTTTCAATACAGAATGGTATCACTAAGTAATCATAAGGTAGCTCAAGTAAAAGGTAATAAATCTGTACCGGGTAATAACTCACACTTGCGATGCCCTAATTACTCACCCTCTGCAGGCCCTCTTAGAGCAGATGTATTCTTCATACATCCCTAATTATCTTTAAGTACATTCGGGAAGATATCTGACGTTTTATATGTAACCACATTTATTACCACAGGAGTAATTAGATTTTTATGTTCGTTTGTACACAGATTATATGAGGCAGATTAAATTTTTGTTAACTTAGGCTAACTACAACTAGAACTAGTTTTAGTGTGCAGTAGAAGGGTAGATTGAAGTTTTTAGAGGAATAATATAATAAGAAAAATATGTTGCTACGCGCGAATCTCGATGCCCAATTTGACAATTTTTTTTAAATTTATTTATTGAATTCTGAGGAAAGTTGGAAATATAAAACAAATTGTTTTATTTAGTGCCTAGGTTTTATTCCAGAAGCGATCTATGGGGTAGCATAGCAAAATGTACCTTATGTTGGTATGTAGCTACTAGAAATGTAGTATTAGTATTAAAATCATATTAAGGAGAAACGAAGTTCGCAGGGGCAGCTAGTGTTAGATAAAGTAGGTTAAGTAGTTTTTGAAGTTCAACCAAAATAACGTTTCGTCAAATTTCAACTTGTCTACAATGTCTACATTCCATTATCTTTTACGAATAGCTAACAAAAATTTATGACATATGTCACACAGAAGTCTATCTTCATCTTCGGTCCTGTCTATGAAATAAAAATGATCAAAGAAACGGATGCAATCTGAAGCCATGATAGGGTTGTAGTGACACTGGATCATAATTATTATTCTTATTTAAAATATAGCCTCTCATAGGTATTCATACAATTTATTATTATTACTATACTTATTCAAAGGTCTTAGATATCATAAAGTTTAGGGCTATTGAAACTCTATTTATGTTTTATCTTAGCTGCCAAATGTTTTGTTCTTGTCGCTCTTGTGTCATGTCAACAACAAAACAAGGAAATGTAAATATGTATATGAAAAAGACAGTAAAATTAAAGGAAATTCCAGGTATATTCTAATCAATAACAATTTGCACACAATACTATTGAGTTACATGCGTCATTAGGGAAGGGTTCAATTTGTATGAAAGATGGATTGGGAACCGTAATTAATATTTAATATGTTCGCCTTTGGTCCAATCTTACGTTTTACAGAAAGCAAAGGGATAGATTCCAGTTTGTTTAATAAATAATATGAATATTTTGGACTCAAAATATATTTTACTTGGTTGGTTAGGTTATTTATTTATTTATATGTATTTTTATATTTAAGGATATATAACGATAAGTAGTGATATTTGTAATTTTTTGAAGTAAAACTTCTTTAGGCGCATGAGGGTAAAATTTTTACGGAACGTCACGAAGATGTGCAGCGTTTTTGTCGAAGAAAAGGGAGAGAGCGATTGAGACCCATTGAGGGAGAAGGGTGAATAAAAATAAAAAAAAATCATTTAATCACATAGGTAACATAATGTACACTTATGACTTGTCAGTAAAGAAATACATATTAATGCTTCTAATTACACGCTTTATACATATTAGCTTCACCTGTATGTATGTATGTATGTAACCGACTATTTCGGACTCGATTTTGACCCACTTTTAACGGACAGATTTAATTCAAACTTTGTACACTTATAAAGAATCAGCGACAATATAATAATTTCATAGGTTTATCTCGAAAAAACAATGATTTTTTTTAAGTCCACAAAGCAATACGGTTAAATTGAGACAACACGTATTGCTGTTAGGACTAAAAAGTGGAAAATAAATATAGTTTAAAAAAACTAAAAAACACGCTTTTAAAGCACATCAAACTAAAAAGTGAAAAATAATTCCTATATATTTATAGGTTGCTCGATAGACGAAAAATATGGCACAGAGCGCCCCACGCTTTTACACAATAATACCAGTATTTTTTGTTTATTACTATTTTCAGCCTAAATTAAGAATTATTTTTCACTTTTTAGTTTGATGTGCTTTAAAAGCGTGTTTTTTAGTTTTTTTAAACTATATTTATTTTTTACATTTACTGCCAAGTTCTCAAATCAAGGGCAAGAACGGGAGAGAAGAACTGGCAATAAACTCTCCGCCATTTTTTTTTAATTACCATTTTTTGTTTTACAAAATGTTCGTAAGGAGCTGCAACCATTACACCATGTCCCATGTGACATTTTAAGTAATTAATAATAATAACATAAGTTAAAAACAAAGATTTGTCCTCATGCATGCATGATCAGCAGAAGGCATGGTGAATAGGAGCACGCACTTACATTCTCGTGGGAACAACACGCAAACACATAGTCGAAATAACCAACATCACCGCATACGCGAATTCAAGTACGACCAGTCACCACAAGCAGCACCCGTTCACGAGCATGACGCATGGCCAGCCATCGGCCTCGGTGAATTACCTTAATTTATATAAATTATATTTTTAAAATTAATATTTAATATTTAATGCAAAATAATTTATTGAAATCTCAAATGACGAATTGTCATTATAAATTAAAATGCCAAGTGTTTTTATTATTGAAAAAATAAATAAAAATAAAAAATTATTTGTATTTGTATTAATTTTCGACACTTTTAATATTTTAATGACAATTCAATTAATTAAATTCCTAACATATCGTCCTTTTTCCCTACCTCTAAGTTTCGAAAATCTAAAGTTTTAGATTTGTATATTTATAATATGAACAAGAGTTAAAAATTAGTTTGCCAAATAAGTTTTGATATTTATTACGAATACATAAGTTGTAATAAATAAGGTGAACAGAATCTTCTTAATAGTGGGTTATTAATAATTCAAAGCTGTACTGTCTCCGTAATTTTTGTGGTCACTATAGTACAATAACACTTTATTTAAGAAACGAAATAAAAGATTATGAAAGTAATAGTTATATCGGCACGTCATTCCGCTAAGGGGACACATCAACCCAGGGGAAATCTGTGCTTATTAGCTGTCAATCACACTAACAATCATGCACCCCGCAAATCATCGAAATATTGGGTAGATTTTTCAAATTTAAGAAATTTTTACTTTATCTGTGCAGTATACAGAGCACGAAAAGAAATTATAGAGTATGGAGCGTGTCCTTTTGTAACGAATTAATGTTTATACGTAAAAAAGTTGGTTCCTCTATAATGCGAAGCAAACAAATCTAGTATTTAAAATGCTATTTGGTAGATTTAAAAAAATAAAAATATAACAGGAGTAGATTTCACTACGGATTAAATTGGAAATTGAGTCTCGACGCAATTTCCTGAACGAAACGATACCATTTTCGATTTCTACCGTGACATTCGTATCTTAAATGTTTACTTAGATATTATATGTAAATATATTAATATATGTTACCAGTTGGCAAAAAGAGATGGAACGTGTAGGAGGAGGTATGTTCCCCTTACAATATAATTAGTTTTGTTTTAATATGTGTTATGAGCATTTTTAGTAGAAAAGTGGATGGTTGTAATAGTTAATGATTAAATATTACAGATGTAGCCGGGGCGGATTTCGCGAGACGTGTGATGTGAAGCTTAGATAAAGAAAAAGTCCCTGGACACAAAGGCAGGGGAGTAGCAAAGGTATTATTTAAAAAAAAAAATAGTTACGATTGAATTGGGATTAGACAAAGTCCATAAACTCCATTTGGATCATCTAACTATATATATATTTATTTAATCCTCTGCAGAGCTGGACGACTCGTTAATTTCACCGTTCGTATTTAGCGTAAAATAGTAATGAAGTGATCGTGAGTGCACGTGACTTCCTCGTTTATAATTCCATTTGCTATGACATTTGAGTCTGAACTTAATAATTGATAGTTTTGGAATTGAGGTTGAGGTTTTATGGTCCGAGTTCATGTTTATAGGCCGGTAGTACCTTTATTTGTTACTCTTTGTAATTTTTTTATATAGAGCTGGTCACTTACAATATAAGCGCCTTAAACGCCAGCGTTACTTTTTAAATGACTTCCAAACAGCCTTACTCTGGATTTAAAAAGAATTAATTGCTTACGTCCACCTAAAATATTTCCAAAAATATTTCAGCGCTCCTGCCTAATCAACATACAACACTAAGATTTTTCATTCAAATGCGCAGATGTTTGATCTAACCATTTTCCAGCTATATATTATGTGTTTTTCATATTTTTTTCACTGAAGTATTTCCGAACCAAATCGACTTAGGGTCCTTCAAGAAATGAGCGTACCAATTCTTAAAAGGCCGGCAACGTACGCGCGTGCCCTCTGGCATTGAGAGTGTCCATTAACGGCGGTATCAATTAACATCAGGTGAGCCTCCTGCCCGTTTGGGGGCAAACGTTGTTCTATAAAAAAAATAAATAATGTAAATTAATAAAAAAAATATTAATATTATAGTTTATTATATATGTAATTAATCCGTATCTCGATTTTCTATGTTTTTGTGTTATGTATCCAAATGAAGAAGTTATAAAAACCGTGTTCAACCTACTGATGTCGTATTTTAAAATAATAAAAAAATATACGCATGAAGTCAGTGCAGTGTAAAAAACTCCTTGATATGGAGGTACTGGGATTTGAACCCAGGACTTTCAGCATGCGAAGCAGACACTCTACCACTGAGTTACACCCCCTGTGTATGCATTGGGCGAAATTAAAAGAGATGTGTTTGACACGAAAGTTGCATTCTATATTCTAAAAATATTCTATTAATATTCGGAATTCAAAATTTAATACCAAATATAGTAAATTAGTGATTGTATTATATTATTTTGTAAAATAAAGGAAAAAAAAAAATACACCAAATATTAACACACGCCCACATTTATATCGTTTCATATTTATTTTAAGGCGCGTAAATGTGTGATTAGAATTAGGCAGAATCGTCAAAAAATAGTTTACCCAATTAATGGTAAGCGTACCAATTCAAAGATGTTGGATACAAATTAGTTGTTGTATTTTAAATAGGGATTAATAATAAAATCCAGTGGAACTACAACCCTGAATGGGTAGTATTTCATAGACAAATAGGCGATGAGCTTTCTGGGTTACATAAGTCTTCAATGTCTTCCTTCACCGTACGAGCGAGTATTAGATGCATACATAGGTAGACCATCGGTGCACAACCGGGGATCGAACCTACAACTTCCGAAGAACATTGACAAATAACATATCTTTAGGATGGTAAGATATGAAAGCAAACAATAATAAACTTTCTAAAAACTCAAAGGTTATTTTTTCAAAGGCAGAATGTGTACATAGCTTTTCTTGCCTTTGACGTTAGTAATTTAAAAATTAAACCTTTCCTGTAATCCGATAGATGTCTCTCTACCAAATTAATTTAGCAACTGTTAATACGAGATACGATATCTGTTTTTTCAGTTGCACCCTTTTTAATTAAAATTTAAGGCACAAAGAGTTTAATAATGCAGCAAATTTGTTTGCTCGGTTAAAACTATGAAATAATATTGCAAGTAGTTGACTATAACTAATCTCGTATGTTAATATTTGAATCACGAACGTCAAACGCTTCGTTATACGTAATTTATATCGAAAATAATTTTTCAAAGAAAACAATGTTATAATATGTATTCCTAACAATACTTTAGTCTATAGTTTATGAATTAAGATGTTGTCTATGGATTAATAAAGCTTTTATTGACCGCTTTGTTGGTCGAAACTTAGAACGAGATATTAGATAAAGATCAATTCCACAAAGTTTGTTTTAAAGAGTTTCGTTATTACTCTTTGCTTTGTTTTATTAAATAGATTTGTTAATTCAAATTTATGGGGTATTAAAATATTGTATGCAACTGTATATAAGTAGGTATACAATTAATTGTGGTATTCTATTGTAAACTATGCGTTTTTTTATAGTACAGGGGGCAAACGGGCAAGAGGGTCATCTCAAGTGATACCGCTGCCCATGGACAGTCTCACAGCCAGCCTTTTAAGAATTGGATCGGAAATACTTTAGTAGCCACCTGTACTTTAGTAAAAACTGATACTGACAAACCGACTGAAAAACGCTCATTTATGGAACGACGGATGACAAATACAGTGTAATGCTTTCAAGGGTAAGATGATTAAATCGATTTTTAAAGGTATGTTGCTTCTATAACTCTAGGGATTTCTTAGATTATAATTTTTGACATACTAACATAGAATATGATGTAATAATTTAATTGCTTTTCATTATAATAAGACATTTTCATACTAGTTTAATTCGAGACTAATGAGGTTTTGTTTTTGTTTAAATTAAATTAAGATTAAAGTTTGAATTTATGTGTCAGGAATTTCTACGTTTTCAGACATTTTTGAATATTTTCAATTTCAAAATAATCATTGCTATTGAGTATATTTTTACGAAAGATGAAGTCATTTTAATTGTTTTTCTTTTTAAACTGAGTTTCATATATAGTAGGTAAATGATAAAAAAAGCGTTTTAATTTAAACCGGTGCAGTTGGTAGGCGATGTTGCGTGAAAATCACATAAAAATCATTACATCAGTGCATTGTGCGGCACCCTCTATCAACCCCTTGTTACGACGCCACTCTATAATTATTTGCCGTGAACGCCGAGGTTGAGCTTTTTTGGGTTCCATCATGTAGGCCCAATTCAAATCGGATTTTATGTATTGGTAATTCAAATTTATCTTATGATTATCAATTTCAATTACTTAATGGGCTGCCATTATTGTATATAGTTATAGTTTAGTCATAAATTAATAGCGTATCAAATTGTTATTTGATTCGAATAGAAGGCGGTCGGTCTATCTGTTTTTCATACAGTATGCCTGTAAAGTAACTTTAATGATATTTCATCATATATATAATTTTCGGCAACGCACTTGCGAGCCTTCTGGCAATGTAAGTGTCCATGGGCGGCGGTATCACTTAGCATCAGATGAGCCTCCTGCCGTTTTGCCTCCTAATACAAAAAATATATATATGTAAAATATATAGAAAGTCGAAAAAAAAATCCTTTAATAAAGTGATTTAAAAAGGGAATTTTTGTCTCGAAATGTGACATATGCGGAACCCTCGTCTTAATCGGGTTCTAGCTTGACTGACTTTTTGTATTGACTTCTAGTGTAATATGAGGTTTTAAACCCTATATTTAGTGATGCGGGTGATACATTTTATACGGTATTGGTTTAAATGAATTACATGTTTAAGGATTGATCATGAGTGGTGTATTACTCTCCATTTTTTAAGTTTATTCTTTTATTAGATTTTTGATTATTAAGATTTTGTAATCCTACCTAGGTTCAAAGCCTTGGCTTGGCGGTAGAGAGGTCTTCGGTTTTAATACGGGAGTAATATTGTTTTGGATTGGTTATGTGTAAACCGATCTTTCCTAAATAAAATGCGAAATCATAGAACCAGATTTTAATTTTTTTACAACACACAAATATATTGTAATAAATATTTATATTTGTGTGTTGTAAAAGTATAGTATTATTATAGTATTTACAATATTCTTACCCTACATAGCAAAAATAATAAATAGAAAATTAAAACAAATTTTAAAAGTTTAATGCTGGCATTCCTTGCTGAATTGCGATGATTATTCGTTGAGCGAGGAAAGTACCAGCTCTGGGGTCACTAGTACTATCTATCAGGCGCCAACTTAAATCTTTAATTAGTGCCTGTGCACGTAAACCCCACGGCCCAAGAGTCTCTACTCAAAAGGGAACAAAAAATAAAGTTGGAGGAAAGACCCTTTATATTTATACAGCATAAATAACAGAAGAAATATTATCCTTTTCACTTTCAAAAAAACCTCTGGTATCCTATATTAGATAGATATTATGATCAATCTTATAAAATTTTTGTTTTGTATGGTTTGCTGTTTGGTTTGAATGTGTATTCCGTTTTTGGCTTTTTGTACAATGTAATTAAACAATTATTATATATATATTAGGTATATATATATTAGATATTGTATAATAAGTAGCTGTAGAATACATATATGTGTGCAAATAGATAAAGAAATTAATTAATTAAAAAAGCATCATATGCGCGCTATTGGAACTGAGGAATTTCACAATGACCTATTAAATATAACCCCACAGTTATTCCCTATCGGCAAAGACGTAGTCTTTACTCACACATATAGCTATTTCGTAGCATTTGAAGTGTCCACATTTGCCCCCAGCTATTCAATGGCCAGAGCAGCGTATGTCTGTGGGTATAGAACCTAGTACGTGTTACACGCTTTATGTGTACTGGATAGAAATGGATACCATATGTAGCATTGTGACGGAATTTGGTAAGAGTGGTAAGTGGAAACAAAATACTTGCGCACGCAAGCCAATACCAATAAGAATTATCCTTCAAGAAAAGTGCGTACTCGTACCAAATCTTAAAAAGCCGGCAACTTGCGAGCCTTCTATTAATGTATAGTACAAAGTAATATATAATGTAATGTTGTACTATAATATGTGTATCCTCTTATAGAACTTTAGATTTGAGTTCTAATAAGTCCAGTTAGAAGTGATTGCGTGGATTAATTTCGAATGGCAGAAACAAACGAAACCGATTTTGTTTTGTTTTGTTACTGATGTAACGTTGACGACAATCTGTAGAAGCGTGTACTAGAGGTAAATTTAAATTAGAATTTTCCTAGGAGAAAGTATCGTCTCCAGTACATCGCGGTTTGTTGGTAAAGTACCTTATTCGGAACCAGTATACGTCACAAGAGCGTTCACCCCTGACCCCTAACTGGTCATCGTGTCTCTGTCTCCCTTACACTCGTAGAAGTACATATTCATCTGTTCCTTTTCTGGATGGGCACGATCTGATCATATAGTCTGGCATCCTCAGAATTGCATTGGTATATGATACGCTAATTCACGGAAACAAACTTGACGTGAGTTTTGTCTTCTAATTTGTAATGGACATCAAAGTAATTATGATTTTTTATCCACAAATAATGCCTAGAGGCGGTGGGAATCTTCTATTTTCGTTTCATATTGTTAATATATTTATATAATCATCGCAATATACACTCAAAAGGGAGGCTAATAGCCCTTTAAATCTTAGCGTCTTACTATAGTTATGATTTACATCAAGATATATAAGTTACAATTTTTATTTACAGTGATGGGCTTACCCATATATACGTAATTATTTTCATATCTTTAATATTCAATTATACAGTAGTAATTGATTAATAAAGACGGCTAATTGTTGACATTATATATCTTCTGTGCCTGTGTTTGTAATTAAACTTCTTAAGGACTTTGATAAAGTTCTTTGTGTTCAAGTAGATTTACAAGTAAATTTCTAAGCTTGAAATTTTGTATTTAATATATAAATATCGTAAATCCAATGATATATTCCATCTAACAATCAAATAGTTTCATTGTATTGATACATCTTATCAAAAACGAAAATTATTTCGCTAGATTAAATCTGTGAATTAGCATATGTGGGAATAGGAAGAATGCACGGATACCTGTTCGGTCCTGTCTTTTACATTTATAATAAAAACCCACCAAGTAACTAGGACTGGCGTCATTGGATTTTATTGTTAGAATTATAAGATCCACGTTTTTTGTTTTCGGCCAGTCGTTTTTTTATTTTAACCTTTTTGGTCCATGGTTGTTTGCATACTAAAAATTATTATTTTCTTTATTTTTAGTTATTTAACTGAAATACTCTCAAATATTCACGTATATAAATGTATCATTTACATGACAACACGTTTCATGAGGTTATTATTTAATTCGTAGTAACAGCGTGAACTTTGTAGGAGCGAACAACGTCTATGAGAGAACGTTGAAGTGTTGACTACCGTTTAATAAATGGACTACCCGCAGTTATTTAATAGTAAAATCAACATAAAAAGTTGAAGAATTTTCTGCTGAAGCTGAAGACTGCTATTACATTGCAACAATCCACAGTGGTTTTTAATATTATAATTTAGATTGTATTCCGTAAAATAAATATTTTAAAACTAATATGATATATATTTAGAACAAAAAGCATATCATATTTAAGGTCGGCAATATACCCGCTAGCCCTCAGCATTGCAGGTTATCACCTTATTTGCTACTGTCAAAAAATAAGTTTTAATAGTCCAATATAAATGCGAGTTTTATAGTTTTAAAATGTATTTGGGATACATTATGAAGTCAACCGATGCGTGAAATTTGGTGTAAGCGAATTGACTTTATGATTTATGAACGTTTCCCTCTGGATAAAATTACCTCTTACATTACAATAAGAAATTTTATTACCAATTGGTTTCAGATAACAGGTGCTTTTTGCTAAGAAAGAGTTTCAACGTTCTTGTTAGAAAATAATTGTCCTGTTTGTTCAAAATGTTGGTTTATATGACATTTTAAAACGAAGGAAATTATGTCTGCTTCGACGAACTCGGGTACTAGTTATAATCATGCCTTGTACATAATCTATATATTATATAAAAATGAATCCCTTGGTCGAGTGATGCCGTACGCGTGAACGGTGGAACCGATTTCGCTAATTCTTTTTTGTTGTGTTTGTTATTTTCAGTAGAAGGTTCTTATGAAAGAAAATATGAATAAAATTGCACGGAAAATTAGAAAATTTAAGAATACTTAACCACCATACAATTCAAACTTTTTTGATGTAACCTTATGACGTTTGACATAACAATGACAGAAATATCGTCAATGAGGATGTAAGAAAAATTAATATCGTTTAAAACAAATGCTTCGATCGGAGTTATTATATTGATAAAATATATACTAAATAATTATATCGATAAAATGTTCCCGTGTCGGAATACCAACAAAATCTATTTATATACGCGCCAGAAAAACAATCAAAGAATGTTGTATATCGCAAAGCATTAGAATAATAAACACTTTGCTTCTCAAATATTTTTTTAGTTAATTATACCAATTCGAAATCAATATAGTTGACAGGACATCGTCTGTCGGGTCTGCTAGTTAAATATAAAAAACAGCTAACCAAAATATTTTCTTCAAGTTTTTCCTAAACAGATTTAAGCAAGGCCTGTTTTTCGCAACTGGATTACGCTGTAACCACAGACAAGAAGGGCCATTTGTTCAACGAAAATGATATACAACTCAGACGTGCGTATGACGACACGTATTTACAAACACACAAATAACCACACAGAACATTCAAAAAACTACGCCGATAAGGTCGGAAATTCTGTACCGCATAAATATGCAACTAGAAATGGAAAACGACGAAAAGAGAATAAAATATTGCAGAAAAGTGGACCCGGGACGCAATAAAATATCAATTTTTTTACTGTTCCTCTATTAACGCTTGCTTACTTTAGTATCGCTTGAAACGTGTACACTGCGCGCTTTATATAACAACATTACAAAAGTGTAATAGTAAAAACGCATTGTGTACAATACAGCATTAGATTGTGGGAAATTTGAGTAATGCGAAGAAGTTTCCGCATAGTTTTAGTTGAATATGATTGCGGGGTACGCGAAGGGGAAATTTTGTCTCATATCGTTTTTTAAACATTTCTGCGTTATAATTTATTATGCTTTCGTAGATTGTGAGTAGAAAACAGTCTTATACGATTTAGGGATAAAACCCATTAGAATTGTTTTTGTAATGGGAAAACATTTGTTAACGTTTGTTAACTTTTAAAACTTACGTTAATTCTAAGAAATGTTACTTCTATTTATGTTAATTGTATGGAATATATATCTATGAATGAAATAAACGTATCGATATTCTAATTTATTTGGCTTTAATTTTTATAAATTTAGCGTAAATAAATTCGTCATTGTTTATTTACATAATAATTTTAGTGTTGTCTTTCTTGGAAAACAATATACACTATACTATAGTCTTTCTTTTATATTAAAAAGAGGTTAAATTAAATTAAATGGTTAAGTTGAATGTCGTTAGTACAAAATGGTTCATGTGAATATTCATATGAAACAAATGAATAATTCAAAAACTCGTGCATCACTCGACACAATTAAAGAGGGGCAAACAAAATCAATTATTGCCTACTGACTTCGAGTATAGGGTGTTCTCCACGGTAATTTACTTATAAAAGGTCAGACAGAACATGCTATGTCTATAGCGAAACAGTCTAGGATAATAACGATATTATGTATACCTTCTTTGTTAATCTAAACGAAGCTTTCCATATAAAAATGACGAGTCAAACAAAACGTTTTTGACATTTCGTCTTCGTGTGTGGTGGTCTGTGCTTTAGTGATAATTGTCTATGAATTATCAAAAATATGATACGTAATCATGCGTTATAATTGTGCTTAATTTTCTGTCTGATTACTGGAGATGTTGACTAAGATTAAAAATGGCCTTTTACACATGTTTTAAATTAGGTTTTAATTGTAAAAAGTTAATATTATATTAAATTATATTAAAGTTAATATTATTAATGTGTTACGTAACGGTTTTTTAAAATACAAAGTAAACCATGAAAAACACAAAATAAAATTGCATTTGTGCGCAATAATTTTAAATAATTAGCTAATTTCTCAAATCAATAGAGCGAACAACCGCCACGCGCCAGGATTTACTATTCAAATATTAATTTGACGATTGACATGCACCTGGCTTTCTAGGTGCTTATATTAAAATAATATAAAAAGGTAAAAGGTACACTGCCACAGCCACCAAACTTTTAAAATTTGTTTTGATTTTCTGTTTAATAATTTTTATTTTAAGAAAATTGTAAATAATACACTTGATTGTAAATAAAAACGTTTATTTACTTATTGACATATAAATATAATTTTTCCTGTATATAAAAAACATATTCTATGAATTTTCGCTTGTTGCAACGTTTCTTGTGCTTTGAAGCGAAAGAAACTAAATTAAATGAACTAATTAGGTAAAGTGTTAATACTGTAAATGCATAATATCGTTAAAGGTTTTTGTTTCTTAGTTTTTGTTGTATTCATGGTAATCCTACCATTTGTGGATGGTAATAAATTTATACAAGTGGTTATAAACACGATGAAAGTAAGTAACTATTATTTCTTGTCTTTTTTTGTCTCATTACTTTAGGAGTCTAGGTCACTATGGACAGAAAGCCTTAACAAAAAGTTTTGATGGTCATATTGCCTTGTTGAATGTCACATTTGAAACACCGCCAAATGCCAATCTATACGCGTTATCTGGATTCAAAACCATTCCTCTTTGCTTATTTCAAAGTATAAAATTCCCACGTAAAACATATCGATCAAACTTTAATCTGACTCACCCGCGTCCTAATAATTCTAAACGAATAATAGATTGACCCCAAATGCTGAAATAATACGATTTCGGATGTTTGGCTTCCGAGACAATAAGGACCCTAGAAAACCAAAATATTGTAAAGTTTAGCTTGAAAGAGTTTGCTACAATAACAGTGTGGGAATGTATCAAAGCTTTATTGACCGCGAAACGTGTCGGTCACTTTATTATACAGTGTTTAGTCTGTAGGTTAACGAGCGAATTTGATACTTTACGTAATGTTCAATGAATATCTATTTATTTAATAATTATAGTACATGTGTATGAACATGAAAAATATCCGTAGATACACAACACAAATACGTGACAAATACGTGAGTGACAGCGTTAACTCCTTTCTTAACAAAAATATCAATTAAATACCTATAAAGTCTACTGAAAAAAATGCACATGAAAAGGCTTTCATGCAGAATTTCTTTATTGCGAAGCACTGTTTGTTATATAAAACTGGCATTGATTGTATATACTTATTTAGTTGTGTCATTGTATAAATCTAAAGTATCATGTTATGTAGATCAAACTATATTGCGCGGGCGCCGGCTGGGACACTATTGTCCAACGTCCTTTGACATATTGACTAGTGTTGTACCACAATGATTGTTCCTACAAGATGCCACGCTGGCACCTTAAGTGCAACAAAAGAATTTAACTGAAGTTTTACAATATGTATAGATTGCATCTACGATTTACCTATGAGAGAGCGGTTCAAACGACGACCAGTAGCTTTCCGAGCGGCTTGATCCCTTGGCGTTGCGTGGAGATGTGTCTCTCTGCATCTTCTACCGCATTTACCATGGAGAGTGTTTCGATGTCGAGGCAGAATACAAAATTTCACCCGAATCATCTTGATGATGACGTCAAGACGTCCGACGTTCAACAACTGAGCGTTATATAATTTTTGCCACGCAAGCATTTCTTCTGACTTAGGGTCCTACAAAATCGGAGCGTACCAATTCAGCGAGCAACGCATTTGCGAGTCCTCCGGCAATGCCCATGGGCGTTGGTATCAATTAACATCCGATGAGCCTACTGTCAGTTTGCCCGCTGTTCTATAAAAACAATTAATTTATTATCCATGTATCAGCAATGGAAAGAGGCGTACTAAAATTAGAAGAATACAAAAAGTAAAAAACAGCAGAAGTGGCAATATAATAAGATGCAAAGATAAAAGATGGACTTTAAAAACAACAGCTATATGGAAGAGGAAAAGGACAAGAGGGCGCCCTTGAAAAAGGTGGAAAGAAAATATAGAAGCGTTAGCAGAAAGCAAAAGGAGAAAGAAAGCCATAGAGAAATTTGAGAAATGCGGGAGAGGGCTTTTACCCTTTTTGCCTTTAGGAAGTTAGGATAACGAATAACAAGAAATAAATGTATATAACAAATTTAAACTGTATATTGTTAACATTAAATATAAACGGGCTTTATTATTATTATGTTTTTATCTATTCATCGACAATCCTCGTGTTTCTGAATCGTTGATTATGGCTTATACACATATTGAACGGTTAAAAAATAAAAAAATATCAGGAAAATCGTATGTTTTATCTGTTATGATTGAAAGCACAAGTTTGATGAATCAGAACAATTGCACAAATGTCGGGAGGGGTAATCGTGACGGCCATGTTTTTCATTACCTACCCCTCATCGAACCTTGCTTTTGTCTTCTAACCGCACCGTAATTTATGTACGTTGCTGACAGCGTATTTGCGTCAAAACCGTGCTAAATAAAAAAAGAGTTATTTTTAGAATTATTAAAGTTATTCTGTTTGTATTTCTTTTATATGCGTGTGCTTTAATCATATAAGCGCTTTTTCTTTAAAATATATAATCTGTCTTAATAATTTAAATAGGTCAATATTAAGAGTACTACATTGCTTAGATGTTTAGCTAATATTACAATTCCCTGTTTTTAGATAAATGTTTGATTTATTCTAGCTAGTTTATTTCTTTAAAAGCTTATAGAACTTGTAGTAATTTATGCATCATTAAATAAACTATAGTCAAAAGTTAAAAGGTATTTATTATGATTACAAAGTTGGATTACGTAAATTAGTAACTTCCACGACTTCACGCTGACCAAATATTCCTACAATACATAAAATTGTAATTAGAAAAGAAGATAACAATAGCCTATAAGATAATCTATCTCTTTTGTAATCTATTTCCCTAAACTGTTTTAATAATATTTTTCTTTCTGTGTGTTTAGCGCATGTCGAATACGCTAGCATAACCGTGAGTATATCACAAAATAAAGTTTTCCCCGTGATTACGAATGAGTAGACTTTTGTCATCATGCCTTTGTTTCGCGCTTTTAATATTACATTTGTAATTAAACCTATTTTATAACATACACTTATTTCTTATTCAGATATGGCAAAGACAATATTGAGAGCTTCTCAGATTAATGTTAGTACTTAGCCGTTTGAGCTTGCTCCTCTATATTATGAGGTAAATGTTGCTTTACTGGAAAACAAATATTATAACTACAAACACCGACTACACCGGGCTTACGATTCAACAATTAAGTAAGTACAGATTCTCCGGCTGTCCTCAGATTTCAGTGACTAAAGTGTTATATCACAATACTCATTCACGTAATACCAATAGTTTTTGAATTATTGAACAAAGCGATTATAACATCAAAATATACCTAATCGTTTATTAAAACCTAAACATTAATCAAATATACAGTATTTATTAATAAATTTAACCTATGTAGTTATAAAAAAAAAAAAAAAAATTTTTTAAAAGTTTGGTCCCTGTGGCAGTGTACCTTTAACGCTGGCAGCATTTCCTCGCTGTATTGCGATACTCATTCGTTGAGCGAGGAAAGCACCAGCTCCGGGGTCCCCGGTAGGTGCTATCTACCAGGCGCCAACTTAATTAGTTCCTGTGCACTTGCTTGTCCGAGGGAGGTGAGACGGGATCTAAAATATCGTTGTTATAATGTGACAAACATAAACAAAAACACCAATCTAAATTGTAAATTGTTTTTTGATTCTGTGTGTGTGATACAACTTTCAACCATATTATTTGATGTTATTCATATAGTGTTATCATAACACACTTCTGCGACACCCACGTCTTGGCCTCCGGAACGAGAAATTCCCTGTACAGTGCCACTTCCCAGCAATAGCTGCCTTTCAGTTGCAGCAGGTCCTCCAGGAGTCCAACAAGAGGCCTTCCGGTCGGACGTATTTTGTTATCTTAATATGTAAACCTAGTGTTATATTATATTTTTACGTTCACCATACAACTATACCGTGTGAACAAACAAAACCCATTAATTAAGGGTCCGGGTGTGATCCATCAGTCGCTTTTTTACGCGTTTTAATTAAATGTAACAATGACAGGACCTTGCTACCGGAATTACTTTTGAAGTGTGTTGAAATACACTGAAAACGATTGTACCTTAACGTCTATAATTTGATACTATTGCCGATTTAGAGGTTAAGTTGTTGATGCACTCAGCATATAACTTAGAGTTATCATGTATGATTGCCGGAGATAATTGATTTGGATTTTACGGACACAGATTATCACTTGCCTTAGAAATTTTCAAATGACACAGATGCAATGTAAAAAATAAAAATAATATTTATTCTATTTAAATTTCTAATCATAAGAATCAAGTATACAGTATTTAAAATTTACTTAAACAACAAAGTAATAATAACTGGTGACCCCAGAGCTGGTGCTTTCCTGGCTCAAAGAATAAGTATCGCAATACACTGCCACAGGGACCAAACTTTTTAAATTTGTTTTAATTTTCTTTTTAATTAATTTAATTATTAATAATTGTACTTTCAAACACAATTTTATTCGGAGAACAACATTGTGCTTATTTTCTTTAAATAGAAAGCCGTTTTCCATGTATATATAATACACTAGTTTTGCGTAGGCTTTCTGTACTGTATTTTTGTATAAGGTGATCTTTGTTGAAAGATAAAAGAAAATTATTCACCAAATATTTGGTTTTAATAAGCTTTCAAAACATGAATAAAACCTTTCAGAGTTTATACGAAAATCGACCTAATTATGCCTCACTTTCAAAAGAAGGTATCTTTGAACTTACCTGCATTGAGCGGATTTTCTTCATCCCACACATTTTCCAGGCAAAACAAATCGAATGAGCACTAGAATATAAACCTTATATCATTGAAATAACATATATTTTACTCTGTCTTAAATACAAACCGTAACAAAGCCCTCCTTGGTAACATTAATAAGGAGAATTAAGATTAAAATGATATTAAATTTTGATATTGTGCTGTGTTCGGATTATTTTCAAGGAAATTTTAATATGGGCTTCTTTGAAAGGTGGGGTGAGGATTCTGTCTAAGACTTCAGACTAGACTTTAAGTGGAATAAATTCATAAAGAAACATTATTTTCTCTAGCATGTTGTAAGACTTTCATTGTAGCCATTTTTCTATCAACTAAGTTTCCGTATGTATTCTACATACGACATATTTGCGTCTTCGTCATATTTTTATTTACCCGCTCGTATCTAAAAACGTGATGCAATTGTCTATCACTACATTTTCGATATCAGGGATTGTGTGATAGTTTGTGGAATGGAAAAATTTCGATTATAAAATTTAATTTAAACTTTTGATATGAATCAACTGAAGAATTTATCTTTCAATGGGACTTGATTAGCAATGATTGAAGTGACCCTTCGAGATATTAATTATTCCAAGTGTGTCGTCGGACGAAAAACTCCATCTTGTTACACAACATTGTTAGATTGGTTGGTGAGTTCTAAGAAGGAGATCGTTTAGTATGCAAAATGCATTGCATATGGTTTGAATAACTTTCCATAGGAAGTAAAAATGGAGCTAAAAGAAATTGTTGATTTCAATACTTACAGAACACAATATTTCAAACTGACAGAAACACGGTTATCATGTTCAAGTTTCTGTGTTTTTCTTAAGTTTATCAATGAATTGCGACGTTGCCGTCTTGTCTATGGCATAACGGGGGAACAGTTACACCAACGTAGTAACGAGTTTATAAGTAAGAAATTATGATCTTCTTATTCTTAGCTTATGCTAAGCATAACTATTCCTAATATAAGGTTCGAATAAGCAAGTTTTTATTTGTACCACTGATAGTGTATAGCTAAATGACTATGAAATTCTTAATCCTGGGGTAATTTTTACAGTACAAATTCTATATTGCTTTCTATTTGTATGTTCAATACATGCTCATACGGCGAAGGAAAACCTCACAAGGAAACCGGCTTTAATGATAAAAAACTCGACGATTTCTGTCTCTGAAAATTAACGAAACAGACACAGAAATGTTTCTGTTCCATGAATAATAATACTTATGGATCTAATACAGCAACATTGAAATACAAAGCTTCAGATGTTTAACACTTTATATTTGCTTCAGTTCTCATCTAATCTCAAACACCTACGATCAAACCGTAAGTTAAGTTTGTTAGAATCAAGAAAGGATATACATTACATCGCCCTGGTGGGTGAGCGTCGTAACTTAAATAGCTGATAGCGACATTAACGGCGTTGCTGATATTTATGTTTAATTTTCTCAATTTTAAATTAGACCCATATCTAGACATCCAGTGAACGTTTCTATAGTATGATACTGTAAGCATTTTGCTTTAGTTAAGAACCTTCTTGTTTTACCTAAAAGAGTACGCTGATAAGCCTTCAGAATATTAGTATAAACTATTATTGTGTAATATTTATAGCAAATTAGCTATTTTGGTTATTGGTGCACTGTATTATTTAATAAATCAAGTCGAAAATCACCTAAAAAAATATGAAAATACACGAAGAACATATCAAGAGCAATGATTGAATTAAACATTTCAATCTAATTTTTTGCGGTCCCCATGTAACACTACCCTCTTATTAATTGGGTTACAGAGGGAAGGGTTAGTCCTCAGGGACCAAAGATTGATTGAGATAGTCAACGAACAAATTTTGAGACAATTTTTACTTTTTTACCCTTGCTGAGTTGCTAATTGTTTGAAACTCCTTGAGAGCTGTTTTTGTTTTCTTTGTTGTTTGTAATTGTTCGTTTTGTTTTTAATTGGCGGAATTGGCGGACCGATGGTTTAAGATGTTCCAACATTATTCTTTTTTCAAAGTTATTAAGAATGCCACTTATTCCAATCTGAGAACTTATACAGGACAGTAGTTATAATGGCTGTCGTAGAAATCTATTAAGTTCGTTTTTGTACTTTTCAAAGCTTTACAAAGCTTTATCAGTAAGGGAGCGTTCAAGTATAACGTCACAAAATTTTTGGAGAAAATTGCCCCCCCCATGTAACGCGCCGTAACGTTTTTCTGTACCCAATAGTAAAACGTTTCGTGACCCAGTGACTCTTTATACCTAAAAGTTACCATTATGTGGTGTAAAGTACTGGAAAGTCGAAAATAATATTAACAATAACGCGTAATTCAATCCCCGCCCCGCATGGTAACGTTTTACAAAAGGACAAAAAAAATCGTTACGTAATACTTGAACGCTCCCTAAACTGGATTGTGAGACAAAATAAACAAATTAAACTAAAGAAAACTTAGTTTCCTCCAATGCTTCAAGTTCTTCCTTTATAATAAGGTCTTACAATTCTTATCAAAACAGATTGAGTATTTCGATGGTGGCAATACTAACAAATCTACTATCGCCCCCCTGATACATCGAGCTGATAACCTGCCATCGCTAACCATGGGCTTTGCATAAATATCTTGTCTGATCGTGCTCTTTGCTTTAATCTTAAGATGAATTATAGACAATGCGATTTCTATTGTGTTGATAAAAACATTATTATACTACTTTTGTACTTTACTAGGTCATACTGAGTACTTAGGTTTTTAAGCATGTGTGCTAAATATAGTAAGTGTTTGTCCACAAATTTACGGAAACTAAAAGTCATACACTTTCATTAAAATAGGTTCTGTAGGATTTTGAATATAGGCTTATGTATAAGATGAGATATTGAGGTGTATTTCCACTTAATTAATTTTATATTAATTAATTAATTAATACATGTTTAAACCCGTATCAAGGCATTTCTGAGTTAGTTACATTGATTGTATAGATAAATAGATGCGCCCGAGTATGACCTAGCCTTTCGTGCCCATACGGTCACAGTCGATTTTTAGGTCTGATTCATGTCGGTTTCCTCATCGTGTTTACCTACACAGTACGAGCAAGTGTTATACTTATAAAATATGCGCCAAATAAAATCGGCGGTATTACGTTTATAACCCCAACGGAACTACTTTAATATATAAATTACTAGTCTGTATATAAAAATCTTCAACGCGATAATTAAACGCGCCAATCCCAAATCCCCAGATACATCCTTTGAACTGAATACTCACAACCGATTAGCCAGCAATAAGCGTAAAACATCAAAGTCTAAACTTTTCCAATTTCCATCCTATGAAGGATTTGCATGCAAACAAAGCATCTTCATATTTTCTAAAACGCCGCGTGAGTCCTTGCAAGCGCGGACCCTTTCTTTGTCCCCGATTTTAATATCTGTGGGAATGGACATACCGACTTCCATTTCGGTAATTTATCATTCTTAAACGAGTAGAATATCGGCTATTATCCTTGTAGTCTTTAGTGAAAGGGCGAGTATTGTTAGCGGGTATATTGGGATTAATAGCGGATTCGCCGACTGGTTTTCGCTATTGATTTTGAGTGGACAAAGTCCGTTGCCTGTTTATGAATTATTAGATGTTCCCAGGGGTCAAAAGTTATTACTACTTTAAGATCAAGTCTCTTTTAAATCAGACTGTAAAAAAGTTAAAGTATTGACGTTAAGTTTATCAGTGTTGAGTAATATTGAAGCCGGCACAGTAACAGGTTTTATCGAAAGTAAAAAGGCGTTACAATCACTTAACCTGACACGTTTTGGGTAATTTGTATTATTTAAATGAGATGACCGCAGCTTCCCTTACACCCCGGGGTCACTGTCGTCTTTTATTAATCATTAAAATTCTTTACACGATGGTTGGATCAACTAAAAATGTTATCATTTTAGTACAGTCACATAGTTCATAGTTAAATAAAATGTAACCAAAGTTTTAATCTAAAAATTATTGGCACCAAATTGAATTATAGGTTGAGTAGGTTAATTTTGCTTGTCGTAATATCATTTTGTTGAAAGGCTTTATAAAAGAGGTAGGAAATCTATAATAGTATAAAGAATCTAACAGTTAAGTATATAAATTGTTTTAATTACCATAAAGTATATCTTACGATAACAACTTAATCCGAATTTCATACTTGAACGGAGTGTGAAACTAGTTTTATAAAAGTGATATTCTTATATTTTTTAATATTTAAATGATCACAGCATCCCTTAAGGTCAGCTAAGGGTCAGTATGCGCACGAGTTTAACACGCGCTGAGGACTTTTTTAATAAGTTCATCTTTTGTGGTGTTAGATTAAATAATACAATTGACATTTTTATATTTTTTGGGGAGATGTTGCCCCTGTTATAAGAATTTAGTTAAGATGTTACGGAGTGCGTTTTCCAACCCAATGATAATTATACAGGTTTTTGATATTAGAAATATCGTTTGTTCGCTTTAGAAAAGAACTTGCTTTCAAATATATACCTATATATTTCCTGGTTTGATCTAGAATATAATTATTACTTGATTTTGATTATTTTTATGTAATAGGAGGCAAACGGCTCAAGTGTTAAGTGATACCGCCCATGGACACTCTGGCAATGTGCCAGAAGGCTCGCAAGTGTGTTGATTTAGTTTTTATTAAATTGATACTTGTTTTAAATAATCTCTTTCTATGCATTGAGTATGATTTAAAGTTACCGCCTTAAAAATTGCAATTGATGTAATTAATACAATTATGGTTTTGGAATTTCATAAATTTTTAATTTCTGGCGAAAAATGAATAGATGATAGAAGGACTCTTACAAAAATTAATTTATGCTTCAAACATAACCGCTTTTGAGGCCGTTTAAGATTCGCCATATTATTTAACATTTAGCAGTAATAAATAAAAAGCTAGTGTGAACGTTTATTTTTCTATTTTTCCCTAAAATTTAGTAAATGCTCTCTTTATGGGCATTTACGCAGAGTAAAAAATTGGTATACCCTGTAACTAAGTAGTAACGTAAGACGTTACTTTATTCTTTGCATTAATAACATAATTCACGTTATTTTTAGAAACTTATTGTCCTTCAATATTTTATTATATACTCCGTGTATTCTGCTCTAGGTATAGTTGCAACAATATAGAACATCTAGGCGACGTGCAAGGGACTTTTATAGCCCCAGGTCTCTTTTTAAGTTATAATTCTATAATACGAGCTTGGTTATCTCTGAGGCAAGGCCTGAATAATTCAACGATTCAATACGGAAATCAGAAACCTTCAGAAGCACAACATGTATTGAATTTATCTGTAATATCAATAAATTAAATGATCAATTTATTAACATAATTGAATTAACTAAAGCAAGGAAACAGCGTGAAACCCGCGCACCCGCAGTTTTGAAACTACTCTGAGAGTCATATAAATAAAATAGTATCGATTCATGTCTGTGCATAACAGAAATATAACATGTAAAAATATGTAAAGAGGTTCTTTTATATATTTATTTAATAACCAAAGACAGTTTTTGCAGTGACTGCAAAACGAAAATATTAAATTGGTTTCTTCGTAAGTTAACTTTATTAATTGATTGATTGATATAGTAATATCATTAGGAAACTATAAGTTACTCTACTTCGACACAGAGGAAGCAGTGAAATTGAATTTTGAACATGGCAAGCTCAGCTGTTTTACTAAATCACAAGACTAGTTAATAATTATGGTAATTTTATTATAGTCATGAATTTAGTTTAATTTTGGATAATATAAAATATAGAGAATTGTGTAAGGATACTTGAATTAAGTTATTAAGGAGTGGCATTTCTATTTGATAACAAGATTTTTGTTTTAGATGTTGATTCATCGCTTCCATGAGAGCTTCTACCTACGCCATCGTAATAGACACAGATGATGTTAGATGTTGTTGACATTAGTCGCACAATTCTGACTGAAATAAAAATAGATAATATGCTTTCACGATATTTATTAGCTTTAATCTTAAAGTATGCAAACGTGGCCCCTTTTCCTCGCCATTTCTACGCGAACAATATCGAAATACTAAATTGAGAAACTCCAGAGGCACAAAATAAGCTTGCAACTTATCTGATTGTCGAGTACAAAGGTACTGTAATCCTATCTTAGAAACAAACTCACGGCGAGCAACCTAGACATATCAGGTATCATTATAATAGGCAATTAGAACTGTGAAAAACAACCGAACGACCGTTTTAACAAGACCCCTCCTAACTTTGTTATATAGATTAGAACTTAAGAATTTCAGTAGCGCTACGGGTCCCATTATGCTGGCGATAAAGATGGGGTTGTGGTATAAAAGCTATTTGTTTTCTGCCGTCACCTCTTAGTAGCTAAACAAACAATGCATAAATATAAGCGACTTTTGTATATTTCCCATAGAGACCATTGTTTGGATTGTCACCTTTGTGCCCTTTCAAAGGCATTGTTTTTTTTTCGTTTGAAGACGTTACCAACTGTCCGGCTGCTTCATAATGCTGCACTTCATAATGATTGTTAATGACTTTACGCCTTTTTTTGTTTAAACGCAAAGCTATATTATCTAAACATATAGGTATATTTCTCTATTAAGACATTAAATGTATTCTATTGCCTGTTTTAGATAACTATTTGTCCTGTATTTGTACATACACACGCGTATTTGATGAGTTTGTATAATTTTTACCAAATGAGGATATTATAACTTCTATTAATTTCTTAAATTTATTTCACAGTTCCGATATATTCTCCCGCATATCAAACACACGTCAATCAAACGCACCACACAGCTAGATGCTAGAGGTCACCGATCATCGTCTATTACTATAACCATTGTCTAATTCTTCGAAAAAATTATTACCAACCAAACTTAACCCTTATTACGAGAGCTTAAGGGTAAAATTAGCATAACCAAAGTATATAGCTCCGTTCCGTCTGCTTTGCTTCGGTTTTTTGCCTCTAAACATTCATGTCATTCCATAGAGTAAACAAGTATCTACAAAAGGCCCTAGTCACTATCCCTTTTTATTAATATCAGTGGCTGAATGGTTACAAAGGGTTTTGTTCTCATTATGCGTAATCGGAGTAGTTCAGGTGTTATATTATCGTGTGTTGCGGTATTAATGAGCTAAGCGGTCGAACAAAAGGGGGATTTTGCTACTATTTCATTATTGCTTTTAATATATGCTTACGGTAAAAAAAGATTATAGCAGACTAATTTTAGAAATGATCTTACCTTTTAAATTGATACGTGGCAATACTATATAAGGAAATGAAAAAGATGTTTTAGTGACAAAATAGTAGTAGAAACATTCAACTTAATTTTCTTTTTTAACTTATATAAAGTCAATATAGCCACAGCCTTCTTTAAATAAATTCTAATTTTTTTTGATAAAGTTTACTACTAACTCTTAAAGCGGTAGTTTAGTTACAACTACTAATAAAAAGTCACCTTCGTGATGCGGCGATTATACTACATATTATAAATACTATTTTTGTATTAGAAATCCAGCCTTTTCCAAATGCAACTTAACATATAAAAAATGTCATTCACAATAATGACCATAAACGAGTAAATCAACATAATCTAACACTTTAATAAACTAACAAACCAAACCTGCTGGCCGAAGCCGGTCTAACGGACCGAGTATCTATCATTAATATACCTTTTTATTAGACCACCTTTGTTTAACCCTTTTGTGCAGCGTCAAATTATGCGTGTCCATTAACTTCTTGAGTTTGCTATTGTGATTTTTGGCTATGCTAATCTTGGTCCCGGATATTCCGGACTGTGACTGATTGGTTCGAAAAAGTTTCTCTTACCCACGGTCATTTGGTACCTGGGGAGATTTGCATATTGCGTAAGCGATTTTTCGTACTGACAGTATCTTTTGAAAAAATTAACGGATTTCTGTGATTAATGACGTTGTTTGGTTTCATTTTCATTGTTATTTTAGTAAAGCTTGATGAAGTGATATTAGCTCAGCAGAAACAAATGAATATCACGAACCAAATAATAATAATTGTGTTCATGTCAATACTTTATCATAGTAAATTCAGAACTGAGTTTTTTAGGGTTTTTACCGCGCACCACCACTATATCTAACCAGCTACCAACTGAAGTCTTTCCGAATTAATTTGACTGAGGGTCCTTCAAGAAAATAGCGCACCAACTCTTAAAGCGTGACAATGTACTAGCAAGCCTTCAGGAAATGTTAGTATTCAGGTGAGTTTAACTTTGTTCTATATATAAAAAAATACATTCAGATAATTTCATAAAGGTCTTTGAATGACTTATCGTGTAATGTATAATTAACAAGCCGCATACATCTATCCAAATTTCACTCTCAAATCTAAAATCAGTAATACCATAATCTGTCCTCAACCCTTTACAGCGAACCCGACCGCGGGGCTTTAATAATGCATTTGCCATTAGTTAACCCACAGACACCGCGGCCATCTTCGAGATTCAAATTACTCGGAAAGGGATGAAAGGATTACTCTGACAAATTTTCACGGCTTTGTTTGTACGCCAAAGTTCTTAAAATCACCTTAAAACATGAAATTCGTAAATTCCTAATGAAAGAATAATACCTACAACGTGGAGTCTCTGATATTACAAAGCTATTAGCCCCGCAAAATCTTTTTTAAAGGCCTAATTAATTTTTGACGATCCCGTTGACAGAGTGGGTTTTTTAAAAGGAAAGCCAGAAGGTGTCCGCGCACAGCTGGTCTAGTATTACGTTAATCTGTACGGCGTCGCACTTGTTAAATATTAACGCAGTCTAATTACAACCTCGAGGCACCCCACCCGCTCTAATGGCTTTTAAAACTGATTCCCGCCCTCGAAGGATGTGTATTTGATGACAACTTTCGTCGCTTTTGACGGGAAAAGTCAGCACGTGGTCTTCGCATTTAATCTCTTTTCCCATATTGTATCCATTTCCGTATTCCGTTGTGAATCTCTTATTTGAATATAGGAAGGAAGTAATGGAAAGTGTTGGAGTGAAAATGCTTGCTTGATGCTTACAGGCACCTGTTTAGCACTTTAGGCGAGTATGAATTATAAGACTAGGGCGTTGAGAGGGTTCTTGTAAATTAAATTGTCACCATTCGCGGCGTTAGTATTGTTATAGATACAGAAAATCTTTGCTTAGCAAGTACAGTACTGACCATATATTAATTTGTGGCGTTACGTATCTGCTATTGCATTAAGTACAAATTATAAATAATATATGGAGAATATTGTCAGAGAATTTCCGTAATTCTTTGCGACAATTGCAGGTATTAATCTTGATAATTAATGATATCATGACAGTTCCGTGTGTTTATTCAACTGGCCGTTTAACTTACCGTCCGTAAACAGGTCATTTTGTAAGCAGAAGGGAAACTTAACGGTATTCATCGGCTAATGGTTTGGTGACAATCATTCTGCACCATTAGATGTATCATTAGCGACACCGTTGTATTTGTTTTCTTGAAATCTCGGGTCGTTTCGACCGGACCCGACCACTGCCGGGTTGATATCATTAATCAGAAGTTGAGTTTTAGACAGAATCTTGACAAAAATTTTTGATTAACGGTAAGCAAATATGGGAATGTGGATTCATTGTGTGTATTTCTGTGTCTGGAATTTATGTCAAGCTTTTACTGATGTTATAAATGATGGGCGGGTGTGGGATCGATGTGTATCAATTTGTACAATTTTATTTATTTGGAAGAATAGAAAATTTAAAGGTTTATAGTTTCTACCTTATCTATATACCTAGTTCAGCCATAAGTTCTGTTACAATTAATTAATTATTTAAGATACATAATGTCGCCGTGTCGTTAAGAGCAGGCATGTCCTCTCAAACCGACCATAATTTGAAGTTTAAAGAGAGTTTAAAGAGGTCTGGGTCATGAGGGCCAGTCTTCAGTTCTTATAAAGTCAAGAACGTTGGTTTCAAGCCAGGCTTGGGTAATTCGAGCCTTGTGACCGGTGCAGGTGCAGAATCCTGCTGGAAAGTCCACGGTATATTTTAAAAAAGTGTTTTGTTGAGAGTTAATAAATATGTAGGTATAAATTTTACATTACTTCATTAAAAAAAATGCATTTTCTGTAACAGGACTTATTGCTGGATTATGGAGTATTAATATTTACTTTGATTGACTTGACTGAATGTCCTAGAACCCCTAGATGGGAGAAAGGGCGTCCACAGTGAGGCTCCATCCTGTTCGGTCTTGACCCTCGTATTTCACCCCGCTCTAAGTCTTTCCGGCTCTCTTTGCCTCATCTGCAACTGTACGACGCCAGGTTTGCTTGGGACGGCCGCGCTTCCGCTTTCCTTGCGGGTTACAATGCAGCGCCTACTTTGGGATTTGATTGGAATCTTCGGAGTGTATGGCATATCCAATTCCGCTTGTGTCGCTTGATCTGTTGGCTTATCAGTGTTTTTCGGCAGCGCTTCTAAAGTTGCTCGTTAGAGATTTTCTCGGGCCAGTTGATACCCAGAATACGGCGAAAACAGCGGTTGACGATGACTGGGAGCCGGTGCGATATGTCATTCCAGTTTTACACCCATAGAGCAGCACAATTGTGACGCTGGAAAATATTTATGGTTTGGCGTATCTGTCTAATCATTTAAGTAAAAAAGTGAAGATAGAAAAATTATTAGTTAGGTAAACAGACGTCGAAATGTTCTATCAAGTTTCTCTCTATACGCAAATATATTAAATTATATAATATATTAAATATTTATTTTACATATATTTTAATAAATGATTTAGTTATTAATAAAACCAACAAAACAAAAATATAAGGAAAATTGGCATGAATGGGGAGGCTTTTTAACGCTTTCTTGTTTTACTTGGCTTGTAAATGTCACGACATCTGTCAACTTGTGACAAGTCTTATCTTTGGGGTAAAAAAGCCCCGTGGGTGACTTTTACCCCACGGAAAATCTTAAGGTGGCGAGGGTTAGAAATGTATTTATGACTATGTAAATTGGTTCAATTCTGTAGATTTAAAGAAATATTTAGTTACTTTTGAGTTAGAAAAGTAAAATGCACTCATTTTAAATTTTAGTTTTTTAAGTATATATTTTTTACAACAACATAAAAATAAAGACGTAACGCATACATGAAGCGTTTTTCTTCGTCGGTGACTTTTATGTAACGGGAAATTACTTGAGCTGAAATTACTTAGAAGATAAGTGGTTGACGTCATGTCCGGGAAAAGTGCGAGTGAACGGAGAGCACGGCCGAATGGGGGACGAAACTTTTGTTTTTTACACGTCGCCAATTCAACACACATGGATATCTATGGAAATATCTTAAGATTTATTACTTTTAAAAAGTAAAAAAAAATGCTTTTTTCACTGTGAATCTTCATCAGTCCCTCTTTTTAGCATCAATCGGCTTAAATTAAGAAAATTAAGAGTGAATCAAACCAGCCTTTGGATATTTTTTTTTGTATGATAGGGGACCACCGAGCCTACAAAACAGCAATAAAAAGCAGCTACAGCAGCGAATGAACACCCTTGTTGGTCGGTGCGTTGCCGGTCTTTAAAAGAGGAGTTTGTTTTCTTATTCCTATAATATCTTAAACCTCCACTGAAAGCCAATTCAACAGCTCGCTAGTTCGCCCAAAAGCTTTCCATACTTTATTATTTTTTCGTTACAAGACCGTAGCCCTTATATTACTTAATAAACTTGCAAAAAGTCTATTAGGTCCACAAACATTTCCTTTGACCATCAGACTATGTGGAAGTCTGAAATCTTCAGATAAATCTCAAGTAAAGCACGCAGTGTACACTCGAGGGTCATAAATTTCATTAGGGTCGGAATTCGGTTGCTAAAACAATGTGGAGGCGAGTCTAGTCAGATAAATTATCGTCACTTGCGATAGTGCGGGAAGTGGGATTATCTTTTTTATTGATAAAGATAAAAAGCTATACGCACTTAATAAGACAGGAAAAGTTATAAAGGTTCTTTGAAACGTACAGGGAAACAACAAGACACGTTGTAGGATATTAATCCCAAAGAAGTATTTGCTTCGGCTTTCTTTAATACTTTCAGGAGCAGTGTTGGCCTAGTGGCTTCAGCGTGCGACTCTTATCCCTGAGGTCGTAGGTTCGATCCTCGTGCACCAATGGACTTTCTCTCTATGTGCGCCTATAAACATTCGCTCGAACGGTGAAGGAAAACATCGTGAGGAAACCGACATGTCTAGACCCAAAAAGTTGACGGCGTGTGTCAGGCACAGAGGGCTGATCACCTACTTGCCTATTAGATTGAAAAATGATCATGAAACAGATTTAGAATTCTGAGGCCCAGACCTAAAGTGGTTGTAGCGCCACTGATTTTTCTCTTTAATACAAAAATTTGTTAAGAATGTTATCGCTGAGGAGAGGCTTTATTCAAGCTTTCGTTCAAAAAGAAAGAAATAAAGAAAACCTTTATAATACAAAAGTTTGGTTAGAAATCAAGAGTGCACTAGCCCCCACACTAAATCTAGTGCCACGGGGAATCCCCGTGGGCAGCTAGTCTCTTCCATTTGACATAATAACGGTACTTGTTATAATAATTTCCACATAACACTTAAATAAAATTTCATAATGAAACTACTGTTGCACAATAAGAATACTTTCCGTTTCAGCATCGGACAGATGAGAAGATGTTGTATTAGATAGCGAGAGTTTTGAATCGTTAGTGAAAATTTAGTTTTTAAGAAATTGGTTAAAGATGAAAGGGCCTCTGAAGGAGAAAAAGCGTTGGGATAAGAAAGTGCTTTTATTAGTAGCTTATATGTACTCGTAGGTTTGCATTGTGTAAGATGTGGTGTCGTCATTGTTTGATTCCAAAAGAGTCTGCATAAAACTTAACTACTATACCTAATGGCAGTACAGTAGTTCAAGCTAATTGAACAGCTTTACATTAATTCATTAGGTCACAACGGACCTGTCTATTGTTTTCTTGAACTATGTTAACTTAATTTAGTAGTTTTACAAACATGGTCGACGCGGGATCACCGTCAACACTTCAACATTGTTGTGGATTGTGCAATTGGGTTGCATCCCAGCAACTTTTCAAAAAATACTGTTGCATAAATATATATGAGAGCTGAAAAGATGAGGATAATCCTCCATCTAAGCCCACAACGCACCACAACGCACGTACTAAAACCTATGTTCATGGGCTGCAATAACTGCTCTTTTTGGACGACCCGTAAGATTGTTTTCCTATGATATTAAAAAAAAACAAATATTATTTATGATGTTAAACTGAGTCACAATATTATAGTGTTAATTTACGTATTAATAGGCTGTTAATAATTTACCCGAAAAATTTAACAATCTTCTGTATAAGTAAAAATTAATCGCAAAATATGTTGCTAAGCGCAAAAAGCGCAAGACTAGACCGATACAAATAATTAGTTTTTTTGTCATGAACTCTGAGGAAAGTTTTTATTAAGAGAACATTTCGAAAAAATGGTTTAAATTTCTGAAAAGCGAACAGTGTCTATAGGACAACATAGCAAAATATTCCATATGTTGGTACTAAAAAGGTAGGCTAAGTAAAAAAAAATATATTAAGGCGAAACAAAGTTCGCAGATATTCTTCATGAAGTATTTCCCTTTTATCATAAACTAGGGTACGCCCTTGTGGATTTTATACATTCGACCTCTTTGACAATAATTGTTATATTATGGTTACATAAAACCATAATAAAATTCATAAACCTAAACTTTCCTAAGGAATCATTAAATATAACTGAAAACCGTAATTACGGACAGTCAGGTTAGGTAGACGGCCAGGGAGCTTAATATTTTATTTGTGTTCGGACACGCATGCGCGGATGCTATGCGCTAAATTATTTTAAAATGAGACTATAACTTCCACATCGTTATGTGTTAAAATTATTTGGATATATCAAACATTCCCGGGACTGTCACTCCGTACATCACGCATTTCTATAGCCTTTCAAAGCCTTACACCCAAGTCTAGTTAACTATGCCGCTACCATAATAACAAACGATAGGTTTATAGGAAAATTATCGTTAATTTTTATATACATTGCTGGTTGTGTCTTATAATACAACTATATATGAGCACTTTACGTAATTATCAATAGGTGTGAAAAAGACCTCATCGATTCTCGCAAATTAATGGATTAAAGTTTCTTTCCAGGAATGGCTTGTGTGGAATTGTAATGTGTTGAGGGAGCAATGTATAGTACACAGTTGAATCTAGTTGTTATGAATTGTGACGAATGTGTTGGTGTGACGTGTCTCTGTCAATCACAATCAAGCTCGACCACCCGCGCGATTGGGTGTAAGGAGAACAGCAAATGTGTGGAGCAATAAATTTAAATTAACAAACACTATAATTTTGTGATTTACAAATCCCTGATTCTGTAAGATGGTTGCTTAACTAGCTTATTGTTTTTCTCCTTCAGAGGCCCTTTCACCGTTAGCCACTTTCTTAAAAACAAAATTTTAACCAACGATTCAAAACTTTTTACGTTCGCTATCTTAAACAACATATTCTCCACCTGTTCTATGGTGTAACGGAAATTATTCTTTAGTGCAACCATAGTTTGATTACAAAATTGTAAGTGTTATGTAGAAATTATTATAACAAGTACCGTTAATATGTCAAATGGAAGAGTCTAGACGTGGGCAGCCCGCGGGGAATCCTAGTACACTTTCTCTGTAAGATATGAATAAAAGTTAACATATTAGATATGTATGTATGTATTTCTGTAATAAATAAATAATATATTGTTTTATAACTATGTTATAACATTAAGTAACATACAAGTTCGTAGTATATCGCTCCATATATTCTCTGTCCTAGAACATTATAAGCATTGCCGTTTAGAAGACGGCTGTCTGTCTTATCGGTCACATCTCCAAACATCACAATGCACGCGTTTGGCTCCTAATTTTTACCTTTTTCATCATGTTGCGTCGAAAGTGTTTGTGTCAATATGTCTATTGTCTGAACTAGGGTTGATGTGAAATTGTATAGTAAATTATTAAAATTACCTACATGCAAGCATATTTGTCTTTCTTTTTACAAGTTTATTAAGTAGATTCATTGAATTGTATAGATTATCTGGTTTAATCTTGTAGAACGGCTTCACAAATTTTTTATACTAATTAACAATATGCAGTGTTGGCCTAGTGCCTTCTGCGTGCGACACTCATCCCGAGGTCATAGGTTTATTCGTTCATTTCTAGAAAAAAAGATAATATTTACGAATAGATACTATCTTTATATGCATTTAACATTCGGTCGAACGGTGAAGGAAAACATCGAGAGGAAACCGCCTTGCCTTAGACCCAAAACGTCAACGGCGTGTGTCAGAATATGCATTCTGTCTTGATGATGATGAAATTTACCGCTGACATCATGGCATCCCGATACACTAAAACCAAAAAGTGTATAGATTTTATAGTACAAATAGATACAAATAAAATTACAAATTCTATCTGAAATTATGAAAACAGAATCTATTTAAGAATGTGTTACCAGGTTTCCCAGAAGTAACCCCATGTAAGGCCTAAACCTATACATGCTGCCTCCAAACCACTCTATACTCAGCGTGTCTCAGTGCATTAGGAATGTTGAGACCCATAATTGTCTTTACCTGGTCAGACCATCGACCTTGACTTCTTCTGCCATCACTCCTCCTAAACCTATAACCATGACCCAATTTAGCAATTTATTACCAAAAAAATCTAGTAAATTTTGTTTTTAGGTTTCAAAATACATACAAATTAAAAGTAGTACGTCTTAAAAAAGTATACAAAACAACGCCATCACGACCACCACGAAACCAATATCATTCATAGTGGTTATCATCTGTTGAATCCCTAAACGTATCAAATAAAGTCCTGAAGGAGGTCCCTAAACGAGCAATGAAAACATGCTATACATTGCTTAGTTGACTCAGAGCTAAGTAAACCTGAGTTTGCGCGTAAATTTAGCTGTATACGTTGTATAGTATGAGTTATCATTAGTCGTTGGGGTCGCGACCCCGACCTCATTGGGCGACCTTCGCCACGCCCACCGCCCTCTGAAGTTACAGGTTTTCAGTTGGCTTTATAAGTTTTTCATATGAAATGCATGCACAGACTACAAGCTGTATGTAGAAGTATCTGTTATCACTATAATACACTAGCGACTTCGGATTCGCGCGGGCATCAGTGACCCGTAAACCATGAATATATACATACCTTCCTCTTCCTTGTGTTCCTACTTTAAGTTGAGTCCTTCAAATATGTGAAAACCGCAATCAATTCCGTTCAGTCGTTTTTGAGTTTATAGCGAACAGACGTATAGGCGCGGCGGATCGCGCTTTCGTTGATCCAAGGATCCCCTACAATCTCTTAAACTTAATAACATTAGTATAGATATATCTATCAAGAGTTCTTGTTGCGTACCTAAATGAAATGATTGCAACAATACAATAGAAATTAAAAAAATTCTACTACTATGACTACACCTCTGTCTACAGAGGTGTTAAAACACCTATAGTTCACTTATAGCCGCTTAGATCCTCGGCAAAATAAAGTATTTCCGTTTACATAACACAAATAAGGCTGGAATGCTGTCTTCTTTTTAATCCTGCACTCTTTTCTGAGTGAACCTGGTCGCATCACTATAGAATACTTTTCTTACATATTAAAAAGATTTAAGCAATAGATTGAATGGCATATTGTTTTTTTAAACTTGGCTTTCGTTTTGAATTAAAAAATTCAAAGTTTGTAATTTTCTAAAAGCCCCAAAGGCGTAATTTATCCGTCGAAATATATTTGTGTTCTTTGTTTTACTTAACTATAAATCAAACACAAATTGTGGACTGTTTCAACCCCAACTGGCTTCCGCCAAGTAATTGTCATTAAACAAAAGGCGCACTCGGCGTGACCAGCAGTTGGTGACTTCTCCACACCTGCGACGAATGAATGTTCTTGTCATATCAGTGCTGGTATTGCACAATCATTTGTGTCAATCAAACCGCCTTATTCAGCGTTAATATTTGAAGCGGAAACACCGAAGTCTTTTTGTATATAGGAGTTATGACCACAATTTTCAACCGCTTGCTTCATACGTGCAATGAGATTAATTTCATTCATAATTAATTTAAATTGTATTAGTACAAATGAAAATTCATTTTTTATGAAGTAATGTAAGATTATTAAAATTTATACTTACATATTTATTAAAGTTTAGTGAAAACATAAAAAAAATATTACTGTTCTCCATCTGTTTGGCCACGAATCTATGGATTTACGCGCTGTTTCCAAGAGAAATTTCGCCACTGCTTCCTCCAGAGACTTTTTAAGAGACTCAATGTCGCCGTGTCGTTTTGAGCCATGTCCTCTAAAACTGACTATAATTTCGTGCTATAAAACTAGACTTCGACTATAAAAGTCTAAAAGTCTGGGCTAGTATAGAATCTAGCCCTTCCTTGAGTTATAGACTGCTATCGCGTTTATTACTTTTATTTAAGTTAAGTGCGTATTTTTTTCGACATCTTCAACATTAATATAAGTTTCTTAGTTATTATTTAATATCTTAGCCCTTCTGGCGAATGTTTTTTTATACAAAACTAAAAAGATTGGCCATAATCCCGCCTGATGTTAAGTAAGATGCGGCCTATTGGAGTGCCCTCCAGATGCCTATTTAACCGCCGCTTATTAAAGTGTAAGTACTACCAACATCTTTATACTATCAATATTGCTATCACGGTTTGCAAACCAATACTAAAACTACACTTTGTATGATAAGAGTATTACATGAGATATAACTTCAAAACTTCTCGTATCTTTATTCAGAATCGATAATAATTTAGAATCACAGTAGCGAAGTATCGCATTGCATCGCGTGAGTTTACATGAGAGCTACCTGTAATTGATACCCGCTCGTTAATTCGATGTTAAATCGACTCGATGTAATCGTATCGATCTGATGACCGCTAATGCCCTTGCTGATTTACACGATTTTTAGTGTATCATATTTCTGTTTTGACGAAACCCGTCTATTTCGCGCATACAAAAAATTTAAAGCTGCTAAAGTCTTGGCGTCAGATTGATCATTATTTTTAGGCAGCCTTCTTCCATGACGTTGTCTCGGCCTATAAGTATTGATTGCACACATAGGTAATAGACCGCTCTTAGGTATTGATTAGATGTTAACAGTAATGTAAAAACATGAACAATCAATGACCAGACAATATTGATTCTAGCCATTAAGCTCATAATAGGTTATATTATATTAATCGTATTCCCTTTTGGAAATTACAGCATTGCTGAAAAAAAAATGGTGCGTGTACTTATGTACGCGCGTAAGAAGTTATACTTCTTTGGCTTTCTTTATTTTTTTTAAATATTAAATAATTAATAATAAATATTTAGCGTTAATAATTTAACAATATTTAATATTTAGTATATTATTCAATTATTAATTAATATTAATAATAATAATAATTATTTATTATTTTATTATATTATTAATTCAATTTAATAACTAGGTATGTTTCATAACCTTTTAACTAAGTAATAATAGGTCTTTGTGAAAAAGCATTGCTAAATTTCTTTGAAAAAAATAATTAAAACTCCTTTATTTGTTTAAAAGGTCACTATGGTCTACTACAAATGTCATTATGGTCATTCAAAATTCTTGGCATAGCTGCTAACGTCACGCATATTCTATTTCTTTTTACTTGTAGATTGTCTTATTCCCATCTCGCTCGGCGCCCATACTGATAATTTTGTGTCACGGTGCGCGCGCATCGTAAAATTTCAATCTCATAAATTTTTCATAACGCGCCTAAAGAAGTATAACTTCAAAAACTAACGATTATTTCCTTTAAGCAATGGTCCTTTATTTTCTATATTCCATTTTTAAATAGTTTCTTGATGTTCGTAATTTAAATATACGAGATTTGAGAAAATTTAAGGAGATTGAAACAAAATACTTCAGAAAGACATTCTTTAATATCTCAGTATGTCTTTACAACTCCAGAGACTCACACATACATTACAATGACTGTACATTTATTATTGCATAAATTACATTGCTTTTCATTTATTTTAGTTTGGCAGGATAGATATAGAATATTTAAATAATAGAAGACCAAAGGTTTTTACATTTTTGAATTAACTATTTAATGTAGAATTTGGTACATACTGGAAACAATTTATTTTAGTCAAATGCAAAGTTAAAGAATGTGTTTGATATTCAAAATTCGAACTAAAAATCTGATAAACACGCAATTTTAATACACATTTTTGTCTCAGATGTAAGGACAGTATTTTTAGTATATGTGCGCGTTTCTATTGTTTATTATCAATCAAACGTACAAAAATATAAAATAATATTAAATTTGAAATGGTTTACGTTGTAGTAAATTTTTAGTAAACTCCGATGATATCTTCAAACTTCAGACTTACACTAAATTACGAAAAATTATTATTTCAATTTAAAATAAAATTGAAAGTCGTACTTATCTGAGAATCTCGTTACCATGGTTACGATGCTTCGTCCGTGAAAAAGAATAGTAACCATGGTAACCAATACGGTATGTTTGAGAATAATAGTTTCTTGACTTAACCAATTGAAACTTTAACTACACATCTGCCAAGTCAGATTTTGCATAATAAATTATTTACATGCATTTGCAAACTAAAAATATAAAAACTTTTCTTTTGCCATTTTAATAAATGTTGTTTTGTAAATTAGAAGATATCTCGGGACTTTGTAAAACGTAATCGGTTATAAAAATCTTATAAATGCACGTCGGAATTATACATTTTCGTAAATTAAAGACAGCACCAAGAAAGAATCTATAAAAGCTACAATTATAAGAAAAAAATAAATATTTAAGGCTGTAAGTTAAACAATAGTAAAGTATAAAAGTAAAACATACACAGAAATAAACAAAATTATATTAAGGTTCACCCAGTATTCTATTCTCTATACACATTCTCACATTGCACAAATATTGCCTTTCAAACCTAACCATAAACAATTTCCGACTTAATTTCTTTGATTTATAAATCAGTGAACACCGTAGAAAACGCCTCATTTATCTTAAATATACATACATTTACAATAATAGAATTTTATTTACATTAAATATCTAGCCTAATTATAATACAGAGGAACAAAACTCCAACTAAGACACTACTGACCCCGGAATCTACTTCAAATCGGATTGGGAGCACGATTCGCTTCGAATATTTAACAAATTGTCAATCATTAGAGTCTTTTGAGCTTTTTGCGTATCACTGGCTTCGTCATGTTTCGGCGCATAGAATGCTGAAGGATCGAATGTGGGACAAGGATCGGCTCTGTCGCTGTCTCTGCTCCTCCCGAAGTAGTCTTCGGCCGCGTTCGGCTCTTCTGGCACCTCGCTGGATGACGTCACGGCGTCTTCGGACGCGTCGCGATACCGAAAGTCGAGTCGCTGGCTGGGCAGATACGGCGGGAAGCCGTAAGGCGTGGATCATGCCGCCGCTAGCTGGCGCCACATTGTATGTCACATGGTCGCCATGTACGGCCACGAGAAGGAGCTGCCTGATAGTAGCATATCCCGAATGAGAGTCTCTATGGGCGTCTTTCCTACTAGCCTTACGAAGAATAGCTGTTCTATTACTTGAGAACTGACTGTTCGAAGGGAAGGCAGTCTTAGTAGTAGTTTCCCGAATCTCGTGGGCTGGTTTGGGTACTGACTCCTACAGTACTCTTCGAGCGCGCACTGGGACTTTTCTTGTAAGCTCTCTATGTGTGGAACATCTGAGAGTCCACAGGCATCTGGAAAGAAATAAAAGCGGTTATTATTTAAATTATCAATTTATGAAATTGGGACGATGTCACTTAGAAAATACTCCCTAAGAAACCTGTATTTTGCATAACATTAAGAATAACATTCCAGAATCATAAAGGAAGGTAGATAACAATTTACAGTACATTAAATGCTGTTTATTCGTACTTTAAAACGTTATGGTCGTAGAAATAGGAATAATATAGAAAGGCATGAAACGAGATATATCTATGTCTAACAATCGTTTTTATATTATATTAATTTGTCGTAATTATACCATTTTAAAATCTTTTTTTTAATAAAAACGAGAAGATGCAATGCATAACGGATATTTCAAATAATTTTTTCAATCCTTATTTTACACAGATTATGATTTTTTTAAAAGCCATTGTGTAATATGCTACAATTACAATTACAGAGTAAAATAAAAAAAAACTAACACCTATTTGATATGTAATTTTTGACAATATAGAATTAAAGTGGCTTTTTTATTATTATTACGTCATAGACAATGTAATGAGCTCATAAAGTATAGAAATGTGTTGTTGTTGTAGCGTTAGTTTAATGAGTAATTAGCAGCTATGTGCTAAGTAAACAACGTGTACCAATAACGCCTCCAACATCGTAAATAATGTAACTTATGTAATTCACATAAATTTGCTAGTAGTTTATGACAGACACCTTCAGCGTCTTTAGTAAGATGTTCATTGACTTTAGTGGGTATGAGAAATCATAATAATCTTTGTCATACATTTCAGTAATAGAAACCGCTACCACCTCTGTCAATTGATTATAATGAATAAAATCCAGAGTGAACAGCGTCTTGGTTGAAGGAAAAAGTTATGACTTTGCAACCTTAGGGAGTGGACGGGTATTCCGACTGCGGAAGAGTTGCTGCATCTGGCACAGAACAAGACACTTCAAGAGACTGACGGCTAACCTCCAGTAACGGGGAGGTACTAAAAGAAGGAGTAATAGAAAACTGTCTGGTTTAAGTATATAATAGGAATTTATAGCCAAACTAGGTTATTATAATATTTCATTTAACTTAATACAAGTATAATTTTCACAACATGTTTGTTCAAAGCTGATTTCGATAAGTCAGAACTATAGTGTTTTTTATGTTTAAAAAAGCTTGCCAAATTTCCTTCAAATATTTAAATTAGATTACAAAACAAAATGGCAATAACATTAATGCATTCAACTATTCAATCTCTCAAGGAAATGTTATTCAACATTAATCCTTTCCGTTATTCAGCCCCCGAAATAAAAACGTATAAAGATAATAACCCGTGAACGGTCGCAGGCCGTCTTAATGCGATTAGGACCCCAGCTCGGTACATTTGGCCGACAGTACTGTACATTAATATTTTTTATTGTTATACAGAAGGAAGAAATGACGCGGTAAACAAAAGGGTCATTATGATACCGAGCAGATGTCTGCTGAAGTTGATGAGTATTGCGTGGAATGTGAATGTGATATGCGACCGTTTAACCGTCCAACTTTGGCAAAGTTGGTCCAGCTCTGGGATTGTTCGATTCTCTACGTTTTAGGTTTCACGGTAAACGCTGCACTTATTTGCCTCTAGAGAAAATCATGAATGGTGTTTTTAAATTTCCAGCCAAACAGCTACGGGACTTCACATACAGTCTTGGCTGATTGTCATCTGTTTTTGTCTTTGACATGTAATATTAGAAAAGATTTTAAAAAGTATTAATAAAGACCATATAATTTAAGGTCCTTTTAAAGTATTTTTTTGGACATGTAACACGCAGAGATCCAGAAAGTCTAGAAAAACTCATCGTGACTGGCGGAGTGGAGGGCACCAAACCTCGAGGCCGATCCCCTACTCGCTGGACCGATTAAGTTAAGGACTTTACGGGTCTTACCATCACTCAGACGCAGAGGCTTGCCGAAGACAGGGGAGGAAGTTGTGCGACGCCACTAACACGACCTTTAGAAATGAAGAGTGCGACTGACGAAGAAGAAGATAGGCCTTAGTATGACACAGATGCTAAGGCTTAAAACAGAGGGGAATATATGAAATTATCCAACCCCAAAGACTTCAGAAATGAAGAACGATTTAAAGAAAGAATAAGGATTTATCGAAGATTTAGACAAAACAAAGCTGTTAGACCCAAAACAAAAAGTAATAGATTTCATTAAACTTGATTAACGTGATAGTGTTTGTTGAATAATTGCTGTTTGAGAATTAAAATTAATGTTGTTCGTGCACGCGTAACAAAGTGACCACTTTAAAAATTATAACTGACGGTTTAGTGACAGAGGTGTTATTAAAAAATTAACCCACTTGTAGACAAGCGTTTTCGACACAAGTATTAATTGCGATACTAGAACAACTAGCTTCTTAATGTCTAGACATTAAGAAGCTAGTTGTTACAGATAGTTGTTACAGAGATGGTACAGTTACACTAGCTACGAGTATTTATACAATAGATACATATATTGCGTAAGTAATACAGTGATAGGATAACTTCCATATAAAACTAACATAATTGTAAAATTGCAAAAAAACGAGCCTACGAGACGCCCTAAAAGGGCCGTCAAAGGGCAGCCCATGGTCATCCATTTTAGTGGGTGCGTTGCCGGCCTTTTGGCCCCACGAGAAAATGTCTAGTGTAGCGGACTGTGGAAGACTTCCAGCCATCGAGGTGATGCGGATGAAGTTTTGCGTTAATACGGCTCGTACGGTGATGAAACAAGGCAGGAGGGATCACACCAGACAACTCTTCAGAACACTCTCTATGTGTATCTATTATATTCTTCGTCTTTGTTGAAGGTTTCTATTTACGACCCGTTTTTTAATATTAATAGGAGCAGATAGTATTGATTACTTTTTATGGCATCTAATTTATACGAGTTTTATCTCAGCCTTGTAGTTAAATTCATAATTAAAAACGTCACGTCACAATTAAGGTGTCCTAGATTTTTATAACTAGATGACCGCTATCAATTTTAATTCCTGTCCCGCCTCCTTGGTGGGTGACGTAAGGCCAATTGTACTAACTTCCATTAATTGTCCGTTCTCAGCGACAGATGTCCGTGATAAAATGTTGTAATTGATGCGTATTACGCAGTTTGAACTTACACAACCCGGCCAGGAAATACTACATTAAGAATACAATATGTATGATACCTAGTGATTACCTTATAATACGAGAAATAAAAATTTGAAAGATCGTAAGTAACTCTAATCAAAGTAACGCAATGTTAAAGTAAAATAACAAACAACTTTACGCACTGAAATTGTGAAACGAAAAATATATTTGACAGCTGAATATTGGCTGTCACTTGACAATTTGCATTGCATTTCTAACCCAGTAATTATCATTTAAGAAAGGAATGAAAAGGTGTACGATAAATAATCCTGATCTTTGGTCTCAAAGATCACAAGGAGACATCCCAATAGCAATTAACCCAGCGTTCGTCATTGTAACAATGTAATATAGTTTAATTGATACGACCCAGCGGTTGCTCGGTAAACACGGGACTCTATGACCCGTAATGAGTAAGACGGGTTGAATGGAATTATTTCATTCAATGATTGAAAACGTTACATAAGATTCAAGCATTACCAATATGATTTTTTGTTACTACTTTGCCCTACTTTTGGGCATTTTTTTAGAAGTAAAGGAAATATATCTATTACATTTAACACATTTTTGAAAGGCCAGCATTGCCTTAAGAAATCGAAGTATTATATTTATAAAGAAAAGCGGTTTTGTATTCTTACATTAAAAGTATGTTTTGTCTTAAGAAAATTTCCCGCGTAAGTGGCGTGGTCATTACAACTTATTAGTTGATTTCGAAGGTCTGATGCATAGTTTGATAATGAATCAGTTAGGTTGGGGTAACATTTTAGTGGCTTAAATAGTATTGATGGTAGTGTCAACAGATTTGACCCGGTAAATCAATGTTCCATTGCAGTAATAAACGCTCATGATGCGCGCGCGCTGGGCGCCATTACGTCCGTTACTAAGAACGTTCGCATTCTTAATTCAAACGATCAAGTACATTACTATTGAGTGATTTTCAAAAATTATTTAAATTCATTTATATATCAGCGTCTCGAGGTTTTTGTAGTTTAAAAGAAATAGAACTTTGTAGTTTTAGGATTAAGGAATTAAAAATTATCAGTATTATGTAATATTTGACGTTGATAATAATTGTTAGAATAATGAAGATAGGAATAGTTGCTTCAGCATGCGACTCTCAACCCTGAGGTCGGAGGTTTGATTCCGGCTGTGCAGCAATGTACTTTCTTTCTATGTGCGCATTTAACATTCGCTCGAACCGTGAAGGAAACCGGCTTGCCTAAGATCCAAAAAGTCGACGGCTTGTGTAGCGCCGATGTATTTTTTTATTTCTTAATAATTGATACAACTTACATATAAAATGCCTTTTCCCAGAGATTAAGCGTGTCGTATAAGTCATTAAATACTATCGAAAGGGTGATGATCGAGATCATTTGCTGCCCGCATTCGTTTAATGTTCATTTAATTTATATAAAAATAAAATACGTTTATTAAACGGTACATGCGGGTAAGTTAAAGTTATGTATAGAATCATGCATTTGGAATTATATATATTAAAAACGAAACGTAGTGTTTGATGTCCCGAGCGGTAACGCAAGTTCGGCTTTGTACATCGAGAGCAAACAACGTCAATGTCGATAGAACGTTGAGATTTTTACTACCGGGGTTAACCAACAAAAAAGTTGAAAAACTATTTTTATATGCATTTGTCGCGTTCCTTAACAAGACTGCTATGGTAAAATTTATACAAAGTGGTTTTCTTACCTAACATATCAAGATTTTATTATATTTAAATATAAAAACAATAATATAACGCAGTTCGACGTCGAACTGTGAACAAAATAATAATATTTTTACATGCACTTATTTATATGGAAATCCAGTAATTTCTGCTCTATAAAGTATGAAAACGTACGATATGATACTACTGTCCGTAGATAATAAATCATCAATCTCAACATAGATAACAACAAATAGCGTAAACAAAAGTTTACAGAGGTTTTACAAAAGCATCGTAGGCGTAGAGCAGATGTTTGCGTAGTCGGATCATAGAGAATAGAACATTATCGAACAATAGTCTGTGGACATAATGGACCTTTTTTGATTCGATCTTATTAAACTTATGTGCTTATATTTTTAAGATTTAAAAATGGAATTTTATATTACTACAACGAAAAGTATTGATAAGACTTACAATTACTTTTTCACCGATTTTACTATTGATATACATCAGTTATTTAAAATAAATAATGTACAATATTGTAACTAATACACTGATAACTTAGATAATAAATAATAGTATTATCTAAGTCTGTATCCATAACATTACATTATTTTAGACGTTTGGCAAAATTACTTAACAATGAATTTAGGACACAATAAACAGTCCCGGTTTCTAACAATGCGCCTTTTCTGTAAAATAATCTTGTGAGGAGATCGGAAATGGAGAAACAAATTTAGCACCCACAATGCTCTGGGTGTTTGTCACCGCGATTCCAATCAGCACCCTTCCTTATCGAGATCTGAGATGTTCACAGTTCACTTCTGTTTGTTGGAACCGTAAACAAATATAATAACTCGTATTAGTACGTCGTGGAGGACTAAAAAGTTAATGTATTTTATAAGCCGTTGACATGCGTAAGTATAACATTTATACAGAATTTAATATAATATAATATAAATAAAAGTGACTTTTCTAAAAGCCATCCGCTTAGTCTTAATAACTAATAGCTTTGCCATTTTTATTTATATTAAAACTAAAATTCCATTGAACAACCTACTTGTATTCAACATAGATCATAAAACACAGTTAAAATTATTAGTGATAGTGACAATATTGAAAAGCAATAAAGTGTATAAAATTCAAAAAAAGAATGAATAGCCTCAAATTGCAGTCCATAAACACGTGTTGTGAAAAAAAATATAATAAAAAATCGGATACAAGAATGCCGCACATTATCGCCATAGACACAGAGTTTACTTTTGTCAGTTTTGACACTGACAGTTGCAAAGAAAGCATTACATTCTAATGGTTCCAAATAGCATTAAATGGCGCGAAAAGAAAAAAATATGGCATCTGTATTGTGTTGCGAAAATTTTAAATAAACACCTTTTGAGTGGGCGGGCTGGCGAGTATTTGTAAATAGGGTTTTGTTATCACAATGGTTTTTTGTGATCTGACCGCGGGTCTCTTCAGGGTGTTAACGTCAAAATTGACACGTGCCTTTGACTTTTTTATTTCTTGCAATGTGCAAATTTTATTGAATTAAATTTTGCGTTTCATACAATGCCCTTTTTATTATACCTCAATTAATATACGTGCCAAAAATACCCTAAATATTTCTCTTAAAGTTCTGTAACCAAAAACAATCATTTCGACACATCTACCATCGACACATAAGTAAAGGCGAAAGCACACTATCGTGCGATCAGACGCGACAGTGTGGCATAAACAACGCGGCGGGTGGCGATACTGTCTGGTTTACGACGTCACCTGTGGCTACCGACTTTACATCTTAATCCTAAATCCACAAATTCGCAATAACGTACAACATATTTATTCATAGAATAATTTGAAGGACACATAACTAAAGCCAAAGAGATTTAAATGGGCGGAACGGGCGGTAGCTAGTATACTATTTACCAGCTTCTAAACGCAACTTCGCCTGAATATTATTGAAGCCTCTTCAACAAACAACGTTATGTTTCAGTAAATGTATATCTCTCTAGGAATCACTAGTCGTACAAGAAAAGGATCTTTGTTTTTTGAGTTTATCCAGATCATACAGATACAGCCATGAACGTTTATCTTAAATATGTTTGATCATTATCAGAATCTTAATTACCACAAAACATTTACAAAACCTTATACAAACTGATCCTGTTTCTTCATATATAAATATCGCAATCAAATTACATTCATAATACGAAAACGGATTATCAAATACAAGTTAGATATAGGTCACACTGTCCTCGATGTCAGCGTAGTGTCAACGATGTCGACCGGTGTCAGCCGATGTCATCTGTGTCATAGATAGTGTCCAAAGTTCAGTTACGACGGCTTCTGTTGTGTATTGTAAGAGTATTGTACGATGACTATTTCAAATTCTATTTCGATAAAGATAAATTTAATTTGTTTATAAAACTCCAAAGCTCTTGTACATCGCGTATCGTCCTATAATCATAATGAATAAGAACAAAATAATCTAGTACATAAACAAGCACTTAGCACTTAGAAGCGTCTAATCTCACACCAAGTCCTATCAGACACTAAGTAAAACTTAATCGAAGTGTTATAGCGTTCAGAAACCTTATAAAGCTGTCTACATGCTTGTTTTAAATCTAGAGATTGTGAAGAGGGAATTAAATCGATATTAAATTCTATGTTTTATAATTTACTGTGGTGTGACACATGTCTTTTAATATTATCAATGATTTGGTTGCTACTGTATATAGTCAAAAGTTTAACTACTACTACGATACTACTAAAATAATCTTCATAAAATCCCGTGTATAAAAATTCAATTCATTAAGAACAATCAAGGCGGTGGTCTTGATATAATAATATAAATGCTTGAGTTTGGGTTATTTAATAATCTAATAGGAACATGAAGTATGTATACAGCTTTAGAAATAACAATCTCATAAACAAAAAGCGTTTTAACGCGAGTCGATATCAGTTATATCTTAAAGAAAAGAGAAAATTAAATAAAAATAGATCTTGTTTCTATATCGTAAAGTTCAAAATCGATTGTGTAATGCACGTCGGAGTTATAAATCTAACATTTATTTATTGCACGAAAAACACGTAATAATTTTATATAAACGTACATAATGGGACAAAGAACGTTGAATGAATGAACTAAGTATGTTCCAAATTCCAATCCGCCATTTTTCCGCAAGCAATCATATGTTTCAGACTATACATACGTAACGTCAAAGAGTATAAAAGAAAACGTAAAACAATACAAGATTTTAGTTTTAATTTCACGACAAACGCCTTCAGCAAGTTTTTGATGAATGAACATATCTCCGCAAAGAGCATTGAGCGATGACAGAGTGCGCTCCGAGCACTTTGGCATTTAAAGCCCAGGGGTCGATTCTTGCACAGGTGATAAAATCATTACTGGCGTTAGCCACTGACTATAAAACAAAAATAAGAAATAAAATCTCAGATTGATTTAAGAGTGATTTAAGGCTGACTCGGTGGCCCTTAAAATACTTTTGGCCAACCTTAAAGTAAACAGCAGAAATTTAAAACTAAAAAAAACATTAAAATACATATTTTTTTGTTTTCTATTCATTCTAGACTTTGTAGATATCTCCATTGTCGCTTAGCATTGAATTAAACCGCAAGCCTTTTACAGCTAATTTTACTTAGGTAACTATAAAAAAAACCGTTACTTAAGCTCTTACAGGCCCTTAGAATATGGAGCACGAGACAATAGACACTTTGCACTTTGACATGACAGGCTAATCGCGTCATAAAGCCGTGGCGTCAGGCCAGATCACTGCCAACTTGACACTGATGACACTTGACAATGTATTGTCTTGATCTGCTGATGGCAAGGTTTTAAAGATCTGATCGGTCAAGTATATTTGCACAATGTGAGGTTACGATTTAAAATTCGAATTTGATAAATATGTGAGAAGAACTTTGATAATATCAATTGGGTTCAGGCGTTATTGAGTAACTTGAGACATTTATTTAACTTTGTTTTAGTGCAAATTGTGTAGTATTTTTATAATTGATGCATGTTTGCTCCATGTTACATACATGGGGCAAACATTCAGGAGGCTCATCTAATGTTAAGTGATACCGCCGCCCATGGACTGTCAATATCTGAGGAGTCGCGAGTGCGTTGCCGTCCTTTTAAGAATTGGAACTCTCTTTTCTTAAAGCGTATTGGTGTGGTTTTAATTATGTTTGTGTTTATTTTATCGAAGTATATTTGCGAAGATAAGGATTATGTTTTTTTCAACCCTTCAGTCCAGGAAGAACAAAAAATCAACGTCCATCAACCCTAAAACGTAGTCGGGGTAAAGTAATGGCCAGTGCGGGCGAATGGAGTGAAAATTTCTAGATCAAAAGCCATGGATCGTGGGTACGTCCTTTCATTGTTGTGTACTTACAGATTTGAAAGGGTTTTTGTTCTTTGTTTTATACATGACTCCTATTCGGGGTTTAATATATGGTAGAGTTTTTTATATACTAAATAGGACTTGAACAGCCAAGGCACTAAGTGTTATTCATTAACAATTAAAAGAAAAATAGGTAACTCAAGCTTAATGAACATTTTAGTACTTTAATGGGAAGCTGTTATTATTATCTAATAAAAGTCAACTATTTTTATGTAAAGATTAAATTACAAATTGATATCAAAGGCTCTACGCGACATTTTACGAACCTAAAAGATTGATATATTTAAAAAAATACAGTCGGTCTACAACCTTGTAAGGTTCTGTATCTGTTTCGTGATAATTTGTTTTTGTCTAATATAAGACGATTAAAAAGAGAGGCGTAGAGTTTATTGCCAGTTCTTCTCGTCCGTTCTACGCCCTTGATTTGAGAACTGGCAGTAAATGTAAAATTAGAAGCATTTAATATGTATTTCTTTATTGACGTTCATAAGTGTACATTGTGTTACCTAAATGAAAAATGATTTTGAATTTTGAATTATCCTCGTCGGCAAAAATTATAACGATGTCAAGACTTAACTGCAAAAAGGTCGTTTAAGCTGTGGTTTTTATCTATGGCATTTTTAAACTTATGTTAACAGTCTACTATTTTTTAATAATCTGTTAAGCTGATAATCCAGTGTAAATCGATAATGATCAATAATTGTGAGGGTCACAAAAGTCCCTTTATGTGACGCGTGGCGTAATCTGACACTCATGTAATTATCTAACCCCTATTGTTAGTGTTGAAAGTTTTTTTATTAAATTTATTAAATCAATGTGGTCTGTGATTGGTCCTTTATTTATGTAGCTGAACCCGTGACTTTATTTCATGCGTAACGAATTTCATGTTAGAATTATTTTTCATGATAAATATTTTTTAGTAATTTTTTGGAGAAGTTTCGATCTTAAAACAGCCGTTGCAGAAATATTCTCTTACGAATTTAGTTTGTTTTGGGTTTGAAATTCGACAGTAATTTTGATTATTATAAACCTTGTCCTTTGCTGCAGCGGTTTTCTTATGATAATTCTCTTATATTTTAATTTTACCGTTAAATTTACACAGATTTTGTAAACTGTAATTTTTCTAAATGAAGCGAATATTAATTCCAAAATGCTAATAGAAACGCATTAATCGAAAATAGAAATCGCAGAGCGTGAAAAAATGTAAAAAACGTAAATGGCGTTACACCCTCGGTGTGGGCGCCAGCTCAGCAGTTTTGAGACTCGATGTAAACCTAATTTGACGGACCGATTAACACGCTAGCTTGACGGTGATTGATTTTATAAATGGCAACACCGACTAGAGAAATACAAAAAAGAAATTTCTATATAAATCAGAGTTATTTTCAAATTCGGAGACGGCTTTGAAACAAACGAAAGAACAAATTGGAGAATTTTTTTTTAAATTCCTTGATCTCGGAAAAAGGTTATTATGGAGAGAAAAATTGTAAAATAAAAATAGTTTTAGTTAGTAAGTAGGTTATTTTCTGAAAAACAGTCTCAACTCTCAATGGTGTCGCATAGCAAATTTTTCCATAATTTGGTAGGTATGTAGCTACTAAAAATGGAAGTAAAACAAAACGTGTGGCACTCGGGGACTGCCGCGGTAAAGCTATTGCATTTTTTTTCAACTTATGCAATTGTAATTATTTGAACACGAAACATATCTGAAACGCTAAAAGGTAACGCCACTGGAAATGGGATGCTATTTTATTTGTATTGTAATAATCTGGAATGCTATTTTATTTGTATTGTAATAATCTTATGGCAAAACGTTTGCCGGGTCAGCTAGTTTCAATATAATAAACTTAGACTAACAAGATCAGTGGCATGTCTGCGCGAATCGTGAGCCCGCGTCCATTGTGCTCATTTCGGCCGGTTAATTGTTTTTAATTCAGCAAGAGTGTACTGTAGCTCTTTAATTACGCCCACGTCCCACTAATGGCGTCGTGCGTTCCCGGATTGTTCTTCGTACACTTATTAGGTAAACCTATTTAACCGTATTTTGCAATTACGTTTGATAACTCAGAGACATTCGGAGTTAACTGTTAATCGAAATTTAGATTTAAGATTTAAATAACCATATATTAGACATGACTAAATATATATTTTTCCATTATTACGTCTTTTTAAAAACACTTCGTGATTTAGTGTTTTAGCCAAGAATTTTTTTCTGGTGTTTCGTATTTTTTTATTATTTTAGGATCAGAATTTCAATCTTAACATTCGATTAATTTCTTTAGAGTTCTTTAGATATGTGTAAAATAAAATATTTGAAAAATATCTTTATATACAATTGTCGTAAAACATTAAAACCTTCCTATTTTCTATAGAATATTAAAGTTAATTTGCATGTGAGTGTACTAAGGTATAGGAGACAAGGTGTGTCGCCCTCATTTGGTTAATTCAGCCTCTGTACCACAGAGATCCTCAATTAAACAGGCACAAAAGAAAAACTTTGTTCCCGAGCCAACGGGAAATCACGACTCGTTGAAATTAACGATTCCAACAAGTTTTTAATGAGCTTTAAAACACAACTGTCCTTTTATATGGGCAATTTTAATTTTACTCCCAGTACTAATTTGTTTACTAAATTTATTGGGCAGGAATTAAAATTTAAATGTCATAGCAATTTTTTTTTAAATTGGAATCTTTTTGAATAAAAATTTAGGAATGTGTTAGTTGTGTGAATTAAAATATAACAATTGTGATATCACTACAGCAACGACCACATTTTAAAATAAGAATCTTTAAATAAAAAATATGGTATAAGACTATTGTAAACGTTTATTTAAGAATAAATATATCAATAATGTTACCATTATAACAAGCATATTTTAAAATTGGAAATTTAAAATACCAAACCAATAGACAATTGAGAACGTTTACAGATCACCAGATCACAGTAAACCACAGCAAAACAACCCCTAACTAGCGGTTTGTGTTAACCCTCAAATTCGGGGTTCGACCCCCGCGGCCTACACCCGGTCTTTTAGGCCGCAATCTCTTATAGCGTCAACCTCGATAAAGCCCTCTGACGCTTTTTATTAATTGATTGTTCACTCAAAGATATGTCAATAGTGATCGTTTATTATCACGAGTATATTTATCTATTAATTTAAGTGAAGTTCTTCGCTTTTGTTTAATTTAATTTCTCTCTTCAGGTTTAAACAATTTATACAGGATCTTAAAACGGCCTTAGTTGAATAAATATTTTTTTAAATATAAAACTTATGTTCTTTTTCTACTAAATACGTAGGTATTAGTATAAATACTGTTTTATAAATTGAAAAATATATTTATACAATATACAGTTCTAACGAATCCGTACTTGTCAACCCCCGAGTGCGTAAATAATCATATCATACGTCACTCGCGTACACCCCTGCACCCTGACCACATCCACGACGTAATTATACCTTCCCAATATAGTATTAAAAAAAGAAATTGCAACAATGAAATATATAGTCATAACAAAAAGTATTCAACGGTAATCCAACACGCCACGCGCCATGAAAATTATAACTATTTCCCAATAATTATATTATACGCACAAAGAGGCTGGCATAGAAATTGTAATAATATTGTACCACGACCCGGATACATCTGGTTTTAACTGAATAATGCTTTAAAAAGTACTTAGGGTATTAATGTTTGTACTTTGCTGTTATATTAAATAAATAGTGATGCTACAACCTTAGGTTTGGGCCTCAGACTTCAGTATCTATTTTGTGATCATTTGTTTTATTCTAATAGGCTAGTGTAATCAGCCTTCTGTGCCTAACACGGTCTACTTTTTGGTTCTAAGGCATGCCGATTTCCTCACGATGTTTTCCCCCATGTTCGAGTGTGAACCTACGCCGGGATGTGAATAGGCAACACTGCTACGAATGTTATATTGGGATTCATTTTTAAAATTGTGTAAAGTTATTTTCACCTAATACTTTTGATCTAAATGTAACAGTAGCAGTGTCAGATATTAATTAATTCCTTGTATCACAGTGCAGGGGACACGTGAATATTCATGTGGTCACAGCTCGTTAGGTCGTCGGCGGTCAGTATTAACAATCTGTCGGTGAAGGGTTGAAATCAGAGACCGCTGTTCGTCAATAGATATATTGAAGTTGCCCTATAGAGTAAAACGACATTTAAATTTTATTGAATTTTAATAGACATTTTCTTACCATAGCGAACGTTAAAACAACTATTATTGTCCCAAGCCTTGTATCTTTCTTCTTTATTATATCTACTAGTATGTTTGTCTGTTGTCATGTTTTGCTTTGTATCTGCTTTTTATCAGTGAAACTGTTTGTGGATATATCCAATGTGTTAATTTTATGTTTTATTTTATAAAGATGTATCTGTTTTTTTTTCTAAATAAATCAAATCTTTTGGTATATGTAATTAAAATTTCCTTAACCGAGCGCCTTAACCCTGCGATCGTGCGTAATAGACTTCTACCTACCTATATAAGCAATGAACACTCGTTCGTACGTCGAAGGAAAACATCATGCCTTAGATGTAGAAATAGACGGTCTGTGAACAGAAAGGATCACCTGCTAGCCTATCAAACTAAAAGAATACGAAACAGATTTATCTAAAGACTAATACCTAGAGGTTGTAACGTCACTTTTTAATTAAAATACAAATGATTAAACAAATGAAGGCGTATATAACGTCTATAGACTTATAAAGTAATTAAATAATTAATAAAATCAAAGCTAAAGCTCCCTCGACAAGTAAATAATGAGCAAACAATTTAAACACACACGCCCGTGTTCACGCTCTGCTTGTTCGTCACTTTGATATAACGAGACTTTATGATGATATTAAGATGCTTTTCAAATACCTTCAATATTTACTTTAATGAAACTTAAGAATTCCTTTTTCAAAACACATTTCCTAATTTTATTCATGTAAAATAACTTATATTCGAACATACTGTCACCTCCCCAGCACCGGTGCGAATAATTAGCGAATCCCTTATAAATCCGGCGAAAGCGTAAAACGAGATAACTGAATCTGTTTAACAAGTTTTACGAATTAGAACATAGCCCTCGCCATAAAGGATAGATAAAACGTGTCGTAATTTCAATATTTTACCCGTCTTTGTTTTGTTTGTTATTTGACAAGACTATTTCAAATAATTCGTTACTGACTATGGCCTATACTATTATATATGTTTTAATTCTGTTCTGGCTTTAAAAAATCATATTATTATAAACCGCCAATGCTCTATAAGCAAGATGGCGTAGCACCATGACGTATGCACACACGTAAACAAACGTCAAGTTTTTATTGCGTTAATTGTCATTCAGACATCATTACATCATCGTCGATTCGACTAATCTGTGACCGTTTGCGTCACGTGATTGACGTAAAATTTAATATTTTAAATGATGAATTGATAAATTAATGATTATTTACAAGTTTTACTCCATAGCTTAGTTTAAAAGCCATATTTTACACAGATTACTCTAAATGACATTTTATTTTTATTACTGTCAAATAGTCTATTGACATGAATTAACTAATGATACTGCATCTCTTTATTTATGATCGGCTTTCTCAACCCGAAAGTTTTGATTTTGTTGGGAATCCATATGAATTTATGTGAAATAAATGTAAATGTCAGGTTTTATAATATTTACTCCTAAATCAACCCTAGTTGCTGGACATCGAATACAAACTATTTCTTATATATAACGGTCTTATGTTCAAAATAATTATGAGCCGTGATCCCTCGACAGTTGGACAAACACAGGCCCGCGGGGACCGACGTCTTTTTATCGGCGAGGGACCGCAAATTTCTATTTGCATATCTGTGCACTCATAAATCTCTGTTTCACTTATTAGCCGCTTTTCCCCTGCCCGGGTCGCCCCGAACGTCATGACAGGGTTACAATTTTATGCTTGTAGAATTATCAAAAATTTGATACCACTAAAGAAATAGTGTAATGAATTTAATAATATTTTGCTATGTATGAACGCTTCGCTACCAAACTAAATGATTCGTTATAATAATTGTTGTTCTCATGAATATTTTTTGAATAACACAACTGTATTGGGTAATTTTAAATGCTGACTATGGTGTCAGTAATTGTGAATAAAGTCTAATTTACCTCCATTTTGTTCTACATTGGTAGAAATAAAAATAGGCATTTAAAACTACTCAAGCCATAAGCTAATAAAAAGTGTTCTAGTGACATACTTACATGGTTACTTGTTAGTGAGTTGAAGGACAGTCCACCGGAGTTAGTTGTTAAGTGACCTGACTATGTGCTTAAAGAAAATGTGGTTAGTGATATGTTACCACCACCGAAATTCCCTTACCACCAAAAGCGTTGCCCAAAAAGCAAAATACAATAAGTATATTTTTATATAATATATTATATTAACTATTTAAAAAAATCATTCTTATACCATCACCAAATCGAAAACTGTGTCACCATTTATTTCTAAATTAACTTTTCAGCTCCAAAACCAAACGTAAGACAAAACTGTTTATAGTTAACAAAAACTTTGTAAAGTACATGCAAAAAGTGGCTTAAGTTTAACGTCAAAGTTAACGAATGTAGAAGGGGATTCTTAATGTATTTATGTACTATATTTTACAAATATAAAGTTATATAAATTCACATATCCTGGATATTTTCGCCAAGGCTTAAATCGCAGTAAACAAAAACCTTCTCCCCGCCCATATCACACTCAATATTTCAAGCAATTGGTACCAGGACATCAGAAACCTTCAGAAGCTCAATGGTCAAGAAGCAAAAAGCTTTTAAATTACCACTCTATCAAGACCTTCTCACCCCTCAAAGTTACGCTGATCTTACACTCGAAAGTATTCTTTATTTGCTAAAGTAGGGCTCATTTTACACTGGTCGTCCGGTACCTACAGAATTTTCTGAATTGGGTTACGTAACGGGATTTTAAACCTTATTGCACTGCAATAAAGGTTACGTAGGGTGTATGTGGGTGATTGTAAATATGTAATGCGTATCAATTTCAGAATGGCCGCGGCGACATCGTGGCGTACGTGTTGTGAATGTATTGGTCTTTTTTATTATTATTGAGTGGCTATCGACTGCATTACTTTAAACCCTACTGCTTACAACTTTTACAGATAGTTAAATAAATTATTTCCTATGTTTTAATAACCTTTTAAAGATTATTAGTAATTTTATTCATAAGCTATTTTTTTAACTAATACAATTCAAATTTACCTTATCAACTAATTCTCCAGGCTAGTACCTAGATCTATGGCAGTTAAGTTTGTGATTATACTTTTGCAGGTGGCAACCCCAAATTCGTCACAATTCATTGGCCTAATTGAGCAATAAAAAATCAGAGCATTATAAAGAAAAGGGAGGATGGCAACACCTCATTTCACGCATTTTATTCGAAGGGCCCTGAGAGGCACTCAATAAATCTTGTGGCGGAAACGTTTTTTTGTAAGACGGAAATAGTTTTCTCGCAGGATATATCGGTATGTAAGGGATATTTATGTTTTAATGGTGCATTGTAATGGATTTTACGTTGGTAGGGAATTCGAAATATTAGGCCTTTGTATTTATAATCTATGACGCTTCAACTCTCTGGTATCAGATTTATCCGTTTCTTTAATATTCCATTAAATAGCCGATAAACCTTCTATGCCTGTCACTTGTCGCCATTTTTAGAGTCTAAAGGTAAGATTCACAGTCGAGACTAGCGCAAACTATGACCGTAAAGCGTTTAAGGCTTTGCTGTTACTGCATCCCGCCTAGAGCGATTGTTGATGACGCCTTGGGGTTTTAGTGGGTATGTACAATAGCGAGTCCCACATAACCCTACTGCACTAAGCAGTTAAGCTTCACCGCACAGGCAAGTGTCATTTGCGCGAATAGCAAATCCATTCTTCGAAATTTAACTATTGTTATTTGAAATATTCAATTTGTAACTCACTCAAAACTCTAAAGATAAAGAACAAAGCATCAGCTATATAATAAAGTTTTAAACAGAATAGATGCCACAACACGTAATTTTAATTTACAATTTACACACATACACAAAGTCTTTTTGGAGGTTAAATCGCGAACAAAGTCGAATCGAAAAATATTAATGTTGTTTGGAAGACCTTAACCTGATACCTAATTTTGTTATTGTTATAATATATTTTGTACGTTTTTAAATGTAATAAATAAATAAAAAAACAGAACAAACACAATTAATATATAGATAATAATTTTGTATTTATGTTAGCGCCTAGTGTCTATAATGAATTAATACTAATTTGAGGAATAAATTAAGTAGATTAATTGCATATAATTACATATCATAAACTAAACATTCGAATTAATGGGATAATTAATCAGTACATTTAAATGAAATTTGATTCCGAGGTGTTAAAACTATCATTCAACACCTTTCTTTTACATAAATTAATAAAAACGTAATATTAATCATAACGGTAATTGATAGATGATTAAACATGATTAATTTAAATTAATTCATATTTGTTTATTTTATTATTCAGATTGAATTGATTAAATATTATTAGTTAAAATATATTATATGTAGTCCAAGTTTTTTTTCATTTGACATTTGTGTCATTTTGAAATGTCACTAATTTGTAATTCAAACCTTTAAAAGAAACAATTTTTTACGGGATTGTTATAAATTTACAATTATTTTACATAATTTTAAATTTAACCGACGTTTCGCGTGCTTTACAGCGTGCGTGGTCACAGTGACTGAAGACAAAAAGTATCACAGCTGTAGAAAAAGTTGTATTATCTGTATTTATTTCCCCGGAGTTGGTATCGACTAAAAGATGGAGGGTTTGGAGGGATGGAGGAGACTAAGGAATGGAACTTCTGTTTTTCCAGATACCTATTATGGCGCTATTCAAAAACAGCAAATGTACAATTTTAGGCAGGAGAACCTTCCATTAACGAGACGTTGCACTAAGTGTGACTAAAGTCTAATAAATTTTTCCAGCTAAGTCTTGTTTCTGAATCTCTCCCTGAATCTTACCCTAAGTAATACAAGATTTTACTACGAAACATACTTTTATAAATTGTTCAGGAAATATTGGCTGCACTTCGAATAAGTGAAACGTGTCTTGATTTTATGTGAATAACGCAGGTCACAGGCAGTAGCGTTTTACAATTGATTTATTTATTATATTAAAAATAATTAGTAAACATTGATTTGAAACATTTCTACTTTAAGTCGAAATTGAATGGTTTATAAAATACACTTAGAAATAATAATCTTTTCCTATGGTTTTTTGAAGTGGGTTCTAAAATAAATACGTATATTATAACTTCACTTAAATGCTACAAATAAAAATTTGGTAAGTCCGTTATTTATCTAGCAAATGTAAAGGTATGTCTTAATATATTTTATTTGGGACACTACAAGCCTGTTCGTTTATATTAGCAATACCACACTTCACGTGTTTGAGGGTGCATAAAAAATAAGCTCTTAGAGAAGTGCGTTTTCACACTTCGTACATAAAAAATACAAACATAAATCACTATTTGCCATGGACATTGATTCCAAGAAACATTTTATTAACAGTTTCACGAGTGATTCTAACTTAAGATAGGGAAGGTTTTACTGTAGTTAGAAGTTAACCAGAGACAATCTCTTTAATGTTTAAAATATTTGTATCCAATGACCTCAGTTGTAAACATAAAGCTATTAGCATACTAGGATATATTATGGCATCGCAATGGTATTTGCGTTGCCGCTTCTAGACAGCACGCTTGCCGACACAAATTTATAGGTAAAAGTTCGCCGAACCGGTTATCACGAACCGCCCACAACAAAAACGTCTCTAATCCTTTCTATTATGGTCCTTATTCAAAAACTATACGCTAAGCATTATCGGATACTTTCTTAATTGTATAACTACTCGTAGTTCTGATTATAAGCCTTATTTAGTTTGTAATAAATATCATTTTGCCACAAAAGACATTTTCGGCCTTGCCGCCGGTGGATCGCTCTCACCTTAGTTCACGTGTGAACTTAGATTAACCTGCTATATAGAAATGTCGCGTCAGGTGTATTTAAAGAGTTCAATCGATGGCTTTTTTAATTGGTTGTGTAATAATGTTATGATGAAGTTGTGGGGCGTGCGGTATCTAATACTTTTATGTGAATTTATGGCATCGGGTCACGCCTTTTGTTCTAAGTCTTGGCTATTATTAGTGCGCTAATCAAATAAAATAAAACGCTTTATTGATGCATTTATAGCTTATTGTTTTAGTGTTAGGATTTTGTAATATTCATGGATGATAAACGTGATTGAACATTAACGTTCTTTATTATTGTTCTTTAGCTATTAACTAAGCGTAGGTATTGCAAATACCGCAAGCAAATAAGCTAGCTGTTTGTCAGCTGTATTAAGTCCATTCTAGATCTTAACATAGGTATATAATATTTGTTGGAGCAGTGTTGGCCTAGTGGCTTCAGCATGCGACTCTCATCCCTGAGGTCGTAGGTTCGATCCCCGGCTGTGCACCAATGGACTTTCGTTCTATGTGCGCATTTAACACTCGCTCGAACATCACGAGGAAACCGACATGTCTTAGACCAAATTGATTATATATATATATTAGACCAAATAGATAGATTTTGGTCTAAGACATGTCGGTTTCCTCGTGATGTTCGAGCGAGTGTTAAATGCGCACATAGAACGAAAGTCCATTGGTGCACAGCCGGGGATCGAACCTACGACCTCAGGGATGAGAGTCGCATGCTGAAGCTGAAGTCGACGGCGTGTGTAGCATTGGAGGCAGATCACCTACTTGCCTATTACATTGAAAAATCATCATGAAACAGATGCTTTCTGAGGCAAGACCTAAGAAGGTTGTAGCGCCAATGATTTATTTATTTTATAATATTTGTTATATTTAATAGGTCGTAAAATTCTGCTCTTCTTCACGAAACTGTTTGTTATAATATTGTATTTACTTAATTAGTATTGGTGACAATTGGTACCAAATGCAGGGCTGTCAATGCTAACCCCTTATATGGTAGACAGTGATTTACGGGAATCACCGTGAATGGATGCGCCATGTAAAGATGCTTTGAACCGTTAGTGAAAGGGTTGGGCCATTGGCAATAGAACCTTCCATAAATTTAATTGATTAGAAGTGATATCTGATTTCACAAGCACATCAACTTACTTATTTTTTATTAAGATTAGTACCATAGATTACACCAAAAGATTTTAATTGGAAATTAATATTCTATTAGGTTACAGATTATACAAAAAATAGAACACTAAGATTTAAAAAAATTGTGGGAAGAATTTTTCTGCCGTAAACCCTAATTCTAAACAATTATTGCTAAAGCAAAAATTACTCACAACACTTCCACATTGAACACATCTCACTCTCATTCTTTTCCGTTCTTTCTTTTTAATATACTGTGCATGGTATTGTTCTAGATCCAATATGTATTATGGTACCTATTTCATCGAAAACAATAATTACATAAGTGATGGGAATAGTGATGACAATTCACAATCGTGTTTCATATCTTATCTGATCAAACATAAGAAACGGTCAGTTTGGACATTACTTAATAGGCATGACTCAACTAATTGCGCTGCGCCTGCGCTCATTTCTCCTTCGATTTAACACCTGTCAACATCGCACTGACAGCGCATGCCATATAGCTGTATTTTAATATCAAAAATCTATTATGTACGATGTCATCGCTCGTTTTTTCAATGTGAATTGGGTTATAGGCATGCTCAATAAGTTTTTAATTATTGGTACACAGATTATTAGAAATAAACGTAGATTTTTTTAAAGCACGAGTACCTACGAGTCAAAGTGCGGAAACTGAATCCAGACCATACCAACGTTGATTTGCAGGCGTGAGCGCATCTTATACTTTTGTATTTGTTTATTAAAAAGAAAAAAGAATAACATGAATCACAAGTATAGGCATAGGATATTATTATTATATTTTGTCAATATTTTTTATATTAAGTATTTAAATCAACTTTTTTTAGTTTGCTTTTCAAACTAAAACTACTGAGTTTTCTTTAGGGTTTCTTGAATAAATTGAAAATTTATTAGAACAAAATTCATTTCAACTATACTTTATTTAGAGAAGCATTACTATGAAAAAGCTAGTCGAAGTCTAACTTCTAGAAGGTCCACATAACAATTTTAGAAGTTTCGAAATCCGATACATTATATCGTATAGTTATCCTCACGCGTTATTAATCTAAGATCTAGCCGTATAAATCGATTGTATGGAACAATAGAAATCGATTTCATATCTCGATACACGAGTTGGAATCGTTTGTTTGTCTTTATGCGAACGGTGAAATGTGAGGTAACTTTATCGTATTTTCCATGTGAACTATTTTTATGTTCCTTAAGGTCTGGTCACTATAATTCAGATTGATTGACCATTGTAGTCATTACATTAAATTATTTGGCAAATGTGTGTAAGCTAATATTGCTCAGATTGGTTATATTCTATTGGTTTGTTGACATTTAGGACTCTGCATAATGTTCATTAATATTTAAATTCATAATCAAAATTATAGCCATAAACAATTGAAACAAATGCATGTTTTTCTTTAATTATGTTTTGTTTTTCTGCGGAGAGACATTCATCTTACCACGTCTTACTCTGCAGTAATTATTCAAATTACTTTCTTATCACTGCCAAGCAGTTTCTTACGACCCCTCCTTTTAACTAATTTATACGTTGTTTATATCATATTGAGTTTTAAATATAATTAAGTTTAGAAAAAGTCAGAGTTCATTAAAAATTTCATCAATAATTTGTACATAAACAATCCATGTGAACAGGTTTGTCCAATTTAATTTACTTTATTGCACGTTTATCATACGCGAATTACTTTTTAATTTATGAGTAAAAACAAATCAGTGGCGCTACAGCCTCTTTAGGTCTTGGCCTCAGAATTCTGGATCTGTTTCATGATCATTAAATCTATTAGGCAAGTAGGTGATCAGTCTCCAGTGCCTGACACACGCACAACTTTTTGGGTCTATGACATGTCGGTTTCCTCACGATGTTTTCCTTCACCGTTCGAGCAAATGTTAAATGCGCACATAGAAAGAAAGTCCATTGGTGCACGGCGGGGATCGAACCTACGATCTCAGGTATGAGAGTCGCACGCTGAAGCCACTAGACTAATACTGCTTAATTTATAAGTATAAATTAAAAGTGAAACATGTTATAAACAAATCCCATAACTGTTCATTAAGATAGAAGCATAAATAAGCATTCTAAGTGACGTGAAATAATCCTTTATAACGATATCTCATTAAAAAATAAAATTATCATGTTTGTCGCAACTTAAAATGTTAATTCAATGATAACGAACAGTAAACAGACGTATTTCTTGAAACTTACGAGCAATTTTAATTCAATACTTTAGATGTTTTTTTGTTTTTTACATTTTTATATTTCAATCCTTTTTATAATCATGATTCGTATTTATAGGCAATTCATTAACATACAATTAACTTGCTTGCACGAAGAAAAGCAAATACCTGCTTCAACACTCAAGGATAATCGAACAGGAGCTGGCTTATAAATAAAATTATTAAAACAACAGAGTTCTAAGGCCAAGACCATGAGCACATTAATTACAATTCATATTAATCATTTAATTGTTTAAACGTTTAAAAGATATCGTTCCGACCAAATTTTTTAGATCAATAAAATCGGACAACCCGTTTTGTATTCGTGACAAATGGAATTTAGATAAGCTAATACCGATACACGAATCGATAAACGTGGATCGATGGATTAGATCGATATCTCGGCTTCTGAATGTGACTTATAACTACAGGGTCAGAGGCTGTAATTTGTTAGTACTGCCTAGTTGATAGCATATTGATGAGGCAGGGAAGCACTAGACGACCACGAGAAAGGTTGATTTCTCTAAAATTGAAACTTAGTAAATCAATAATTTATTTACACGATTAATTCTATAATTTGATAAAATTATAGAAAGAAAGATAAGATTTCCAAGAAAATTAAACTTATGAAAACGAAATTATCTAATAAACGATACTTAGAACTTGTCTATTAACTTATGAATATAGTATTTTTTAAAGGTATCTGGCAATAAATACAATATAATTGATATGAAACTAAGAAAAACCATGGCCGCATTTAACTTCTTTTAAGTTAAAAAGAAAAAGCTTTAGTTATATGCTACTGGTCTTGCACTCACGTATTCCCAATCGTTTCACTAAGTACGCATTAAAATTCATCCGTCGCAGGGTTAACATCGTCCAACGATAACCATTAGTCCCTTAATTTGCGAGGAACCCTTCACCTATCCCTTCCGTATCGCTTACCAGATAAGATGCTACCCATGTTTAGTTTTCACAACTTACATGGTAAATAATGCTAATGTTTAAACCGATCTATAATAATACAGGTCGTATTCCTCTAGCTAACGACGAATGTTTGTCTTTTGTTTAATTTTAAATTATGATTCGGACAAAACATTTAGTAACTCTAGACCTACTCAAGTATGTTTTGAAATCTCCAGGTGAAAGTGGCAGATCTACATGGAACTGTTGGATCATAAGTTTGGGAACTGTAACTTCTAGTAGCTTCGAACTAATAAACGAATCAATTTTGGTGATGTAAATAATAAAATTGGTAAAATTCAATTTATTTAAAAGCTGATAATATTATTTTATTTTCATTGATCTAACTACTTCATTTGCTAAACTTATCTGCAGCTGATAAATTACAGTTGACTATTGACAATTGACTACGAGAAGCGATAATCTTAAAGCTCAATATAGAAAAACATATTTAGGCCTGTGTGTTTTTTAAACATCCTTTTGCCCATTCAAGAAGGTAGTTTTTTCCGTTGCCATAGTAACCAATAATCCGTCAAAGCATTTGACATTTTGCGCAAAACTGCTTGCAATGTGTTCAAATAGTTACGAGGTATAAGCGTTTTCACCTGATTTGGCATTATTTCATTATCATAATAGTTTTAAGGCAAAGGGTCAGCACTACCGACCTCCGTAAACAATAAACAATTGTGCTTACGTGTACAATAATTAACCGGCACAGTTTGAACCCTGAACCCTTAAGTGAGCGTTATATTTGAAGGATATTATAATCGGAGTGTAGGTCACAATAAATTGGTCGTTTTGTCAAATGTACTCGGGTTTGTTTAATGTCTATGTAAACACATGGAGGTCTATTTTGTACATCGAAATGTTAGTATTAAATTTATATATCTATGAAAAGACTTTTAGGCATACAAAGAAGGTAGACATACAGAGAACTAGCTTCATTTGTTAACAAAAAATGTGTTAGGAAACTATTATTTTTAATAAGTTAGAGGAATTAATTAATATATTTAATCTAATTGTAAATAATCTTGTCAAGGCGTAAGTTAGCTAAGTTATTTGATAATCAGAGTCCGCATAGTTTAACGTTTCTGTCCGAAAATTGTACTGTATTATTCACAGTGTAGCAATAATACTTTAAGAGATAACACGAGCACCCTACAGCGTTGTCATCATACTTGTTAACCATTTAATATGTCACCTTTAAGGCTGATGAGGTGTTGATAATCAAAATGACAACAATAAAAAGGTAAATTAATTATTAAGAAACAGGTTAAACTTTTTTACACAAATCTTTTGAATATTTATTTTAAAATCTATTCTCTTTGATTCGAGGAAAACATCAATGAAAGAAATAGTACCACAGATAACGAGATATTTGTACCTAGATGCATAGTCTTAGTTCCGCCCTGTCGCCTTTCAGATGACACAAACTTCTGGCTATTGTGCCTTATCGCGAACTTTGAAGAATAGCCATTCTCAATCCAACTGACAGGCTGTTTTGAACTCGAACGAAATATGACATGTGCTTAATCGAGAGTCTGGGCATAGACTCATGATGGTTCACAGATAATAGAGGTTTAATCTTGCAGAAGGCTCAACGTCATATTTTATATGATGATTTAATGAAATCGTTAAGTATTAAATAAAATTCAATACGACAAATAGTTTATAAAACTAGATTGTAAACTTAAATATCAATGACCATTCAATTACAAATTCATTAACCGGACACTGGCTCTGAACAAGATTAAGATCAACAAGCCAAACAGCAAACTCGCCAAGAAAACTCACAAATCAAGAAGATATTTAATCCGTGACAATAACGTTGGAATATTGTGAAAGGGATTATCCCGAAGGTTCTGTTCACACTGTCTTACGAGATCATTAAGAAACCTTCATTAAAACAATTTTAAAAGAGAGAATTATTGTCTTTTTTAAATTTAATTACACAATTGACAGGTACTACAACACTGTGTCGCCATAAAGTATAGACGTTAAAAGCAAAGTAATTGACGTTTAAGCAAATATGACATAACATTTTATGATGGAACGTAATTTAGCCGCCTTTGACCCGCATTGTTCTAACTCAATAAATGTCTAGTATAATATAAATGAGTTTAAGAACTTTACTTTGTCTTTAAATAATATTATTTTTCTCAGTCTGACAGGTGATGTCCAATATTATGTTCGTCATGATTATATTATTAAAGTTTTTAGTTTAGGGACATTGTTAGCGTAATATAGATTTCAAGTGATCAAATTTTTCTGTTTTCAAAATTAGAAAACGGTCCACCCACAGACTAACAAACTGCAACATTTAAATAAAATACTCTACAATTATTTTTTATTCGGTATAATCGTAAGTGATGTTCTTATTTGCGGTATTAGTTACCACAGTAATTTATGCTCACTCTGTCTACGCTATAAGAAAATCAAATAATTATTGTAATTAAAGTCATGGTTATTTAGGCCCTCGATAAACGGTATCGCGGTAAAATAGGGTGAGGAGGGTTAAAGATTAGGAAGCGACTAACAACATCTGTGGCCACAGCCCAGACCTCAACCTCAACCCTCCATTGTTCGGTCTATCCGGCCCGGGTACACCCTTACTTTTTTTATTTCACTCCTCGTGACAAGGGATGGAGTACTGATAGCACTTCAATGGTATTCCTTGGCAGTTAATTTAGGAAATATTTTCGTTGAATGTGTTTAAGTTAAAACGTAATAAAAATAAAATATATTTTACAATTGTCTTTAATATTTAATTTTCATAGGAGTTAAATATTTTTGAATTGCTTATTAGGTAATGGAGGACACTAGACCTCGAGGCCGATCACGTATTCTTTGGAACCATCAGGCCCTTACAGGTCTTACCATCATGCAGGCATTGAGGCTTGCCGAGGACAGGGGGGAGTAGAGGAAATTGTGCGGTAACACTAACACGACTTTCAAAAGAGGGTAAAAAAAAGAACTAGGCATTACCGACATTGATATCACCTGTGTATCTGGCAACCCAGTTTGACACACCATAGACTACTAGTTCCCAGACATATTAAAATTATTTGACGTTCGTTGCAAAGATAAATACAAATTACTTGATGTTTTTGAATATCTGTTTCTTTCATATGTGAAGGCAATACCTTTTATCGTACAGAAAGCTCGAATATTATTGCCATATCAAGTAAGTTAAACAATGGTCAATAATACGTACATTATATTTATTTTACGCTTGCCCGCTGTATCGAATTGAATTTGAAGTTATGTAAACTTATTATGAGCTTGTATAGGTCAAAATATAAATGTCCAGTCTTCGTTTTTTAATTGACATTAGTCAAGGATGTCTTTTCTTATTTTTGAAGTTATACTTCTTTAGGCGCGTTATGAAAAATTGATGAGAGTGAAATTTTACGATGCGCGCGCACCGTGACACAAAATTAACAGAATGAAGTTGCCCACGGAAGATGATACGGCATTGGACATAATTTAAAAACAACATTCGAATAATAATAGAATTTATGTTACACTTAATATAAGAGAATAATAATAAATATTTATTTATTTAATTTTTCAAATGTAAACTGAACTTTATTGACTATAATGACTCCTTTTGATTGTAATTAATTATTTGCATGCCATCAAAAACTATTTTTAATAATGCCAAAGAAGTATAACTTCATACGCGCGTACATAAGTACACGCACCCTTTTTTTATTTACGTTTTAATACAGTAATAACGTTATTATGTGAAAAAATGTACGTCTTGTGGTCGGAGATTCAACCACAATTTCTTTTGTCAAAATAGAATACGATTAAATTAAATTGTGAAAGTGTCTCATTCTAAACGTTGTAAGTAATGTTTATTTCAATTAATTTAAGGTACTTCTAATGCGTTTTATATAAAATGCTTTATGCACTTCTGTATTCATTAAAAAAGGCGTCATATTCCGTCGCCCTGTATTAATATATAAATACCCAATTCCATGACATTCTCTCAGACTCTCCTACTGAAAGTTAACACTTATCTGCTTATTTTAAATCAACCGTGTTATCATGAGTGCCATTCTTTAACCCTTCATTGATGGTTAGATAAGAAATGCAAATAAACCCTCAAACAATCACATTTCAATACAAAATAAACTTTAATACTTCAATACTAAAGTTTAATATTCTTAATTAATAATGTTAAGGGCTTTATACTTTTAGAAAGGAAAATAAGTTTTAGGTCAATTGTAATAGAGCAGTCATTTGTTTATTGTCTTTGTAGTAGGCGAGGGTGGTTTCAATTTTCGCCACATTTGTTTTTTTATTAATATTATGTCAAAGTGTGACCTCAAAGGGGATTTGTTACGCATCTGTGTTGTTTATTGCAATTTTTGGGGCAGTTTTTGCGTAATTTTGGTTTCTACGGAACGTTATGGGATATTTTAATTTCCTTTATTGGTCCGAATACAAAAACATTTAAAGTTTTGATAGGATGAGCGGTGAGTATTGATGCATCACACTTCATACTATACTAATATATTTTGCAATACACGCCTTATATTTTCTGCTTTCCTGGTATCTCAGGATATAAAAAGGGCCTTAAACATGGGAATCAGTTACGAAACTTTTAAAATTATTTGAATCGTTTATCATAAAGATTGTGAAGTCATTGTTCGATTTGGCGGGTAGGCGTAAAATCGAAAATAATCGAATTTACAAAGGTACGAGAAAAACTATTTGTAAATCATAAAGGCAATGTAACGGACATTTCAATCAGTTTAAAACTAACATAGTCATCGCCGAACTTGACCACAAAACTCAACTATTGCCAAATATTTCTCGCTTTATATTATTATAGTATTTGATATAATAAAGTGAATAAAAGTGTTCGTCACTAAAATTTCATCATTCCGACCTTTGCGGTTACTTTATCAATAACAGATTCCATTTCTTGTGTTAAATCTTTCTTTTAATGTCTCATATTTTATATTTTAGAGTAATTTATTTGTGTTCGTGGAGTGGATGTAAAACAAATGACGAAACGTTTGCTAGTTTAATTATGATATTGTTTACCATTGAGGAGTGCGCTCCAGGACCGAATTTAGAGGTCTGGAGGATACGAAGCAACAAAGGAGTGGAGTGGCCGGGAGGGCTAGCCCCAAATTATTTTCAAAATAAAATGAACAATATTTTTCAGTCGAGTTTGTCAATCAATAATTTATTGTGAAACCAAGTTGATATTTAACAAACATATCAAAAGAAAAATTGTTTACTAGTCGAAATTCAAATTTTTTTTTTTGAAGTTCATTCCGGGGGCCCCTCTTTTGTGGAAGCCCTGGGGCTGTAGCCTCGGTTGCCCTCCCCTGAATCCGGCCCTGAGACATCCCTATAACGTCGGAGATATACGGTATCAGTAGCAATTTCAACTAGTAAATAGTATATATCATATTCGACAGCTGTTCTTTTTCAAAGAAAGATGAAAGACGGTTTCGACTTGTGTTTTGGATTTAAACCTCCACCAGAGTTACAAATAGGTGTCTTGTGTGTCTTCTATTAAATTTGCAAGTAACGTAAGCACAATGGCGTCATGATTGTGGTTGGAGGCGGGTGTTAAGTTACAATAATGCGAATTAAGATATTTTGTAATATGTAAGTTGCAAATACTTCATGTATTGTAGAAGGTACGATCCAATAATAAAATTATAACTAATAATAATAACTGCAACGTTTACTGGATCTATGAATTCACGGAAATCCTCAATGCGGGACACAGGACAAATTTCTTCGTTTGTTTCATATATAATTTTTATAATCAACAAGGTAGTTTCCGTTCCTAGTTTTATTGTGATAATCTATTTACTTTTATTCTTTAGTCATAGGTATCTAAAAACATTGTCATGTGTCCCATTCGTCCTTTCAGAAAAACGCGTTTTTTCGATATCCACAGTTGCAACCATTTGCAATCGTGGATATCGGATTTAAGTTTCTATAATTTATGAAAAGACGTTTTTTTTCTCTTCCCGTTTGTTGTTTACCTATAAGCGCTTGTCACATTAAATATTGTATTTTATTCCTTATGTATACCAATGTGTACTGTGCCGCGCGTCCAGATTTTATAAAAACAAATGTGTTGTCATACATATTACAATGAGCTTACACTGATTATTATTAATATGGTGTTGTACTTATGTATTGAATTCAAGACTTATTTGTTATACAAAAAAAGGTTACTAGAATTGATTTTGTAACAGATTTATATTAGTTTTATGCAAAGATGAGAACAATGCACTTCCTTTGAAATAAAGTTTCGTTACATGAACAACATAGCGAGGTATTTTGTAACGGTGTAAGTTATAAGCAATTGCAATATGGACGGCAATTGTCTTAGCACGAAATTTACGATTAAGAAGTATTTTTTTTTTTTTTTTTTTATAAAACAGGGGGCAAACGGGCAGGAGGCTCACCTGATGTTAAGTGATACCGCCGCCCATGGACACTCTCAATGCCAGAGGGCTCGCGAGTGCGTTGCCGGCCTTTCAGGAATCGGTACGCTCTTTTCTTGAAGGACCCTAAGTCGAATTGGTTCGGAAATACCTCACTGGGCAGCTGGTTCCACAAAGTGGTGGTGCGCGGCAAAAACTGCCTTGAAAAACGCTCAGTTGTGGAACGGCGGACGTCGAGGTGATACGGGTGGAATTTCGTACTCTGCCTCGACGTCCGATGACGAAACTCAGCTGCAGGTATTAATCCGAACAACTCCTCTGAACACTCTCCATGGTAAATGCGGTAGAAGATGCAGAGAGACCCCACATCTCTACGCAACGCCAAAGGATCAAGCCGCTCGGAAAGGGATTGGTCATCGACGATTCGAACCGCTCTGCGTTGAATACGGTCAAGTGGAAGGAGCTGGTACTGGGGAGCCCCCGCCCAGAGGTGAGAGCAGTACTCCATGTGGGGCCGAATTTGCTATTGTATGTCATTATAAAATAGTCAAATAACAGTGTTAGCTTTGATAGTAACAGAAACATCAGTACATAGAGCGTTGCTAAGTGTTTTTATACGAACAGGTACTATGCGTTAACTATTTGATTTTACTCTAAAAATCTCCTTAAGATATAGAAATCAATAAATTCATTTTAAGACAAGTCGTAAATCATGATGCTATTTTGCTTGCTATCAATAATTTTTCTATACTGTGCTTTAATCGGTCATTAAAGTTCGTTTCAATTATTGTTCGTTTAATGTTTTATTTCCTTTTTAAATTTCGAATTCAGATTCTATATTTTTTTTAAGTTTTATAATTGTATTAAATTTAATATGACATCATTTTATGTTTGAACGTGAAACCGTGGTCGGCGATAAAATACCAAACAAATTCCCAAGCAAGAATTTTGTCCCAAACACCAGGCGTCCAGAATGCAAGGGAAGGTTCAACCCAACACTTTTTCAAAATCGTGACCACAGAGTCACGAAGTGGTTCCGTTATGAACATATGTGCATCTCGCTCGCTCTACTTCCTTAGCGGTTTGTATAAAAGAGACATATTATTCGTGCTTTAATTTCTATTACCTATTAGAATTACATGCTGAAAATTAACAATTGAGATAAATGCCACTAACGGAATTCTATTGTTTATGGCTTTTGCTATTAATTTCGAATTATTTGTTAAATAAAGCGAACGTTAGTACAATACCTGTCTACCTATAATGTAGATATTACAAAATTAAATTGGACATACATTTCTAAATATTTTAACAAAATCAAATTTTCTAATAATTACGTCGCTTTCGTGTACAATACATGAATTTAATTATAATAAAGAAAAAAAAACGGTCATGATGACGTAGCAAAATCTTGGTTTGAAAACTGACATCTCGAAGACGCTCTGATGCGTATGTTTTGGCACGTGCTTAAGATCTATGGGTGCCGAGTATGTACGCCATAGATAAAATATAAGCTTTACATTGTATACATATGTTATGTACACTGTATAATATTTTAATGTATAATTGTGTCATTTCAATTAAATCTGTTTTATAACGAATAAAAGGGTACAAGCAAAACCGTAACAAAATAATATGTCCAGCCATAGGGGCATCGAGCAGAATTGCTGCGTCAACTTTTGACCACTTTAAGGAAAGTATGAAATCGATCTGTACCAACGCAAAACCATTATTGTTTACCGAATATCGATCCAGGATAACCTGCATGTGTATAGCACTAAATCACGAAGGCTGTTTAAGATGAGACTAATTAGACGAAGAAATCATGATTCCTTCTATTAAGATAGATGTAAATTGTATTGAACCAAGCCTGTGATTTAAGGAGGTAGGCTGTGCCACATAGACTCAACACTTCCCGTTAAATGCCTAACACATAGCAATCGATCCATGTAGTCGCAGTTAGAGAAAGTTAGCCGACGGATAAAACATTTATTACTATTGCATATTCATAGTCCCCTAAGGCACTAGCGACCAGTTTAACATGAACCCCGCCTAACATTCACATGGCTGCACAATGTGCTAAGCATGTAAGCGATGAAAGCTCTTTATAAAGTAGTGACTACTCCTTTGGCGATGCAATGTTGAGTTTATTTTTGCTAATATTTGCCGTTTCTAGCTTACTGTGTACTGGATTTTGTTTAGTTAACTAGTTTTTGCTAGATATTATATAGGAAAGTGATGAAACTGAAATAGCGAATCGCTTTATGTACGGTAATTCTTATGTAAAGTTTAAACCAGTATATAAGAGTACCGAGCTAATATTGCAGTCTTAATATTATACCGTGAGAGCGAAATCCAGTTTCTATTAAATCTAATCAAAGTGAAGGTAACTTTACTATAAGGCACACCCGTTCTAGATGCTATATCTTTGGAATTATGAAAGAATAACATAAACTTAATTGTTTAAATGAAATAAAAATGAAACAAAATATGATTTTTAAGAACATCGCGCGTGTATTCATAATAAATTAACTATTTACACGAAATAAATAACTTAACTAAAACGGTTTAACGACCGCCTAACAATCTTAATTTGGTAATACTTTGGAATTCAATATACATATCACAACGTATTGGACATCGAGAACAATAAGTCGCCGTCTCCCCATGCAATCGGGTCCGAAGAGCGTGAGTTATTATCCTCATAATACAATAAACATAATATACGCATGGCCGCAATAACGCGGTAACCATCCCAATGCCAAGTGACAAAGCCACCCGACACCTCAAACAGCGTCCCAAAAACACTCGCTCGTCAGTCGGCGTCAACTCCCTTCATTTTTGTAGCACTTTCCGTCCCATACTTTAAATGAAGTGCTCTGCTCGGGAGCGCGAGGACTACTTGTGTAATTCGGCTGTAACCTTGATGGTGACAAAAAACTGCCGTACGATAGCGAGGAGTTGACGCCAAGAGACGTATCGAGTGTGGAATAATACCCAGAGGAAGCTGCTGACGGTGGCGGGACTGGCTGCTGAACTCTACTCGCTTCAGCATACGCGTCCAAATGTGTTCTTACTAGAGTAACGAGCTCTCCATAATTCGTTACGGCTGTGCCAGCCCCCGCCACTCTGTACAGCAGCAACCTCGCCTCTCCAAATAAACTGTCCAAAATTTTACCTGTCGTGAAGAGGACGATGGCCTTCAGACAGGAGTACTCCGCTGAGTCAACGTGGAGCGCTTTCAGCTTCTCCACTTGCTCTTGGAAGATTCGGATGTGGTCCATAAACGCCACCACTCGGTCAGCTGCCATTGGTGACGCGTGAAGACCGGCGGCGGCGAGTAAGGGAGCTACATGGAGGGGCATTGAACACTGTGATGCATTAAGGACGAATAACTCCGACCAGACAAGCCTCAATAACGCCACTTGATCTGTCACTTGGAGTTCAGGGAAGAAGGGGATATTTCTCGCCCACTCTACGGCTGAGAAGAGTAACCTTGCTGCTAATTCGCAGATGTTATCTATTCCCATGACGTTGGTGGTTTGAACGCATTGTCCATATCTTGAGGTCGGGTAGGGTTCTGCTCTGAGGAGTAAAGATATGTATGAGGAGAGGTAGGGATGGTTGAGTCCAGCGGCTGGGTCACCATTCGTTAAAGCGAATTGACCAGGTAAAGATAAGCCCGCAGGCTGCGTCGGTGGTACTCTCCCTCTTTGGACAGCTGTAACAAAAGAAATAAGCACATTAAAATTACGAAACTATTACAAACGACTAACGGATTACATAAAGCGCGTGTAAATGCAAAAACATTAATATAGCGATAGAATTATGAAATAAAACAGATATAAAGACAGCTATTTAACAGTAGATGGCAATTAGCATGTTACCACAAGATGTGGCCGTAATAGCTTACTTTATGGCTTTACTAACAACTATCTGAGTTTGGCGCATAAATTTATATTTCATCGTATTAATACATCACTCAGAATAACAACTTGCGTAGACAGCGTATAATATTTGCGATACGATATAAAAGTTACAAGGGTTTTAAAGAGTGTCAAATATCAAGTACCTGGGAACATTTAAACCGAATTTGGTAAAATAGATCTTGCGTCAAAATGTCGTGATGATACTTGTTACGGGTTATATATAACCGAGTAATGCGTTTTAAATTGTCGTGAAGCAATATCCGACCCTCTGACCTCGCAACAGGTTGTATTACTTTCTGTTTTAAATGCAATTTTATGTGCTCAATATTACATCTCAATTTAACCTTAGATAATCAATTACGTTGCAATTGGTTCAAATATTTGTATTAATTATATTTATTACGATAAAACCAGTGGTCGATTATTTAAGGTTCTGGGTTCAACCCGTTGACAGATACAAGTTTATAAATAAACGGTAAGTTTTAGGTGTATTAATGCAAAGTTAAGCAATCCGAGATGAAATCTATATGCTCTAATGACCATAACACCCTGTTATGGTATAATGATGTAGTATTGTCAATTTCTTCCTTATAGACAAGTAAATATAATCATTAGCCTACACTACAAGTATGCGAGGAACTCCGCAGCATAGATGTTTTGGAGCCAACTTTTCCAACTTAAAATATTTCGTAGAATTAGATCGTAAAAAAGATAATCGTGATATATAATCGTGATTGCGACTATTCTGACGATTAGTCGTGGAAACCGTCGCTCGATTGAGCATTAGTTCCGAAATACGGCGTTAAAATATCGATTCGAAATGTCAAGTGCGCTTGGAATGCGGTGCGCGCGTTTTTTTGAATCTCTTTTTTTAAATGATGGTAACGCGCGCGTGCTGACTTTTTTGATGTTTGAAATCGGATTTGGCTTTTATTTCTACTATTATTAAGTAATATATTTTGGTTATTAATAGTTTTAGTAGAAAAATTTAATGGTGTGAAAGTGTGGAAAACAGATACCATAAAATAAATAGGTTCCTCTTTAGGAGCCACGATATACAAAATAGATTTACAAACATTAGCTGTACTATCTTAATTCTTTACGTTGTGTATTGCATACATATTACTAAAATCACCAAAACAAATAAAAATAGGAGAAGAAGTATTCCTATTTTAATTTGTTCACACGATTCATAACGCACAATCGTATACAATTTTAAGTGTTACATAAACAATTCAATTAAAGAGTGGATGTAATTCCGCTGAATTAGAGTAATTGCTGGTGCGATTATCCGGTTTCGAATGTAGGCTGAGTATAATCTATGGTCGATTCTCCCACGCTGCGTCGACACCTAGTCTAATAGCACGTCATTATTATCTGTCGATACATCGGAACATCACTATCTAATCGATGGATTGCTTAGCAAGCTTGACTAATTATACTTTTAGTTTTGTGATAGCGGAGATTCAAAAGATATTACGATGGTATCTTACAAATGTTGTGTACAGTTTGTATTGAGGATATTTTTTTGTTCTTTTTTTGAACAATATTAGGAATTGTACTATAGAAAAACAAAAGCTATTTATTACTAGTTAAAGGAGGACGTAATGACAAGGATGTGAAATGGCCATGTAGCACGGAAGTAGGATAAGCAAGGCAGCCGTGGATGATGAGGTCGGGTTGGTTAGGCATTGTCTTACATAACTGGACCAAATCCAGAAGGCACTAGAGAAGGGACAAGTTAGAAGTACCCATAACAGACGAGAACGCATATCATAAAAGTGGATGAAGCGAGAGAGGTATGTCAGGACCGTAGAGAGACCGTGGAAAAAGGCGTGATAATATAAATAAATAAAATAATTTCGCTAAATAAAATAATGTTTTTAGTTGAAAATTATAGTGAATAATTTCATACCAAAGAATTGGTGTTTAAGAAGCTTAAATAAAAATATCCATAATCATCTTTAAATGACCATTTCTATGTTTACCGTTGGTTTTATAGCGGCCGAATCAATTTTGTATTGTGATAAAATATGAATGATTTAATGTAAATCATTGAAATAGATGCTTCGGTAAGCTTAAAAGATTATAATATAAGGGTAATGACACACTCATGGTATCACAATATATCTAAAGCTTTTATGTTAAAGCTTTCTTGTATCTATGACAACCTTTACAACTTTTAACTTATAGATAGCCGATATCCTCGTGTTATATTAACTGAGTGCTATTAACGACGATAATTTATAAATATATTAAGTATACAACTTGAATTTCATAATTTCATCAAATAAAATATCTAACTTAATTATAACACCGAAATATGAAACTAAAAATCAATGACAATTTCGTTTTGAGTTTAGTTGCATTGTTTGTAAAAATCTATATGGGTGCCGGGTGGGCACCAAATTTCGTTTTTGACATATTTTTATTATCAACCTTTATCGTCTGACATGTCAGTTTCCTCATAAAGATTACATTCTAAGTATTAGCGAGTGTTAATTGTACTTAGGTAGAATTCCATTGCAGTTCCGAACGCATTTCCTACCTCTAAATTGGGAGTGTATAGCTACGTATAGAATACAATATGTACCTACTAGAAAACTGAGGTACGAGACCTTTAAGGTTAGGATTTATAGTAGGTAGATTTCAATATTAGGATTACGTATGTGTATAATTATTTTATATTGGGGTTATTATAGTTTAAAATTGTCATAATATACTACCTGTTTGGTTATCATTTGTTTTTTTTCTAATAGGCAAGTTTCTAATCTTCTGTGCATGACACGCCGTCGACTTTTTGGGTATAAAGCCCGGATTCCTCAAGGTATTTTTCATTCACGCGCCTGAATGTTAAACGCACACCTAGACAGTAAGTCCATTGGTGCACAGTCGAACCTACGACCTTAGGAATGAGAGTCACACTGAAGCCACTAGGTAAACTCGTCATTCCTATGTGTATATTTTTTAATAGAACAGGGGCTAAACGGGCAGAACCTGATGTTAAGTGATACCGCCGTCCATTGACACACTCAATGGCAGAGGGCTCGAGTGCGGTGCCGGCCTTTTAAGAATTGGTACGTTCTTTTCTTGGACCCTAAGTCGAATCGGAAATATTTCGGTGGGCAGATGGTTCCACATAGTGGTGGTGCGCAGCAAAAGCTGCCTTAAAAACGCTCAGTTGTGTAACGACGGCATAGCTTTAGTATTCCAATATTGTGTAACTATCCTATATAATTTGCATATGTCAAATATAAGATTTCTCCAAATTTGAAGCGCATTCTTTTACGGATTAAGTGAAAATTAACTCTTTATTATAATTGTGTTGGTATTTTTGTTGATTGGACGTATTTGTTGATTTTATGATTGGATACGGTATTCAGTCGTTAAATATTGATTATATGTTTATTAATAGAAATTTGAATATACATTTTAAACCAATAAAATTTCGACTATCAATTAACGAAAGTTTATTGGAATGCTTCTAATCGATTTGGCAGTATTGGCATTAGTGTGCGACCGTCTCTGAGGGCTTGCGTTCGAATTACGGTTGCGAACCAATGAACCAATGAATGCGATTCATAATTAACACTCATTCGTATATAGATGTGTTTTATTGAATAGGGAGCAAAAGGACAGCATCGCAAATGCGTTGCCGGCCTTTTAAGAATGGTTGCGCTTGTTGAAGGACCCTAAGTCGAATTGATTCGGAAATATTTCATACAGGCAGGTAGTGCGGTAACCGCTTTAATAATATTTCGCGTGATTGATACGGCTTCCTGCATTAATTGAACTTTTTAAATACATTTAGTAGTTTTAAGGATAATATAGACATACAAAATATATTTTATAAATAATAGTTCGAGCTTTAAGAATCTCAGTCGGAGGTTGGCAATTAAACGGTGATAAGCAATTTGTTTTATACCTTAACTAATAAATATGTTTTGCATTCTCGTTACATAAATTATATATTAAACCTCCTTCGTATGTCATCAACTTAAGTTTATTAACATATTGCATTTGCCGATTGCACTGACAAATAAACTACTGATTGCAAGATAAAGACATAAAAAAAGAAAAAAAATAAGGCGAGAGCAAAATACAGTAAAATAAATGACGATCGTACGTCGCGCGCGCTGACTAAGTATGTAAACTTTAGTTGAAGGCTTCAAAAAAATGACCATTATTTTATTCCACTACAAAATATGGACACAGATAACAAAGTAATTTCTATTAAATTGCCAAATGTTATTCAGAATCTAACCACGCTTAGCCTATATACGTGAGATGTGTTTAATTCCACACACGTACAACAAAATTATCATTGTAATTTGAATTATAAGCTGTTGGTGTATGATATATTTTTGTTTAACGTCAGGCGTTCTTGACATACATTTTGTATTGTCATTTCTGAGATGGACCAACGGAATTATGACCCACGAATTCTTTTATAACAATTCTTGAGAGAGACATACGTATTACTTAAAGTCTCAATTAGTTAAATAATATTTTGTAATTTTTTTGCATAATACGCGAAATAAATGACATTCAAGCGCTATTTAAAAGTAATCTTTTCCGAATATGATTCATCTTCTTGCTTTAGACGTACGACGTGTTGTAAGGAAAATTTTTTTTATGAGATGACGAAAAAGAAAATCAGTGGCGCTACAACCTCTTTAAGTCTTGGCCTCAGATTTCTGAATCTGTTTCATGATCATTTTTTAAATATAATAGGCATTTTTAAATATAAGTAGGTTATCAGCCTCCAGTGCCTAGCACACGCCGGCAACTTTTTGGGTCTAAGACATGTCGGTGTCCTTACGATGTTTTCCTTGACCGTTCGAGCAAATGTTGAATGCGCACATAGAAAGAAAGTCCATTGGTGCACAGCTGGGGATCGAACCTACGACCTCAGGTATGAGAGTCGCACGCTGAAGCCACTAGGCTAACACTGCTTTGAGATCACGAACCTTGTAAAAATCACATATATAACAAACAAATTGTTTTAATTATTCAAGAGTTCATAATTTCCTACCAAAAAGGAAAAAGTTCTATAATATATTTAAGGGGTTAATTTGTACCAGGTTAAAAATAAACAATTGTGACATTCTACTACAAATTAAAGCGTGTACTTTTCCTAATAATATTGTTAGACTTCACAATATTGCAATAAATCATTGTCTATTGATCTCCGGTTATAATAATTGTCACATAGACATAAAATAGTCTATCCTTGAGTTACTAATTACATCGACAGAGATTTATGCACCGTCACTCCTTGCAATTTCAATATTAGGATTATGTATGCGTATGCTAATTTTATATTTCTGTTATTATACACTAATAAAATATCGGTCGTAAAATACTTGGAGACCAATTAAACGAAGTAATCGCTATTTTGTAAGGGTTTTATAACCGTCTTTCATGAGATGTAGGAGATATAATTAATACTTTAAATGATTTTACAGAATTGCAATTTTAAGGCTTTAGCATAAAATTGTGTAATTTTGATTTACTAGGTTAAAGCGTATTATATAACTTACCTAACTGTCAGTAATTTGTGACTGAAAGTAATGGCTATATACATGTTTCGTAATTAAACGTTTTATTTAAATTTAGGGGCGTATAAAGCGGAAGTTGATACAGAACAAAACCTTTTCAATAAAGACATAAATGTCGTTTCCCCGTTGAGAAGTTACGAAACTTCAAAAATATTTATTTTCATAATCATACCAAAAACGCTAATAATAGGTTTTTACTTACGTTAACTAACGCTTGTTTAGTAACTAAATGTTTAATTCAAAATGAATTATTTTTATGTAGGCGAATAAAGCATAGATCCCGAAATTTTCTTAAGTTAATACAGAACGAAAACTTTACATAAAGACAGAAATCTCTTTTCCCGTTGAGACGTTACTTATGTAATAATCGTATCAAAAACGTTGATAAAAGGTTTTCACATTGCATAACGGTCGTTATGCTTTAATACACGTGTAACGTAAAAGCTTTTAAACTTACACAACATTATTTTTCTAGTACGTTATAATTTGTGCAATTAATTTTATATTAATAAGTACCGGTTTTCCGTAACTAAAAGATATGATTTCGTTCTTAGAATTGACCATAAAAATAGATCTAACATATAAAATAACCGTATATTCTGTATGTTGAAGATTTTTTTATGAATGGTTGAAATCAATTACAAATTACAATTTTTTTTATAGAAGGGGGGGCAAACGTGCAGGAGGGTCACCTGATGTTAAGTGATACCGCCGCCCATGGACACTCTCAATGCCAGAGGGCTCGCGAGTGCGTTGCCGGCCTTTTAAGAATTGGTACGCTCTTTTCTTGAAGGACCCTAAGTCGAATTGGTTCGGAAATACTTCAGTGGGCAGCTGGTTCCACATAGTGGTGGTGCGCGGTACTAATTTCAATATTTTAATCACATTATTCTGGCGATATATAACACGTGTGTTAGTGTCGTACAGTGAAAAGTAAGGGTATCACTCCTATGATACAGTGGTACCTCGATATACGAGTTTTTTAGATACGAGTCGAGCGAGCAATATTTTGCTTTGAGATGAGAGCAAGATTTGGGATACGAGGAATCGCACACTACACCGCTAAACTAACAGTTTCTTCCACCTCCGACTGGACCTCAGTATGTGTGCTGGCTGCATTTTTGATAAGTAGGCTTCGCATTATCACATTTATTTTTATATGGGTCCGAAGAAAATGATGTCTATTGAATTAAAGCGTGAAATCATTGAATGATTCAAAAAGAATTAACAAAAACAAATGAAGTGGTGTTTTGGGAGCTGGAACGGATTAATAGCATTTAAATTAATTCCAATGGGGAAAATTGCTTTGAGATACAAGCAAGGTTTTAAGGTTTTAAACTCGTATGTCATACCACTGTAGATATATTTATGAATGACACTATTAAGTGCCAATGAAAAGTCGTAGCGTCTCGCTAGTTGACCATAAACTATATTTACAATAAATACGTTGAATTCTTTTGATATGTATGTTTAAATGCAAATTGTTAGGGTAATTAGTCGGTAAAGTACGACAATTTGATTAATTTCTTACTGAGAACTGGGACACGTGCGATGAAATGATACAAATGAACGAAATAAACAAATCTAGCATTGAGGAAGTATTTCTATACTTTTATGTAAGAGGGACAGGTGTCTCACCTGATGTTAAGTGATACCGTGTCCCATGGAGACTCACATTGCTAGAAGGCACGCAGTGCGTTGCCTGCCTTTTAAGAATCGGTACGCTCTTTTCTTGAAAGACAGTGGGCATCTGGCAGAATTATAAATAGTAGATTGTAACATTGATAGATTTTACGTCATCTTTGTAAATTAAAATTCATTATAATAAGTATCGTTACAGATTCGAAACGTAGAATTAAATAAATTCGGTTTCAAAACTATAAAAATATTTTTTTTTTATGGCTCTGGCACGATTTGTGCATTAGCCAGCGTCAAGTAAGATTTTTATAATTCGTGCTTTGCCTTCGACTTGAAATTCGACCGTGTCCTCCATGTACGGTTTAAGTACTCGCCCGTTACCGCACACGGCACAACCCTCCCAAAGGCCGAGAACAAATTTAAATTAAATTAAAACTTGCCCTCGAACCGGGAATCGAACCCGGTACCCCTCACCTAGCTGCCACTTAATAAGACCGCTAGGCTGTGAGGCCCCCAAAAAAATAATATTACTTATTATTTAGAAAAAAATAGTAGGTACTTAGCGCCATCTAGTAACAGTGGTACAAGTTAATTTTTTTTTCAGTGTAATTTGCTATTGGTTATTTTTGGCCAACGCTTGTAACATTGTCGGTGTCTGAAAAAAAAACTAATCTTGTACTTTGCCTCTTTTAAAAACCTACCATTCCAACTAATAAATTACGTAAACAAAATTTTTTAATTTAAAGTATTTAAAAGCGAAATACAAACACATTAAATAATAAATATAACCAAGTAATTAACAATGTGACTACGTGACGCGGGGAATTATGAAATATAAATTTATTTTATCACTGCCGGGCGCAGTGCATCTTAATTCAAAATCTTCCTCAGTACGTCACATCTTAATTTACTGGCTAGTTCTGTTGTACTATCTCGTTAGTCGGTTCGATACACCTCGATAATCCCTTATTTATGTTTATAATTTGTCAAAAGCGACTAGCACGCGACTACGTGTCGCCCACAAAACGGACAGCGTTTCTTTTGTTGATCTAACGGTTGTGTTGTGATATCATTAAGAAATTCTCGCTTTACGACAGGCTGAAATATCACCTCCAATACACAGATTAGTACCGTGTTTTACGTAGAAAGTTTTAGAAATTCGATGTCTTGATGAATGATAGAACAATCGACGCTCGACGCATTACCGAATTCCAACGGCGCGTGATTCGTTAATTCAAAACGTTCAAACAATCCGAAAGAAAGCTCTAAGCGCCGCCCACATGGAATATTCGAATTACGAAACCGGATACGGAAGACATCAAAACAGTACCAGATCCTAATTAAATTTATCGATGACGATAAAATTCTTAGAAAATATGCTAAACATCTGAATAATGAAGTGATCGAGCGCGTGCGGCGCATTCCTCGCTGGCGTCGGAGCTTTGGTAATTATCGGCTTATTAAGCGGCTCAAGATTTATGTCACGGCCGGTAACGGGTATAGTTTTTACAATGATTAACGATGATGATGTGAATGATATCGACACTGCCCTAGATAGCGCTAACAAGGTCCTTAAAGAGCAACGATTCGTATTAGCTATACACTGGCGAGAACGTGCAGTTGACCACAATAGCGTACAAGCAAGGCTTGTGATAATCATAATACGCTTGCAGATATGTGATTAGCTCTGGGGTCACGGAACGGTCGGTGCTAGAGTGAGAGGGCGCCCGCTACACTCCTTGCACTTGAGAATTATCTAATAGAAGCTCCTCTTCCGAACGACCGCAGGGCGCCTAAACCGCTATACTAAACTGTGACCTCACGAAATTCTCTTGCACGATACCGGCTATGATTCACATTTAATGACGGACAGACAGACTGACATATAGATGCGGACGTTAGATGAATTCCAAGCGGCCGCGTGCTTTCGTAGCATTGAAATAACTTTCAACAATAAAAACAACATTATATGACAATTAAACATTGCATACAATTGTGCCTGGAATTCTCAATGTCTTAAAGGAAAGAAATTGGTGATCAGCTAGTCTAGTTTTTTAGCCACAGGCTATTAATGCACGGCCGACGCAATTTAGCTTACGATTATTCATAGTTGTTAAATGTTTATAAATCAATAAGTTGGATTTAATTAGTCACGCGAGAACATATTTAAATGAATTCCACGAAAAGTAATTAAAATTAAAAAAAACATTGATTAATGTTACATGTGCCAAACCAATCAATAAGCTCATTTTAATTTAAAACAGCATTGAGTCGCAATTTAATGTTAAAATGATAATCTAAACTTATTTTGTTATAGTTTAGGCGCCACAATAGAAATTGGCAAAATCATACAAATTACACTAGAAATGGCTACACTTGACATCTAAAAATAAGGTTAATGTAATTTCTGTGCCCTACTTAATTTGGGGACACATAAAACAAATGCAAAAATGTGTGCAAAGCCATAAAATAACGCTCCACATACATGACTTGTAAGCTTTAAAAGCTCGCAGTTCCAATGTTTCTAAATTCGAATACAAATATAATTTCGAGTCAGCAAAGTGCACGATCCGAACCGGTTCTCTACTAGCGTAGTAACCAATATACAGTGCATTACTTGCTCGATTATACGGCGGAGCCTGAGAAAATTTTACCAACAGGAAACTATCATAAATGCGTATGAGCGAAAGGTAATCTTAGTTTTACTAGTAATTAGCATTAAGGATTTATGATTAGAATATAAATTAGTGACATTGTTCGCAAGTAGGAGATATATAGATTTTTTTCTAAGGCTGTGTACTGTGTTCTTTTTAGGAGTTGAATATCAAACATCATCTAAATATTATACACTTAATAAAAGATATAATTTAAATAATTATATAGAGGTGTAATAATCTCATATTAAACAAAGGCGTGTATACATGTAATATATTCAACTAACAAGATACAACGATATCTCATTAGCGGGGAATCCCCCATGGTGATAATTATAACTTAAATAGTTAAATTATTTATTACAATATAATTAAAATAGTATCTATCTTCCGATTAAAAAATTGATGCAATACTAATAATGCAATTAAGTTCTTTAGTTTTAATATTAATTGTTTATTTAGTCATTCTTTCAGCATTCTGATTATCGATCTAGGTTTGGATATTCATAGTTGCTTGGAATCAGGGAACAATCCCTTAACAGTTTAAAATCAATTTCCCTTTAATTTTTAAAATTTATAAATACTGTATATTTGATTGTAACAATTAACATGTTGAAAAAAAATAAAAAGTATAAATAGTACATTAAATACAATTGGTAATGTAATGATTATTTTATAAAAATTATTTTATTTAAGATTGTAAATTATTTATGAATGTATTTTTTTTCGTGTTTGTTGTTTGCCTATAAGTCACAGTCACTCGTTTTTTTTCTGTACCAATGTATAAGTGCCAAGCATTGGCAAGCTTTTGTAAATAAATAAATAATTGTTCGCGGCTTAACTATCAAATTAGTGTCTCCACATTTATTATATGATAAGTAATTTTTGCAAAATTATTATATGGTATTACATCTGTATTTAACTACTAGTTTTTCATAAAATAATGCTTTATTAAGTCTTTTACTATTTAATGTTTCCATCTCGCACTCACAAAATCGTACGATATACAAATCTAAGAAAATATCTTGCTACTTAACTCACTGAAATAACGTTGCCTTATGATAAAAATTAGAAAATATATCGGCGTTAATCGAGACCACTCTAATAAATCAAATCCTTAGTTCGTTAGGCGTACGCCGGCCTCCCAGCGGGGGTCCACCTTCGATTCCCGGCGTGGCAAGTGGAACATCATTGAGCTAACCCCCTGTAGGTGAATATTTTGACGTGCTATATGCTCGCACGTCGTGTTCCCCGTGATGAATGGTGTTCATTGATGTTTGCGGTATTAGAAAGCGGAATTCGAATCAATGAAAAGTATTTGACCAATAAATGTACGCAACACTTGGAGTTATTCAGTTCTTTGTTGTACTTTATTTTTTTTTAAAGTCATATAACCTGCCATATAAATAGTTCTGTATGAGTTTTTCTACTTTATTTATTTTTTTATTAAAGTTTACCACATAATACAGTATTTATAGTATATGTTACAAGCTATCTTTTCTAAAATATAAGACAATTTTGGTAAACTAGTAATTTTAGCTCATTGTTAAGCAAAAAAATATAATAGCAAAACTGCGGATTAGGTATGAGATATAGGCACTTAACAATGCTTTCTTTAAACTTGACCAGCCCACTACCGAATATATATATATATATATCTACTAAAGTTTATTAAACATTTGGTTATGAAGGCATATCGCAAGTTACATTCATATAAAATGTTTTTAAAACACTAAATCGCGCACCAAACCCAAAATAAGTAATATATAATAAATATTTCTATTTCTAAATATTGTTATTTATTATTATTGTTATTTTGTCTTTAGATTTTACTTTATTTTATTTTAGTTATAGTAACGTGTTATTTTGAGTTTTTTTTGTTCATAATTTTTGCATTAGTTGTACTCTACCCTCTGTAGGTGTTTCTTTTTCATTGTTCCACTTAAGGGTTGCCTGGAAGAAATCGCTAGTTAGCGATAAGGCCGCCCGTTGCCTTATAACTTTTGTAACTTTCTTTTTTATTTTAGTTATGTGTATGTTTTTGATTAAGCTAATAAAGTATTAATAAAAATAAATAAGATATAGCAAATTAGCTTTCACATAGTCTATATTATATTTATATATTTACACCACAATATCAATTAGGACCAAACCCTCAAATGAAGGTGTCTGTCAAATTTTTAAAAGTTAATTATCGAATACTTTTACCAGTCGGGGTCCAACGATACATCATACAGGAGATAAATCACGCGGTGATTGATAGTTGGCTATATCTCACGCTAGATCCTTTTTTAATCCGAACACAAATGATTTTACACTTCGCCTTCGTCCATTTCGCCTCGGACTTTATGTTCAAATTGGATTTGTTCGTAGTGTTATTGTGCTATTGCATTATTTTCTATTTAAAAAGTACTTCCTAATGAATGGTTAAATAAGAATTGTAGATACAATTTTTGAAGTTATACTTCTTTAGGCGCGTTATGAAAAATTTATGAGAGTGAAATTTTACAATGCGCGCGCACCCGTGACACAAAAATTAGGAGTGTGATTATAGCGTGCGCGAGCGAGATAGGAATAAGACAATCTACAAGTAAAAAGAAATAGAATATGCGTGAAGTTCGTATGCCAACAATTTTGAATGACCATAATGACATTTGTCATTTACCTTTTAAACAAATAAAGGAGTTTTAATTATTTTTTCAAAGAAATTTAGCGATGCTTTTTGAATTATAATCAGAAGTGATTTAAATTGAATATTTAAACCAATACTAATTAATATTTGTGAAAAAACTGTGCTCATCAACCTTCCTAAGTGCTTCAATACAATTGAGGTTAACTATCCGTATGTATTATTATTATTATCGAGTAATGTTTTGATTAAAAATTAACCACATTGTTTAATCAAAACATGTAATTTTTCTGATTTTATCTAGCAAATATAAGGAAAAGAGACAAAAAACAATTGATGAATCAGTGTAACTGCACTACATTGAATACAAAAAAGAGTTTTCATCTTATCGCTGTGAAACATCAAAAACTGGAGGTGGAACAAAGCCAAACTATTTTTAATATTGCCAAAGAAGTATAACTTCTTACGCGCGTACATAAGTACACGGACCCTTTTTTTATAGATGCTCATTTGTTTATATTTCTTACGCACGCAATTGTTTGTTTGTTAATGATAAATTAAATTTGTGTTAAATCTTAAGGACCTTAACGGTATAATAGTTATTTTGTTTAGAGTTTAATTCAACATTTAATAGTATATAAACCGAAGCCAATTATTATCAAATACCAAGATTATTTTAACGTTTATCTATTTCATTGCACTATACCATAGATAATAAACACGGAAAGAGCTTTTAGTTTGATGCAACAGCATTTAATTGCCTTCGAGATATTATGTAGTTGAATCGTAATTATACGACGCGCACCGCATACGATACAATCACCTTTCATCATGTGAAATTCAATATTTATCTACCATTGTATAGAGCAAGGCTAATTTTAAAGCTATCAGATTTCAACGTGCTTAGATTAGAAGTTTCCAAATTCAAATTCAAAACGGAATCACGCCCGGAACCAGTAAGGAACAGGTAGGGTCACCCACCTTGACCATGGCCAACCGGTCTATGTTGTCTTGCATTTAATTAATGTTTTCGGTACTGACCAGTGCAGGGGTTGGATAGGGTTTTCGCAATCGTGGGAACGAGTCGGCACGTACAGCGATTACATCTTTATGTTAGGTAGTGAGAGATGGTTTCCCAGAATTTGGACCATTACCGAGCCAGAGCGTCATACGAGACATGTCACAGTTATTATAAGATAATATCTTTTTGAATGTGACGCGATGCCTCGAGGTATTCTGATATTTTTTACTGGACGTTCACCGTAATCGCCAAACAATTGTGTTGGAATTTCTAGTCTCATTAGGTCACTTAGTGGTCACTGTTCTCACGGTATGGACTGGACTAATCCAAACATGCATTCTTACGGTCAGTTGGCCAACAATGACCACACCTGGTTGAAGACGCAAATTTACACCCTCTTTAAGACCCGACTTCGATTCTTTTGACATACCCTTTGTACAAATAGGCGTAAGCGAGGCGTCTTTTTGAAAAAAATAATAGTTGAAGCAAACATTGCCATAATTTGCCCCTGGGAATAGAATGATGTTTTTGACATGTCCTGTGGGCATGTAAGGGAAGCCTTTGTCCTTGATTTTGAATAAAGAATTTTTGCGCAAGAACTGTTTAATTAAAAGGAAGACGTTATATGTCGCGATGGATTTGACACAAATGCTTAAACTGATTTAAGGTTCTACCGAATTGGATTATGTAAGTAAGGGCTTTAATATCTAATGTAAAAAATATAATTCTAATGAATTTGTTAATACCATTTCAAGTTCAATTACCATAAAATCAATTGTGATTAAAATTCACCGCGAACCCTCGTTAAAAGAAAAATCTTTCTAAATGACCGGTCCGGTACAAAACTTATTAAGATATCACAAACAATGTGTTTGATTGATGCGCTTAAACAAAAGGCGTCCGTTAAAATGACGGGCGTACCCGCGGTCTATTGTATAGCAACGTTATGCACTTTTAATGAACTGGTTTTTAATGTTTTATAATCAATCTAATGGTTACTCTAATGTACTTTACCCCTTAATATATAACACACACACAATTAGATACAATAGTTATATAAACTATTTGGAGGCCCAAACTCGATTTTCATACTAGAAGTACATGAATAATAATTCTTAGGACTCAGTCCTCACTAATATAAAACCTTTTATCAAAATTAGTCAACCAACGAGAAATAGACACTGTAAGGAGTATTCAACACAACATCGCAAATAACTTGTCCAATCTCATTACTACGTATCTTAACGTTACAAATAAATCACCCTACGATATAAATCAGATATCTTATCGCATCCATATCATTAACAAATCGTGTTTTATCGACACTTCCTGAATGGGACCTTTTGACCGCATCCAAAAAAATCGAGATCTAATACGATCAGGCGACAAAGCAGCACGCTTTTTTACTTTTTTAATCTTACGTTTGCACCTTTGTATTGTTCGGTGACATAAACAAATTGTTTGTTGGACGATATAGGGGCCGGTGGGTTAATGGGGTGCTTAAGGGTTGAACAGTGGGACCCACTTTCCTGCGCTCTTATCTTGGTGAGGTGTGAAGTAACGGTCGTTTAGAGTGGACATGCGATGCTTAAGTTGGTATTTAGTTATTATTCCTATCTATGTAATTTAAACGTAAGGTTTAATGATAGATTGAGTATAACACTTACTTTTAAAAATTGAGCATCCAAAATTTTGGTTTAAGGTACAGATTATTATTCTATTATAAAATGTGTATATTAATTTTAAAGCAAAATGCTATACCATACAACTTTATACGGCGTTACAGGTCTGTTTAAGTCAACATAAATATGAAAAGGCTGTTAAATGTGTTATAGTGTTTTAATTTACGCCCTTTTTATTGATATAATTTATGCTTCTAATGTTTTACATAAATTATGCCTATGTTCATGAGGCTTGATGTATAAAATTGTTGTATCTATTAAAGTTACGATTACCTACTTCATTTGTTTTTTAAAAACCAATTTATCACCAGAATAATAATTATCGATGTAAGTTGAAACTTTAATATTCTTGTTGTGAAATATTTATATTTTAGCGAAGTAAAAACTTCTTTAGCGGCGTTGTACACTTTTTGGAATGGGTAAAAAATGTTAAACTCGCGTCAGGACACGTGACCTGATCGAAAATTCGTAAGACGGATGCAGAGTAGACAGCTGTCGCGGCGTATTTAATGTAATATAAATTGTCATGTTTGTGTACGATAGCGCAATAAACAAATATTGTATTTTACGACATAAATGATAGTACTTTTATACTGATAATTAAAGCAATTCGTGCAAAATTATTCCCTAACCATTCCAAAATATTAAAAATGGACAACGTTAATATTCAAGTTTTCACTTCTGCCGGCACTCCCGGAGTGCAACCCGTCGTATTTTTTTAAAATTTTTAAAAAGTTGCGTAACCCTTTGAGTCTGTGTATATACCTACACACACTTTTGCGTCAATTTATTGAAATTTTTTTTTCGAAAAATTTATCTAAGAAATATATGTGCAAAAACTTATGAACGTCAAATGAAACTCTGAAATGTATCTTTTTCCCTTGAATCAAATGTAGAGTCATCGTTTTTTAGGATGGCATTTAAGACAAATGCGGTAAAGTCAAAGGTACAAAATGTTTTGACAAAATGGTAGCTTCGGTAGCACGCGTGGGTGGATCATAAAAATACTGGTATAGACGATAATTTCGATGTGACGATTGGCTTCGAGGCTTATTAAAATATTTAGATAGTCTTTAGTACGCAATTAAATAAAACTTTTGTAACGGGTTTCAAATTCAATACATTTTTGACACCCTGTTTTATTTTAATTGAATTATTTAGACTAGAGGTCGGGTAAGAGATTTAAACTCTTACCCTTCCTCTTGTCTAAATAATGACGAAAAAATTACAAATCGCGAATTAAATCTGATAATGTTATTATTTAATAATTATTTATTTTTTACAAAGTACTCTGTAATGCATGGACTATTAAAGAACACATAAGAAGCGTCGAAGCTTTTGAGATGTGATGTTACTGTCGCATGCTTCGCATCTTTGTATCCAACAAAGAATAACGTATGAAAGAGTCCTTCAACGAAGCGGGACGACACGAAAGTTTATGCAGACTGTCAAAATACGGAAATTCGCATATTTCGGGCACGTTTTGCAGCATCGATACGACACCAGCTTATAATGATGAGCAATATCGTTAACAATTTCCTAGTAATTTCTTCCCCAAACCTATAATTTAGGTAACTTAAGTGAATTCATTTTTTTAATATTAAAAATTATGCATGTTGCATAACAATTTTAGAAAGGCTAAGGTGGGGGGTGGGTAAAAAAAGTTTGGAATGCTTTAGCATTAAAGTAGCACCAGAAGATTTTTTCAATAACTAACATTTCCTTGACGCCATATGAATGTAAATTTTAATTCGATATACATTTTTAATAATTTTTGTGTTTATTATATATTCGCAAATATATAATGAACATAACAAGCATAAACTCACAATAAGAAATTCAATTAAACGTAAAACAATTTGAAAACATTGATTACCTATTATTAATATCATTAATCAAGGTCCTGTCTTTAAAACAATAACCATCCATATTAATTCCACACTAATAACCTATTATGGTACATAACATTGTATGGTTCACCGCACACACGACACAAATAGGGTTTTACAACATTTGTGCAAAACTGCATACCCGCTGTTTGCAGAAACTCCATTTTGACATTTACACAATATTTATATTATGTAATATTTTCGTGTCTTAAATATTGTATGCTACGACTACCAAATATATTTTTATAGACAAAACATTATTTTTATAAATAAGTATATACTGAATTGTATCGTTTATACAAGAACGCATTCTAATTCGAGACTTACCCTTGTTCACAAAAATTTAGCGTGTGTTGGGTGAGCTTTATCGTACCAAGTATTGAGAGTGCCCTTGGGCTCTTGTCCGACTAATAGCCAGGTAAGATTAATGATTTTACTAATTACACTTGTGACAATCAACAGGTTTTTGTTAAGTATAAAGGAATCTAATGTGTTAAATAATTTGAAATTGATCAAAGGATCAGGTTGTATATTAATTAAAGTAAGAAAAATAATCTGCTTAGATAACGTTGAAGTCAGGAGATGTCAACCATACATTATAATATTTCTCTAACAATGGAACAAGGCAGGCAAGAAGGCAAACGGGCAGGACGCTAATTTGTATAAAACAACACAAAAATGCCCAAAGACCAATCCAAAACTCTATATACTCAGATAATTGTACAATTAGCCGTAAATAACGCCAGTAAATATATGCATGTAGCATATAATTACATAAAAGTGTATTTAACTAGACTGAACAGTTGTACATTAAAACTGTCGTTCTATATAATTCAGAGCGCAATAAAGATTGTCATGGACACTTAAATTTTCAAGACGCAATTAAAGCCGCTTATTTACTGAGTAAGACCATAATAACTTATTACATAGTACTTACATAGTAACGTTATGTACCGGGGGACAAAGAGAAAAACTTTAATAACATAAATGTCTTAATAGTGAGTGATGTTAGTAACTTTGTTAGTTTTACAATAACTTTAAAGATAGATTATGTATTGATGAAATCGTAATATTCTAGCCAGCGCCAACAAATTATTACGTTACAAAATTTCAAAAATCGAATCTTGTAGCATTATAATCAGGATTCTTTTTTCAAACTTTTCAACACAGACTATGATTCAGTAAAGAGAATACAGACTATATTTAATAATGTTAGCTTGAAAATTACTAACCTTCTCTCCTCATGCCCATTTTGAGACATTTTCTTAACCGGCAGTACTGGCACTGATTTCTATGGTGTTGGTCGATGGGGCAGTTTCTATTTCCTCTACACGAGTATGTTAGATTTCTTCGCACTGACCGTTTGAAGAATGATTTACAACCTGGAAGAGAGAAAATTACAATTAAAAACAATTTCAAAATATTGCAACTGACAGTACGTGACGTGACGTATAAGCCGGAAGGGGTTTTGTAACGAATTGTCAAAATTTAGTATAGTCAAGTAGTTAGTAAATAAATTTAGAAGTAATATTTATAAAAATTTCGCCATCATCCCGTAATTATTAAAAAAAACACTTCTGTAATAAGTAATGTCATCAACCTAAACTTCATTTAAACTTGACGGTTAACATTGGCAATCCATAGACACTGTCAATTGTCACACAGTGCCGCGAAAAGTAAATGACGTAGGCGTTAAAAAATCAGTAGTTCCAACATAATAGCGTGCGCTCATATCTTTAGAGCTATTTAATTATATTTACATAATTCTATAAATCATGGCTACCCAAAATCGATAATTCGTCCATTTATATGGAGGTATACCATGCTAACGATTGGAGACCGTCAATATTCCTATTTAAATATATAGTTTTGGCCTCTCATGAATATATTATTGGGGTTTTAGATATATCGTGGAATTACAAATCACTATGGCGCCAGTGGAATGTATGTAAGAGATAGTGAAATGAGCTAAATTAACTCTTAATGATATAAATGCAGAATTAATTGATTTTTTATTGCCGTTGATAGTTTTATTTAAATCTTAATATATGCTGATGTTACCTAATTTGCTTAGTCTAGAAGAATTGTTTTGTGATTTTTTTGGTTTTAAAATGTTTTTGCTATTTACGTAAGTTAAAAATATTTATTTAATTACGGTAAAATATAAGCAAATAGCTGTTGTCTTTTTTGTAGGAGGTGCCAAGAATTGGACCTTAAACTCTGGTAACAGCGTTGGTACGTTTGCAGATTTGTTTGTACCCTCAATATCCGCAGCGATTTTGCAAACTTGGATCACGAGTACAAGAACACAACATTGAAGTCGGAATCGCAATTGCTTTTGGAAGTTACAGAATCCCGGTCCTGGACTCACCAGCCCTCGCAAATACAGATACCTAACGTTAACTCGTCTTTATCTTTAAAAAAAATGGAGAAAACTCGTTTGGCGTTTTAAAGTCAGTTATAAAATATCGTTATACATTGTTCAAAAATCCATCCATAAATCAACATTTTACTTTACTATCTATACCTTTCAATTAATTCGATATATATCAACAAATAAAATCTATCATTATTTATTTTACAAAATTTATGCGCGCTTGAAGTTTTAACATATGATTTAGCTTTCTAAATCATTAGTTTGATTCTATTAAAATATAGATAACACTGTTATTTATATTTCCTTTAAGAAAGAGATCTGTCAAATAAACCAAACCGTTGAATTAAATCGAAGTGATTAAGTATTTTTTTCTAAAATATGAATCTTGCTTTACATAGTCGATATTTATTTAAGCGTTTCACATAAACAGCATTTAAATTAATTATTATATAATTTAGACAATTTAAAGTAATGAAATAAGCTTGCTCAGTCGTCATGTGGTATATATATGGTTACTATTTAACTAATATTTAAATAGAAAGTAGAACTCTTGATCATTTATTAGATAAGCGGTGTTTCTTTATTATATAAACGAAAAATGAATCGCAAAATATGTGGGTAAGGGCAAAACTCGAAGACGGCTGGACCAATTTGAGTATTTTTTTAATTTTATACCTTGAACTCTGAAGAAGATTTTTATGGAAAAATATTTAAAAAAAATAGTTTTATTTAGTACTGAGGTTTTTAGTCCGGAAAAACGAACAGTATCTATGGGATGGCATAGCAAATTTTTTCTCATGTTGATATGTAGCTACTGAAAAGGAAGGCTAAAAAAATACGAAACGAAGTTCGCGGGGGCAGTTATTTGTTCATAAAAATAACTATGCAAATTTATGTGTTAAAAGCACTCTAATAATAAAGCCTTTTTATATTTTTATTCACTACGGTAGCCAAGGCTTTTTGGCTTTATCTACTTGCTTAATCGATTAAAATTGGAACATTCAAACTTCATTTCATATTCTCAATTCAAAATTCAAGAAGTCAACAACTTATTGTAGGATTAATAGTTTCGTTAAACGATCCGATTAACACGATATCAAATATTTTAATAATATTTCAAATAAAGCTATTACACTTAATAAGACTACGATTAATGACATTATGGCACGCAAGTGTGAACACGAGACTTTCTTATTAAAATATTCAAATTACATTATCCATATTAGATTTGTAAATGACATGTGATTATCACAAAGTTTTGAAGTTATAGTCTCTATGTACGGAATTAGTAATAAAGATTTAAGTGTTGAAACTGGTTGGATGACGAAAAATTTAATTCCAAATTTGAATTTAAACGAAATATTCATAACAAAACCTTTGTGACTCTACAATTAATGTAAGCGCTTGATTTTTAAACTCGTTAAAGCGCATAAAGCGTTTCTCACAGCTACTAAGAATGCTGGAAATAGATAGCGTATTCTGTATAATTCTCAGAAGCTGTGAATAGCTGGTTCCACATTTCGGATGCAATACACCGTTAGGCGACGCGCACGTTCACTACTGATAAGTGATAAGACAGCTTCCCTGGTTTTAACTCATATAGGCATATAATGTGTATCTTTATATTTTAACGAAGTTGCTATTTAATATTGTGGTAACATATTTTTTATTTATACATAATAAAAATCGACATCGAATAGTTTTTATTTTAAGTGCATGAATGAAATAATTACCTAAAGTATTAAACATTTTTTTTATCTACTTTATCCATGTGCCCTTCAGTGGATGCCCATATGTCAAAAATTACCGAGCCAATTTTGGTGAGACAATTTCTACTTGACATGACCGAGAAATTTTTGGACAAACATACAAAATGTGAAGTTCAATTCACTTTGAAGCAGTGTTACTAGATTAATAACATGCGACTCTTATCCCTGAGGTCCTAGGTTCCAAACCCGTGTAAAAGAAAACATCGTAACGAAACCAGCATGCCTTAGACCCAAAACGTCGACGGCATGTCTCAGGAACACATGATCACCGACTTGCAGAAAAAACAAATGAACAAATATCGGAGGCTCTTAAAAAAGTGTTTTTTTAGCTTGGAAGCCTAATTTTTTTTTCGTTTCTCAAAAAGGTTGCCTGGAAGCGATAAGGCTGTCAGTTGCCCTCCTTTTCATTTGTTTATGCAATTTTTATATTGTAATGCAACGAAGTGTTAATAAATAAATAAAATATTATCTAAAAATCAACAGTTGAATTCTTGTTTTTCCTATCTATTAATAAGTTAACCCTTTTATAGATTCAGAATTCACCACAGGCAAAAGTCCCAATGGATTTGTATATGCTACATGTTCTGTGTAAGATGCCGTGTGCATTCGCCTCCAATTACCACTATCGTTGGGAAATATCTCACAAATTGCATGATAGCCGGTGCATTGACATTGCGATTTGTGGAAACAAGCTTAAGAACATGCAGTTTTCATTTTATTTAACGTCCAAGATGCTTTCCTCGCTCAACGAATAAGTTATACCTACAGTGAGTATAGCCTAACACTGCCACAGGGACCAAACTTTTTAAATTCGTATTCTATTTATCAATTTATATTGCATACTAGCTGATCCGACAAACGTTGTTGCCATGTACTCGTATATTATTTCTAAACATTCTTTTAGTTCAATAAAAATAACTATCTGCTATAATAAAAAATAGGGGTTGATCGTAGAGGAGTAAAAATTAAGGGGTGTATGTATTTTTGTATGTTGTATCATAAAAAAACAAAAAAAAATTCTAAAACTTCTCCGCCGATTCTCAGACTTCACAGAAAAAATCATAAGAATCGGTCGAGCCGTTTCGGAGGAGTATGGGAACGAACATTGTGACACGAGAATTATATATATATAGAGATTATTATTACTATGTAGTTTAAGAATACTGTAAATATGTCCACATTGGGTTGTTTGAGTAGTAATGATATAAAAAAAAACTAAATTGTTATTCAACAGTGTGAGATAACTACCGTATGGCGACAAAATAACATCCCCAAAGAAAAAATAATGCGCTGGAATGTACGCTCTTTTATATAAAAAACAAATAAATAACTAATACATAATAAATAAATATTTTCTCTACACTCATTATCTCCTTAAAATATCTGAAATTTATTTTAATTTCAAATGATTATGTAAATAGACCATAACTGGAAATATACAAAAATTATTTAAAATTCGCTTTGGGAAATACCCACTTTTGAGTCATAGCGAATTTTTGGCTATTTTAATAATGCATAAATTCTCGAAAATAAAGACGTGAAATTAAAACTGATATCATTATTCATGGCTTAGAATCTTAACCGTACTAATTACAGCCTTTATGGCCGCAGAGCCTAATGATTTTCAGCGAAATGATTGATGAGATCTGTAATAATCTCGCTCAATTGATTCCAATCTAATTCAATTTAAAATTTCATTTCTAATAATGATCTGGTATATGTATCGAACGTTGACCTTTGATTCATTTATTATGCATTTCTCCTAACTGAATAAAAATACATATAGTATTGGAAGTTTGAATCATACGTACGCTAAATATCCTATGTTATGATATTTTTAGATGTATTATTGCTTAATACATATATAAACTAAAAGTACAGAAAACACCAAAAAGGGGTTAACCTTAGTGCCTAAAGGGCTAACACAGTACAAATTTAAATTCCTAATAAACAAAAGAGTTAAAAAAATACAATTGATACAAAAAAGGAATCATTTTTAATTCTTTATACATGATATTACATCTATCTTTACACGATTATCGCATTGGCGGAACTGTTAGGGTAGTTTTATAGTTATAATAAATAAATTTAATTTATGTAACAAAGAATTAATCAAATTTAATTATGATGGTACAGGTTTAGTTTTTTTTTAATTTCGGTGGCTAGTTTTTATATGCAACGTATATTCTTTAATTTTATTTTGGTCCGTGAAATATAGTCTATAATTAAACAATTGGGAAACGCCCAGTTTTCTATCATTATTGTCATAATTATTTAAATTGGTCTAGGCAACATACGATATTAAGCACAAATTAAATAAACACGTTGTCACTCAAATTACTTTAATAATTACACCAGTGTCGCTACAAACTTTTCTTTAGGTGAAGGTATGTATGTGTTTCTGCATCGGGATCATTTACTTATTCCTAGACAAGAAGGTGATCAGCCTTCTGTGCCTAACACGGTCGTTAAGGTAGGAGCGAGTTTAAAATGTGCATGGACAGTCCATTGGTGCACAGCCAAGAAGAAGAGATTTGAGAGTCTCGTAATAATTAAAGATTTATGAAAAATACCTAAAAAACCTTTTTTTTAATGTAATAGGAGGCAGACGTGCAGAAGGTCACCTGATGTTAAGTAATACCGCGACACTCACATTGCCAGAAGGCTCGCAAGTGCGTTGCCGGCCTTTCAAAAATTGGTACGCTCTATTCTTGAAGGAACCTAAGACTACCTAAGGACCTACTGACTTATGCCTGATTAAATCTATATTAATATTGATAAAGATTAATAAGGATTTTGTAAGGATTTCCAACAGATATTTGCATAATTTTAGGACAATACAAAATACAGTCAAAATCTGTTATAACGACATCGTAGGGACTATGTCATATGTGGTTGTAAAAACCGATAGTCGTAACAGCCGATGACGATTTTATTAAGTACCTAATACAATAGAATTCATCCTGGACCTTTGATTTTGGTCAATATAACCGGTATGTTGTTCTAAACGATGTCTTCGTAAACGGTTTTGACTGTAAATACTTTTATTAACAAAATCCGAATCTCATGTAAACGAAATTACGACAAATTTACAATATTTTCAGATGCCCCAAATATGTGACAAAATTATATGTTAGAAAACTAGTGTTGTACATAAATAACATAAAAAAGTATCGATTTCATTAAAAGAAGTCACTAATTCATACAATTTAAGTTTATTGACAGGTTTAGTGGCCGGAGAGAGCGCCACACACGGGCCGATAGTGGATTCAATTTAAAAAGTCAAATGAGATAAAAATAAATAAGTCGAGGAAGACACTTATGTTTAGAGTCGCTCGTAAAGATAGGGTTAACTGCCACGGTATTGCGGGACAAAACATACCATAAAGTGACCGGTTATAGTGTTGTGCTGTGTATCGATAGTGTGAAATTTTTATCGTTTTCGATTTTCGCTTCGGTCGTAAATTCGGATTTTGTTAATGAAAGTATTTATGTTGTATTGTCTTAAATGGACGCATTCTATGTATTATGTGAGTATAATATACATGTCATATAACATATAACGTTGGAAATGTTTCGCTTAATACATGATCCTTATCTTGCATAATTTAATTTGTTTTATAACATGTAAACGTGGTGGAACAGCAATTTAGAACACTGATACAGATCAAGTTATAAAACATATAGAAAGTTCGTTAGGCAATATCACACATTAAAAAATCTATAGTATGTTAATTAATATCTTAGCTGTAGTATGGTATGACATACATTTTTAATATTTTCTCTATCAATAGATTTTAAAATGTGATTCTCAACTTAAAAAAATATCGATATAATACATCACTAAACTTAGGTGTCAAATATGTAATGTCGCTCACGGACGCGAGCATTTAAGTCAAAAGGAGCGCGTTTAAAGAACTTTGTCGAAGCAACACCATAAAGGTAATAGGGCATTTCTCGTAATGATTCATAGGCGTTTACATTGACAAGGTTCCAAGTGGAACAGCGGGAGGTCCACCTGTTAATAAAGTGGATTTGTCGACATCAAAATAGCAATTTACGGCCAGCACTAATGGTCGCCCTTTATAAGGTAAATTTTGAATTTATTGTAAAATTACGAACGGCATTTTCTAAAAGATAACACAACATATACCTAGTATTAGAAACTAATATTTGTCTCATGTGTACCAAAACCACTTAAACTACGCATTATTCAAATTACAATAAACTTTCCAACAATAAATTACAATGGAATTAAATTGACCGAATCTAACAAATTTATTCAAAAATATCAAATGGGTTCCGATATTACTGAAAAGATAGCGAAGTTCACGACCCATACGGCGCCACGCGTGATAAGAATGTAAAATTCACTCTAAATTATTAATACAAACGATTTTATTCGCCAGCTTAAGAACTTGCCGCCATTTTAGATAAAGAGGCGTCTGGTTTTGTGTTACGAAATTTAAAAACGATATTGCTAATGCCAAATTGTTTTCTTATCTGTGAAAGCGGGAATTCCGCATATAACACAGAGAATGCTATGCTCTGTTGTTTTTGGTACGTCAGTTACAAATAGGGCTGGTTGATACGGTCATTAAAATGCTTTTAATTAATTTATTTATTAATTTTTTTGAGCGATGGACGTGACTATAATTAAAAGCATTTTCTGGAAAGTACTAAGCACTTTTTCTAATGCCTGGTTTGAATAAAATTTTACATAACAACTTCCCACTTCTTAGCCGCATAGTTCATAATGATTTCCTTATTCTAGGCATATTTTCCAATAAACTGAACCTCCAGAAATGGTCAAAGAAGATTTTGCTTACATACGCAACATGGGCCCAACTCAAACATTAATTTTTATAGTCGATTCAGTCAAAAGAATTATTAAAATTATAATAATATGTCTGGGTTTTACAACCTATAAAATAGTGTTGACATTTATCTTTATTGAGAAAAATACGATCGAAAATTAAATTTCAAAGCTCACGGAATAATTCTATAAAATCTATTGACCTGACAAAATAATTTAATTTATAAATGTAGATATACATATGAACTTAATTACCTATTAAAGACTAGGAGTGGAGATTCCGAAATTGAAGACCTAAGATAATGATATTAAAAAAAGTTACCGGATAAAATTTACAACTTAAAACCCAAAAGAAGTACGTTATTTCAAATGGAATAAAGTTCCAGCGAAATTGACATAAGGTTATTGAGAAAGCTTTTCAAGAGTTAAATTAGCAATCAACTGTGTTTACGAGAAAATATAAGCAGATGAACACAAAAGCATATTTGTAACTTTTTAAGTCGATAGGGTCATTGAGGTCAGAACGGGTCAAGGCTGTCTTTGGGCCCGATGCACTATAATAAGCGAATTATCTCGCGCATATGGGGTTAATTCTACTTTTAAATGTAATTTAGAAACATATGAGGCACTTACAATATGTTATATTAAGTATCTTAATTAAAAATAAAGAAAGGTTAAAATAATTACAATACCTATGTAACAACATTGTACTTTTGAATTCGATTTAAATATAATAATATTTTAATTAATATTTTCAAAAGTGTATAATAATAAATATCGATAGATGGCACTGCAAGGCAGTGCAAGGTAAACTAAGGCATAAGCTGTCATTAAAAATATAAATATCTATAATAAGATGTATAGTTAAAAGCAACTGTCATTAGATGTACATAATAGTTAGTGGCGAGTGAAAGAGGTTCCCAAGATTCATTCAATTTTTTATCTGTAAGGCTATCTCAGTCACTTAGATAATTATGTTTGAAACCTAACCGGTGATTACCTGCATCGTTCTAACGGACAATCTCAATAGTCCTTTGTCTCCTAATGAATCAGGCAATTTCTATGTATATTTCTGATCAATTAATTGCGATTGTAAACTTGCACTGCCGGTATTTGATTACATATAAGAATAAGAACAGATTATAAATCAAAAGAGTGAGTGTAAATTGATGTCAAATAGCTGTTCGATCTGTAGTCACTTTCGCGTCTCTTTGTTTTGTTTTTAGTACATTTTTGTGCAACACCCAAAATTCACTATTAAACGAAAACCTATTATAAAAATGAAATCATGTCTATGTAATATTGTATCCAAAAACAAGAAAAGATTCTAATAAGTAACAAATAAAGATAAACAAACGGACATTATCTATATAGACTGGCCATAGATAGGATATTGAGAGATTTTATACCTTGAATAATAAGTTGGCAACACTATTATTAAAATGTACCTCGCGTGACAGTTATTAGTTATTATTACTGTAATTCTGTACATTTGCCGTTAAAAGGGTTTTATTCTTAGTATTTAGGTCAATTTAATTGATACCTAATATGACTTAAAGGTAAAGAAGAAATTTGTAACACGACATTCGCGTGTACAGAAAATAATCCCTATACACCAAATTATATTCACGCTTGTTATTGTTACAAATAAAATTTCAGATATTACGTCATCCTTAAAAGTAATAACAATGGTTGTTATTATATTTCTTGCTAATCATGTTATATTTTTAAAGGATTTTTGTAAGCGACACTTAAAAAAACAAAATGTCACGTGAAATTAAGATATTCATTCGTTCTTTCCAGAGACAATAGATTATGAATAAAGCTGGAGTCATGTAGGTTATAAATTCGTTTAGATATATGTATTGAATGCATAAATGCCTACTTGTAATGCTTATCAATAATATCGTATTATTCTTTTGTTCATAGACTTGAAATTAGCATATCAGACACAAAAATTCTGCTTTAATATTTAATAAAATTGAGACTGGTTTTTCCCCGCAATAAAATATTTATTTATTTCAATGGCCGACAATTATTTACCCGCGTTAAATAAATGGCATAGACGATAATTAAATAACGAATTACACGCTTACTCTTACTCGCGGTAAGTAATATCAAAGTCTATATAGTGGCTTACTGGTTTTTAAAGAGGGTGTATTCTAGACGAAGCTGCATATACATATCTAGTATAAACTGCCATTGAAAGCTCCCCATTATTGTAATAAATTATAGACACATAAATCACAGAGAAAACAATCTATCACCACGATTTCTAACACTTAAAATATATTAGCAAATCTTGATTTACGGTACATTAGACATGGAGGTATAAGCTAATAATTTATATGTAAAATAGGATAAATTCTTGATTTATCAACAAATTCCTCAATTGACTTATTTGCATAAAAGTTAAGCGCCCCTTATCTCAAACAGCAGTCTTTGAAAACTTTGTTTTTAATTAGCCTTTAATTAATTGGTATTTGTGAGTTGGGCGTTTATTATTATGTAATTTATAGTCTTGTCTTATTCTGTTTAATAGTAGAGTAAGGAAATAGAAGTAAAAATAATTATGCAAACGGGAACTGAAATTAGGATGTACATAATCGAATAATTTAAATTAGTAGATCCATAATCGATTAAAAACTTATATTTACTAAAAGAAATGAAAAACATTTGATTATTAATCACTGTCAATGCCCACGTCAATTTAAAGGTAAAACAGCGCGGGATAACCGCGATTATTTTATAATTGTACGTAAATTATATTTATTGATTTAGCCGCGAGGTTTATTTGAGTAATCACTCCCATAGGACATTGTGCTATTTCTATACCTATAACTTTTTCGAAAGTTACAATTAGTTCTTAATTGTTTCGCGTGGTTATGTTGTAAGGTTAATTTTTTTCGATTAATGAAATCGCCTCTATATCTTAAAGAAAATGCCAAAAATCTAGACAGTGAAAAACCTTCAACTTATTATGACTGCGCGAATTTGGGGTCAAAGTTCAAAGCGTTACCGACAGGTTAAAAGCACGTCACGTCACAGCACTTTAACACATCACTCACTGCCTACATACCCTCACAAGTGAACTGGCCATAGTGCTTTCCCGAAGACTTGTCTCCGCAAACGACGCACTCCACGTTTTGGCCTTTATCCGTGACGGAGGAGCCGCTCTGCGTCGACGCAGCCTGGCTGGCGGGCGTCGAGGGCAGCAGTTCATCATCGCGCCAGCTGCCGCGGAAACCGAGTTCGAGAGGCGGGTGGTCGGAGGCTCTCGGAGGGCAAAGGCCCGGGCCACCGACCCCGCCGTATACTAGCGCTCCGTGCGTGATGATGCCGGTAGCGGGCGACGGGTAGGACGCGGCCGCGCGCGTCAAACGTGTGTCAAGGGTCGCGGCTGAGTCGCGACTGAGTCGGGTCGTGGCACGGTGCAGGCCGCGCCGCTCCGCCATTGGCCCGGTGGCCCGGGGGCAGAGCGAAGGCCCCGCCACCTCCGAACCCCCACTCGGGGGGAAAATCTTTCAGCCGGTACGGTCGGAAATACAAAGGAACGTTTTAATATTTACCTTTATTTAAACTTTAGGATAGTGTTCTGGTTTTTATTTATTTCTACGCATCAACCTAGTTCTCTAAGATAACATTTTCATAGTAATGGACGGGATTTTTAAATATTTTATCTTTTATTCAAAATACGCTCCAAAATTTTTGGGTATTATGGTATGGTATGTTTTTTAATTATCTAAATCTGAAATGTATTTATTTCAATTCTAGATCGAAGAATTGTCTATTCTTCGACTCTTGTATTTAAATACCTTTTGAACGTTTTAAATAATAATAGATGTCTTTAACTATAACTATTAAGACATAACGTCGAAATCGAACAGAAAAAGAATCATGTTAAATAGGTTTATATGCAGACTGTACATGAAAATCCTACTTTGTATCAACTTTCCGACGTCCATATTTCTGCGGGAGTACCTATAGCTCCCTATTATACCTAGTTCCTTCAGCCTTCAGACAGATGTTTCACTCAACTAGTTTTTGCATTCGCCTCGCAACGTGAATTACTACGCTGAATATTTTTACATAGATAAGACTAGGGTAAAGTATTGTGTATTTTTACTTAAATATTTCTCTGAAGTATAAAACTTAGAGATTTTTACTTCATAGCACAGATTCGTTAAACTTGAATAGGTATATTTAATTTGAAAATTAATTTAAATATATGAAGATTTTTGTTCAACGTTATGCAAGTGAGCAATTAAACTCGCGTGATCTATAATAAAGATCGATCCGCAGTGATCTAGATCGATCTAGATCACGGGGCGTCAGTGGGCGGGGCGTATAGCGCCACTCCTGCGCACTCGTCAAGCGCTCGTCGCGTGCGCATCACGTCCGTCAATGTCAGTGAATTTTGCTTTTTTTAGTACTATTGTCTAACGGAATGTATTTCTTTTTATGCTTTTAAAACTTTTTATTGTCAGGTTTACATTACAATGTTTTTTGGACATAATGTTTTATTTTGTTGGCAGTACAATCAAAATCTAATAAGAATTACGCATAGATCACTGAGTATCACAAACGTATATTAAATTCTTATAATAGGTAAACAAAATAAGTACTTTTAATGAGTTTAAAATAACTTTTAATGTTATTTTTTTTAACTTGTCTTCGTAATTATTAAATGTTTATCTTAGAAATCGTTGAACGGTAGCTGCTTAAATAACCAATAACATACCTATAGACAGGACTTTATTCAAAATATCTCTTCTACTAATCCAAATTCATCACAATAAGTAAATTACTTCCACGTGATAAATTAGTAGTAGTGTAGTAGTTCTAATCTAGTATATGTTTAAATACGGTTAAACTGATTATTATAAATCTTGGTACAGATAAATAGAAACATAATTTGGGGAAAATTGGTTGCCGTCGCTACTTGGTACCTCAAGGCCAAGTTAATTATTATTTTACTTCCAAAATACAAAAGCTAGGTATCTTGAGAAATACTGTTGGAGTTTTAATAAGGAATGAGGTTGAAAGGGCGGTGAGGCGGGTCAAAGGTCGACCCGCCCACCACCCTTATAAATATATATTGTAGGGAAAACTCCAAGAAGTGCTCTATCATTTTATATACGGGAAGTTTTCAGCTTTTCAGACGTTTTTTGTACAAGCATAAAAACTGTAATACTTGGGACATTATAATGCTTTGTAGAGACACTGAGGTGTTAAATGAACAACTAGTAACCTATACGCTACTGCGTCTCTCAGGAATAATAGCTTAAAGTAGTGACCACTTGGTCAAGTAATTTTTAAAATTGGAACTACAGTCGTGAAACATTTTGAAATTCGAATTGTAGATCCGGTGATCGACACACAAACTTTACCTCTTTATGATAATGTAAAGACGACTTTTGTCATTAATGCTTTACAAAAGTCTTATCTCTATAATATATAGGAACCTCCTTAGAATAAGGAGAATAAGGAGGTATTCCTAGAAATGATAATTAAATACTATTTTACATTCAATAAAAGTAAGGCCACAAATCATTGTATTTTTACAATTCAACATACCTTACGCAGAGTTGGAGATGCTACTGAGACCTAATATGTCACACACATTACACTCACTCACATGCACCCACACACTTATTCACTCACGCAAATTCTAAACAGTTAAAAAATATATTATGGAATTTACCATTAAGTTTGTTATAGGTTCCCAATCTTACACATTATAATGAATCGTTTCAAATAAATAAATACATTTTTATTTTTTTAGTTATGTTTCACTAGAGCCTCTGAAGTAACAAGATGTGCATATCATTGATCGTGACCACCCCCTCCCACGTCTGGATGTGGGCTGAGTAATTGGGTGCAGGTAGCTGAACTACGGGTGACCTATAATATTATGTGTGTTAATCCTTGAATATTCCTCAAATGTTACGAGTTTTTGGTTAATTATATCTAACATTGATTACTTTTTCTTAAAAATCATTTCCTTTTTTTATTCCTTTTGTTTTAAACATGTACCAAGGAAGAACTGCCTTGCGATTCTGTAACTCACTTTTCGAACTCACACAGCGGTTTTCGCATCAGCGGTCGCTCTCAAATCAGTCGTAAAGCAGGATTATTCATGAGAATGCCAAATCATAAAATGACTGCTTCACAACTGATTTGAGTGCGACCGCCGATGCGAAACCGCTGTGTGAGTTCGAAAGTGAGTTACAGAATCGCAGGGCTGTAGTCATCCACAACACAGAGGCTAGTGTGTGGGCTAGCATTAGATCAATTTCGTCTCAGCCATATTTTGTTATGAATAGTTTATCATTATTATGTATTTGGGTTAAAAATAAGTTAAACATTGATTGTCCTTTTACAGTTAAATGTATGACCACGTATTTCCTTTATGGCGCTGAATATGATAACAGATGCTCTGGATGTGGTGCTGGAGACGGATGCTTAGGATTACCTGGACTGATAAAGTAACAAACGTGTCCATACTAAGAAGGTTACAGATAAAAAATCGTCGCGAGTTGTTTTGAACATGTAACACGCAGATCCAGAAAATTTAGAAAAACTAATCTAGACTGGCAGAGTGGAGGGCATCCAATTTCGAGGCAGGACCCACAGGACCGATCAAGTAAAAAAAAGAAGGTCCTACCATCACCCACGCGCAGAGGTTTGCTGATTCAGGAGAACACGAACTACAGGAATGAAGAGCGCGACTGAAGAAGAAGTATCCAAGAAGACATTTATTATTTACGATATTATAAAAAGTGCTTTGCGACATGACTAATAATTATGATTTTACCTAAAGCTCCCACGAGAGAACGGCCCAACACACTAGTCTGTACACTAGTATAATCTGAATTATACTCTACGTACTGTCATTTAAAAGAGCTTAGAAAAGATAGATAAAGCTGTAGTGCTAATTATCATTTACAATAACTTTATATAATGGTTAAAATATATATGCTGTAATAAATACATGAATCGAATCTCCTACTATGAGATAAATAACAATTTAAACATCAGTTATCTTATTGTATCGCATTGTGTTCCTAAATTATCCTGAAACAAACAGAAAGGCACAAAGAAACAAACGAGTGATTTAAACCCGACATGTACTTGTTCTTATTAAGATCGATTGCATTTGTTTTAATTCGAACTGATTGATTTATTTCGACGCGAGGCATTCGGTACTGAAATGGACTTTTGAAGTTACTAAAATGTATATATATTATACCATCAATAAATAGTTATATTCTGATTACAATATTGAATTTTCGTACCACGTAAAACCAAGGTAAAGGCTATAGATTCGACAGTTCTTTACTGACATTTGGTAGAGCCCCATTATGTAGGTTGACAGACTACACTAATTTTTGTCATTAACTAGGGTCTGTTTAATATTCTCGTGTCTCTGTTTAAACGCAATTTTCGTGACAGTAAGTCCGTATTCATATACGTCTCAAATAGCGATAACAGAATCAACCCTAGAACTATTGTAATAATAAATTCGTTTGTTAAAAAAGAGATTTTAATCTGGAGAAGATACAGTAAAAGTCGTCGTTTTTATCGCTATTAAAATATCAAAACTTTTAAATACGATTTTGACAATGTCCTATTTAAATTGCTTTAACTGTACCAAAGACAAAATGCGTCGTTCAAAGAGCATCATTGCAGTAATAACCTATTTTTCCTCAAGATAACGGGGTTACGGGTTATCAACTCCATGCTCTATATGTGATATCTTTGGCTTCCCGATGTCTTCGTTACACAAATACTGAATAACTATCATATTTAATAAATTATTGTATAGGTTTATAGGGAACTTAAGAGAATATTTAGCTAAATATAAACTATCTTATCGCGATTAAAATGCAAGGTAGAGTATACTCTTCCTAACATACATTATATATATTTTTACGTGTAATATTTGGCCTTAATGAAACGTGTAAAATATATATAGAAATGCAGTTTCACAAACGTGTATATAGATAATTTATTTACCAAATTACAACGCGTTTATCTATTACAATTGATACTGAATTTAACACAACTCGAATATAGTCGAGTCTAAATGAAAATAAGTGTATTAAAATTTATTATTACAATTTTTTATGTAAAACCTAATGTTAAGTAATACCGCCGCCCATGGACACTCACATTGCCAGGCTCGCAAGTGCGTTGCCGGCCTTTTAAGAAGGACCCTAAGTCAAATTGGTTCGGAAATACTTCAGTGGGCTGCTGGTTCCACATAGTCTCGGTGCGCGGCATAAACTGCTTTAAGAAAAATATTAGCATAATGTGTGAAAGGTTTAATAAAAAACAATATGACGTGCGCGTTAACGTTTTTTATTTCATAGGAATTAATATCCTTTAATAGAGTCTGTTATTTGGACACTTATTCATATTTTTTTAGGCAAACAAACAACTTTGAATAAAGTGATAACCGCCGCCCATGGATACCTGCAACGCCGACGGCTAGCGGGTGTATTCCTGGCCTTTAACGGAATTGTGTCTTGATGGCTAGATCTGCTTTCAAATGATCTGCTTTAATAATTGCAACTTCTTTACATTACAGATAATTAACGTAAGTTATTAGGGATGCAACGGTCTTATCACCAATTCTTTCAGGCAACCCTAGTAAGAAAAAATACTAGGGTAAAGGGCAAAAAATGCGTAACAAAATATCTCTCATTTAATAAGCTAATTACAAGTGACAGCTATTATATTCGATATGTATAAAGTCTTTTACTGTAAACAAAAGAAAAATATATGTTAAAATCAGATCAAAGCTGGCCCTCAACACGGTCAGAGTCGGAGCAATGGTCGCGCTCGAATAAACCCTGATACGATTTCACGCATCAACGCCGTCGCCGATTTCGCCACCGAATTTCATTGATTGACCGAAAATACGCTCGGAAGCGTTCCTCTGTAAAACATTCAGACTTTTATTCCTATTTCTGATTATCATATTTAAATTTTTCTAACATTAAATTTAAAACATTGATTAATTCAAGTACCACAAATCATTGATAGATACGTCAAACAGAAGAACTAGATGCTAACGACACAGGGAATCCTAGGGGTCTAGTGCACACTCTCTTATCCTAATTAATCTCAAAATAATGATAGAGACAGTTAGGGGATACTGTCTCCTTAATAAACATCTCGTTGTCCTAGGAGCGACAGAAAGTCCCCTGTGAAGAGGCTGTTTCAGCGCAGACGATTCACCCACGTAGTCCTGGATTGCGTGGCTTCCCAACGAACAAACATCCTCGGAGCCGTGAGGTCACTCCGTGAAGCCTGCAAAGTGCTCACTGCTCAGGAAACTTCTGAGCTTCTGGAAGGAGCTTAATGAGCCAGAACTTTACGCACAACGAACCAAATGTGCTTCTAAATGCGGAAACTGAGTCCGCAATATACACGTACTAATACATCCTTCTGTATTATGTGTATTAAAGTTTTTTTCTTTCTCTCAAACTTTTCCGTTATAAAGACTTTATTAAAATCTACCCTAATCTGTCTAATAAAACATCGTTCGCAATATCGCGTACTCGGTCTTTGTGCGGAGGCGACCATTTGTACAGAACCCCTGGCTGATCACTTAATTGACTACACGGTGAGAGCTTTTGGGAAATCATCATATACGTCGCGAATATTCTCCCCATTTCGCTACTGTCGAAGGTTTTATACGCGTCAACCAACACGTAGCGAAATGAACGCCGCGATGTATGTTACGTAGGAGGAAAAAGTGCGGACCGGAGGTAATAAAAGAGATCCGTTGATATCGGATTAAAGTGCAGTGAAAATCAGATTTGTTGGCAAGTGATGGGATTGTATGGCAGCGTTTAATGCTACTTAGTCGGAGCGATTAAGCGAGGGAAGCGCAAGGTTGCGTCACGCGTGGTTTCATCACAAAGAGTGGGTGTTATGGGATTAAAGCTTCCCTTTGACGATACTAATAACGGTTCCAATAAAGCAGGCTTTTATCAGCGTTTCAGAAAGTTCAGGAATTTATCAATTGTTTTTGGAGAGTTAAACTAAAATGACTCAATTCTCGGATAAGATGCCACTACATAGTGGCATTTTGTTCCAAATTCAAATCATTTGACAGATGAACTATGCTTGAACTTGAAATGAATGATATAATTTCATAGTTTTGAGTAGCCTTCAACAAAAGACTAATAAATATAGTGTGTATAGAAAGAATTGGAAAAAGATAAGCTGGAATCGATGAGCGATCGTCCCTGCTATTTCCCTAAGGAGATGTGATCAATATTTAATCACTGGACCCTACCGACCCGGTCAGACCTATTTAATAGCTATTATAGGTAGTCCGTATTTATTGAACGACTAAAGTCGAATTTTCGTATTCGGCAATACACTGTTAGCCGACTTCCAAAAAGAAGAACCTTTTATTTGTCTATTGTTTAGAGTGGGTCATTGTACCCAGAAACACAAAATGTCGTAAACAAATTTGCAGACGCGTTCTTTAACATAATTTATTTCTTTATAATGTCTTATTAACAAAGTAACGATATATTACTTTAATAGCATATTCATACAAATGTGTGATATAATATTATGTGATTTTGGATATATGTAACTTTATTAGTACAGTAGTAGTAGTTACATATATCCATAATCCAAAATATTGTAATTAAGTAATTTTATTTGAAGTCATAGTTTTTGTTTTATAAGCAGGGATATATAACACTCCTTGTGTTAAATATTTTCCAAGCGGTCACATTTAAGAGTACTAAACACCGGATCCACAAAACAGTTATAATAACCATCCTGTTATATGAGACATGGATGTTGATGATCAAAGAAGAATATTAGTTATTGGTCGCCGAATGAAAAATACTGAGGACAATTCTTGGTCTAATTAAACAGGAAGATGGAGTATGGGCCAATCCAAGGCGAATTTAACACCACTGGACTAGACACGTAGGGAGAGGATCGGAGTGTCAAGAAATCATATTATCTAGGTGCACCAGCCAGCTGTCGGGCAGATATCGCCCCGAGAACGCCGACAGTTCTTTTGTTTCAGAGGCCAAGACTTACTTTAGGTTGTTGCCATCGGAGTAAGTACGAGTAAGTACATATTAGATTACAACAGTGATTCCAGTAGGTACAATGGAAAATTTCATTCTTTGGCGGTTGTACTTTTGGCGTAACCATTAAAATATCGATTGGGTTAAATAGAAATTGATTATTTTTATACAATAATATTTATAAAATAGAACTCTATGTTTATCTAATAATCTTAACACATACAAAAATCTTTCATAAAACAAGTTTTTAATCTTTTACGGTTAACATTTTCTTGAGATTTAACCCCAAACTGGCACGTGTTAAGGGGTTAGTTGTTAACCCTGGTGATGCTGTGACGATGTTAACTGATCTTATAAAGGGTATTGTAACCTTACAATAAACTATACAAATTGACTTAGAATAGGTGTATGACATTTTACCATTTTTTTATTAAGTTCAAACAATTTAATTACCTTCAATAAGCTCCAGACGTCTTTAAAGCAGTTTTAGATAAGTACTGTTGCTATTGTATACATTATAAAGAAAATTTATTTTCTATATACGTCTGTTTCGTTGATCAGTATCATTGTTTTTTTTTATGTTACAAGAGGCAAACTGGCAGGAGGCTCATCTGATGTTACATGATACCGCCGCCCATGGACACTCATACTGCCAGAAGGCTCGCAAGCGCTCTTTTCTTGATGGACCCTAAGTCGAATTGGTTCGAAAATACTTGAGTGGGCAACTGGTTCCTCATAGTGGTGGTGAATAATGATATCAGCTCATCCATATACTCTACAGAGTAACTTAAAGCTATTATCTGAATATCCGCCTTCAGGCATGACAGCCAACCGACTTCCCTTATAAAGATAATTTTTATTAAAGAAATCAGTGGTGCTACACCTTTTTAGGTCTGGGCCTTAGGTTTCTGCACCTGTTTCATGATCATTTGGCAAGTAGGTGATCAGCCTACTGTGCCTGCCGTCAACTTTTTGGTTCTAAGGCAAGCCGGTTTCCTCACGATGTTTTCCTTCACCGTTTGAGCACCATTGGTGCACAGTCGGGGATCGAACCTACGACCTCAGTGATGTTTATTAACGTCGTAGTTTATTACACAAAATTTTAATTAATTTAGAAATATTTGACCTTATGCCGTTTTCTTCATGATTATTTTCTTTACCACACAAGAAAAACCATGAGTTTCCAACTTGTTAACCTGAGAGAATTCATTCATGTCTATTTGTATCTATCTATATTAGATAACAAACTCAAACTAAAACTCGAGAATGGATGGACCGATTTGGCTAATTATGATCTTGAAAAATTGTGTTCAGGGTGGACATGTATAATACAAAAAATACAAAAACTTAAGCATTTTCACATAATGTTTTTCTGTCAAATATATTATAGATATAAGATTGATATGTCGTTGAGGTTTTTGTTGAATACATCTTTAATTTGTAATTCCTAAGCCGATTTTGATGATTTTCTTTGTTAGTGGAGCGTTCAGACGTACAATTAGATTATGTTTTTTATTTAAGAACAGAACGTCGGGTCCGCCAGTAGAATATATTAACTAACTTTTGTCTAATAATGGTTTGAACTTAAAATATTTATTATTCATTTCGCGTTTGTGTTTACAGAAGCTCCAAATTTCTAAAAAACTTTAACAATAAACCCAATCAGGCGACGCAAAACTTCAGAATAGTATTAATTTTCAATGAGATTATTTATCCACGATTCCTATCTCGAGCTGTCAATGTCAAAGTATAAGAAAACATATAAAAAACATGAATGTAGACTAATTTTCGATCTCAATACACGTTGTGTGTAAGCATCGGGGCGTTATACAAATTAATTCGGACATTTTTACGTAAGAACGTGCTATTGTTAGCTTTTTTCTATTATTTATGGTGTAAAAATTGGGTTACTTAACGGGCGCGTTCTGTATTGTGAGATTTTGCAATAAAAAATGCAAAGGTGTACACAGATTAACGGTTATTGATGAATACATAAGTGTTAGTTATTAATGATTAAGTCTCAAAACTAATTATTGACTGGATATGATTAAATTAATGAAAACATTTTACTTTGTAACATAAAATCCCAGATAATTTAATACATAATAATAATGTAATTCTTGTTAGTACAAGGACGTAATTATAAGATTTCGTTTTAGATTAACTTATAAAATAACGTGGAAATATAAGTTTTGTAATTCGACGAAAAAGAAAATTAATGAAATCAAACTTTATAAATTAAAGTCTAGTTAGTTTTCTTTTACTATCATAATGATAAATCGGAAAATATCTAATATTTTTGCTGTATTTTAAACTCTCAAGACACTGTTAATCACCACCTTTGTTAGTTAGCTTAGAACATAGTCACGCGTTTTAAGACGGATAAAATCCGTTTCAAACTGCCCAAACCACATACAATTTCAGCCAAACCGTTATACATACTTTTTTCATACAAACTAGATTCTTTCAATGAAGACCCTTCTCAGGTCAGGGGTCACCAGCGTCTTTTACTAAAGAAAAAAAGTCGTTAAACCTGTACAAAAAAGCGTTCCGAATAAGGGGCTTCGTCTAATATTGTGAATATTGATGAAGAAAGAAATCTGGTTTTTGGAATCTATATAGCTACATTCAAAGCATGTGTGGTCTCACGGTTTTCACGTGTTACAAGGTACTGGCTTGGCATCAAATATGACATACTTTCGACCCTTTTCGACTGTATATGATATCTACATTTTGTAGATTAGAGCGAGGTGTTCAATAATATTTTGTTGCGTTTTTCCATACGAGAGCGTAAAGGACAAAACATTCGATAGCTATTTAAGGGTTATATGCTTATAAACGTATAAATAGTATCTACATATGTATATCCGATTCTTAAAAAACATAGGTAGAGGGGTCTAAAGAACTTTATCTTAACAAAAGGCACGTGGTTACAGAATCCTTGCCAATGTACCCTTTAGTAAAGGGATAAAGGGATTGAGATAAACGAGGGATCGAAGGTAGGTGATCCCGGCACACGTTTAAGGGTTAAGATTAGGGTTGGATGCTGCGCGTAGGCACGCGACATACTATTTACAGCTTTTAAAGATTTAATATGTCAACGCTTGTAAGGGTGATAAAAGGCTTATAAAATTGTCCTGGATTAAAATGGAATTATATTAAAGATGTTTTTTTTGTTACAAGTTTCAACATTTTACTATGATTTCGGTGAAACTTCACAGAATATATATAAATATATTCTGTGAAGTTTCTAGTCTATAACCACAGGGAGTATATTACTATTAAGGTTTTATAGCCTAACGTCATCAAAGAACAGATGTTTTAAACAAGTTTCAGACAACTCAAAACATATATATAAAACTAAATTAGTAATTTTAGTAATAATCACGTGTCCTAGTTCGAAATATAAAATATATGGGACTATAACATGAAATTTGCTTTGCATTTACTTACAATATAACACAAATGTATAATTAATTAATGCCGAGTAATTTACATAATTTAAAACGATTGTATGCAAATGATGTTAGAATCGGTATAAATAAGTGGGCAAGTCGATTTTAAAGTTTCGTTATAATCTTAATGAATTGCATTAATATTATTTAGTATCCCAAGAAAAGTAATAATTATTAAAATGCAATAAAAAAAATTGCTTTATTACGAAACTAGATATATTTGCATATATATAGGTAATTGTATAATAGATTAGGGTGATATTCAGACGCTAAACCTAGCTAACTAACGACCTACTCCTTTATGGTAAACACCGATACATTTTTGATGTGAGTAGTTGTCTAGTTTCTGAAATTTATAGTAATAATAATAATAAACATATGGTACTCCATTACGATTTTTCTTCATAAAAATTATATGTAAATCTTTATTACTGAACCCAGCCATGAGTTTGGTAACGTATAACGCTATTATGACGTGTAAGTTTTCGTCATTATTTGCTTATACATTATACGTTACCGTTGATTTGTTAAATCATTTTCCAACCATTGAATAAAGACATCGTGACCGTACGTTTTTATACTTGAGTGGAACGAAATTTGGTTAATCCTAAGAAAAAACCTTGGCCTACGAAGGCGGTATCGTCTTGACAAATTTATCACCGTTTTTGCACTACTTCTTATTCACACATCTCGCAAGCATTTTTTGTTTTCTGTGAACGACATTTTATCGTGTAAGGTGTTAAGTCAATTTGACAAATGACATCTGGTATAGATTAATTAAAGGTTTGTTTTTACTGTGGTTCAAAGAGCGACATGAATCGAAGATAAATAATAATTCTAAGAAACTACAACACAAAGAAACTATAACAGCTGCCCACTGAAATATTTCCGAACCAATTCGACTTAGGGTCCTTCAAGAAAAGAGCGTACAAATTCTTGAAAGGCCGGCAACGCACTTGCGAGCCTTCTGGCAGTGTGAGTGTCCATGGGCGGCGGTATCACTTAACATCAGGTGAGCCTCCTGCCCGTTTGCCTCCTATTACATAAAAAAAAACTTTATGAACAACCAAGTCTAGGTAAGATATATATGGAATTGCTTACAGGCTTTATTATATTAATAAATACAGAGTTGGTCTTTTGTGTGCATGTTTTCTTGATTTTAGAGGCGACGCTGCTGTCTTTGGACTACCTACGTATGGACACGTATCCGATTATTTTATATAATTTTGTTTTTAGTTTAGTAAACACATTCAAATAAAACTTCTGTACCACGATTGCTGAGTATATTCAACAAAAAGGTTTATTTATTTTATACCGATTAACAGATTACATTCGTATCTCAAGTCTCAATCTCGTCTTGAACGCTTCCAAATATGTTAAACTTCATACAGAAAATGGTTTGACAGCTCTTAGAAATGGACTAAAATTTGATAGACGTCCTAGAATACGGCCCTAGGCCCACATAATCGTCTTTTTCTCTTGACTTGATTGAGCCACGCTCAATATTAAATTCCTATGCTGGGGTAATGGGGAGAAAGCACGTCATCCATTCAGCCTTCTATACCAAGACAGATTTATTCAAAATTCAAAATCATTTTTTCATATAAGTAACACAATGTACACTTGAAGGACAAAAACGAAACAAAACAAAATATATGAAATGCTACTTATTTTACATTTACTGCCAGTTCTAAAATCAAGGGCGTAGAACGGAAGAGATGAACTGGCAATAAACTCTCCGCCACTCTTTTTAATCGCCATGATTTTTGTTTTACACAATGTTTGTAAGGAGCTGCAACCAATACACCATGTTCCACATGACATCTTAAGTAATTAATAATAATAAAATAAATTAAAAACAAAGATTTGTCCTCTATCAGCAGGAGGCATGGTGAATATAAATCACAAGCCACAATTACGCTATTACCGTGTTATATAATGACCTAAATACTTCCTTAGATAAAGTATAAAAGTACATCTTATATTAGTATGTGGAGCGCGTATGTATCGTATCAGAGATCCTGACCCGTCATTACTTGAAATAATTTGCGTGCAATCAGCTGACCTGGGTGACAAGTGAGCATTGTAATAAGTTAATTGCTAACCGAGAGAGGAATAGATTAGTATTATTTAAACGGCAATGTGTCTGCCCACTGGCCTATTAGGTAACGGCTTCAAATAAACTAGAAAAGTTTACAGTCTTTTTTTTATATCCGGGGTGGAAATGCATTTGCGCATCACCCTGCCCCTACAAGTTGCAGGGGTATGTGGGACTCGATCCACGCCAAAATCTCTGCTATTCAGAGACTGGGTGAGCAATACCCACTAAAACCACCTCGAGTAGTTCCTACAAAGCCGCGTTACAGAGACTCCGGTGTCGCAGTCGCATTTTACCGGGACCTAAACTGCATGTTACACTCAAAAACCTCCGGTGACGTATACACTATATAGGAGGTAGGAGTTGGGCATATCTTCTCCTATTTACTCCCCGTCTTCTACCCCTGGGATTAGTCTTAAAGCGCTCCATCTCTCGTTCTGCTGCACCACTGCATTTCATACCTCGTCACTGCCGACCATTTTTGTACAACACAAGTCAAAGCAAGGTTATCACCCACCACAGAAACTTTAGAGTCTAGAAAGTGAGTCGCAAAAAGACTCAAGCTTGCGCATTGCGTAGAGATGTGGGGTCAATCGGCATCTTCTACCGCATTTACCACGGAGACTGTCCAGAGGAGTTGCTCGGATTAATACCTGCAGCTGTGTTTCATCATCGGACGTCGAGGCACAATACCAAGTCGTGTTTTCTTTAACAAATGTACTATAAATAAACTCTAAGTCTAATTAAAGCTAATTATTTTTACTAAATGGGAATATCAAGTTTATATGAAGTCGGGCAGATTTGAATATTAATCAATCAAGCCAAACCTCAAGGGCACTCCACCCCAATCAGTGGCATACAATTAAATACAAAACAATATTTGTATTAGGCTGGTTACCAACGATTGACTGATAAACCGAAATCGCATATAATGGAAAGACGATTTTCACCACGTTTAAAAGGTTACCTATATCTTCGGCGGTCATGCTCAAAATGTGTGGTCTGGGTACTTCGCGACTCAAAACCATAAGGTCATATAATTATATAAATCATTCTTAATTACTCTTCTGTTATAAAATAATTCTAGTAGAAACTAAATATGACATTTTTGACCCGAGTACTTATATATACAGGTATAACACAGAGTGAAGGTTTAAATATGTCAACAAAGAAATGGTCTCTTTCTTGATCTTGTTTTTGACGTCTTATCAATTGTGTATTATTAAATATATAGGAAAAGAGCGTTTTTTTAAACTTTTTTTAATTATTAAGTAAGAAATAGACTTTGTCATTTTCCATATAACTATACTATAGCAATTCTACATACTATACAAATTTAAAAAAAATAGTTCAATTTATCAAATGTATTTGATATTCCTTATCCTACTTACCTTATAATTTACTATTCAAGAAGTCGTATGTCCGTTAAAGTCGCCCTGCTTCGGGTGCCTTACACAAAAACCATAGAGTAATAACAGGGTATTTTGAACTTTTGGTTCGCCATACTTGAGTGAAATTAATAGTTTATCTATGATCAGGTCGTCCGTTATTATGCCAATCATTGCGTGGGCTTCTACTGAATTGAAATAGGGTTGCCATAGTTACCATTTGAATGAAAATACGTACTTTTTTACTCACATAAAAATATAATACCAAAGATTTAATGAAAATTATTTAAGGTGAAACGGGGATTTAGCTAAATTCTACATAATTTATTAAATGTTTACAAAATTAAACCATAGACAAATGATCATTGGTTTTACTTATAGGAACACTTTGCATTAGCGAAATTCATTCTTAGTAAACAAAGTATGTATGAACAGGAGCTAACGGGTAGGAGCTTTACCTGATGTTAAGTGATACCGACGCCCATGGCCACTCTGAAAGCTAGAAGGCTCGCAAGTGCGTTACATTTTAAGAATTGGTACCCTCTTTTCTTAAAGGACCCTAAGTCGAATTGTTTCAGAAATACTTCAATAGGCAGCTGGTTCCACATAGTGGTGCGCGGCGAAAACTGTCTCAAAAAACGCTCAGTTGTCCAAAATAATGTAATTGTAAAGATATATTTATTTTCAAAAGGATGTTTGCTTATTGTTGATTAGATTGATTAAGTTGAAAGCACATTCTAACAACCTTTTTTTTAATCTTAATTAAATTTTAAAGTAAACCCCTCTCAACTTAGTTAATGACAGTCGAGTAACAGTGTGTAGACGTGAGAAAAAATTAAAATAAATACTTTAGCACCTTTTTCTTTGAATTCAAAAATTAGTATGATAGCTTCATACATTAGTAATGTGCTAAAATATTTTTTTGGCAACCCTAAAACCGCCAGGGGGTGTAAAGCACAAATGCATTGTGGCTAGGTTATCATCACATCTAGACTTTTGTTACCATCGTAATCAGAGACCACCCCATCCGGTATTAATGGGGTCCATTTCACCCAATGTGAACTAATCTCCATATCGGACGACATCAATATTATTTTTTATTAAGTAATAGTAATAGTTTACTAGTTTATTATATTTTTGTATTGTCTCTTCCTTATAAATTATGTTACAATCTATATACAGTCGACACTCAAATATACTCATAGTAATAATAATAATTAAAAATTGATAAATAGAAAATTCAAACAAATATAAAAAGCTAGGTCCCAATGGCAGTGTACTTTTGGAGTAGTGACTGTTGGCCCTTGGAATGCAAGCAATTTCTCGCTGTATTGCGATGCTTATTCGTTGAGCGAGGAAAGCACCAGCCCTGCGATTCTCTAACTCACTTTTCGAACTCACACAGCGGTTTTCGGATCGCCGGTCGCTCTCAAATCAGTCGTGAAGCAGTAATTTTATGATTTGGCATTCTGAAAAGGTGGAACTTGTAGTTTATTGTTTATTAGAATGCCAAATCATAAAATGACTGCTTCACGACTGATTTCAGAGCGACCGCCGATGCGAAAACCGCTGAGTGAGTTCGAAAAGTGAGTTACAGAATCGCAGGGCAGCTCTGGGGCTACCGGTATGTACTATCTACCAGGCGCCAACTTAAATCTTTAATTAGCACACTTGAACTTCAAGGCCTACTCTAAAAGGAACAAAATAATAATAATATTAATCTAACTATATATATTAATATTTGGTTAGAAATTAGAACAATTCAATAACTGCAATACACATACTATCTACAGTTTACTCTCATAACGAACTAACGAAAGCGTCACAGGGTCTAGAAAAAAAAAGCTATTATGTAAATCGTAATAAATGTCCAGATATAACGGAACATGAACGGAACTAATCCGTATTACTTCCGAAATCGCGACAATAAAATGTCCAAGAATCTTTTAAATTTCGAAAAATTTAATTTACCCGTCATGGGAACTGTCACCATCTTCACGGTTAAACAAAATTCGTCCAAAAAGGACATTCCGATTCGTGACGCGATAAATCGATAAGTGACATGTGTTTTGAATACCGAATAAGTTTATTTTTTTTTTTAAAACGAGGGGCAATTATGTTTTGAGCCGGTGAAAGAAGTTTATAAGCAAGGAGGTTGGACAATAGATTGGCGCACCTTGGCCGGTCGTGTGCGTTTGCTTAGAAAATTCGATCCTATCTGCATCTTTTGTTGGACATTACGGAATGTCTATTTTAAAAATGCATTTTGCATGGTTGCATCTTATTTAGAGTAAAAATTTATTTCTTAGGTTTTGAATTAAGAATTCTTCATTTAAAATAATTCAAATTCAATATGATTTTGGTGGGAATCTAGTTCTCTTTAACTTTGTATATTAAGCATGATGCTCATTATGCGAATAATATTTTATTTTACGTTAACACAATTTTATTGTAGCGTGCACTAGTAATAACTAGCGCACGCAACAGGCAGGATACACGCATAGGTACACGTACAGGCTGTACACACGTCTTAAATAAAAAAAAAACTAAAAAAATCAAAAATATCTAATAATAAGTAATCTGAATCGTTCTTGAATCTACTTGAACACTCATCAAAATCGGTCCACCCGTTTTGGAGTTAAATTACAAACATATAACATTTATATATATAAAAAAACAAACTCAAATGTTTTGAAACTAGAAACGAATTGTATTGGAACTATACATTATTTATGTTTTTGTTTTTTTATAATATATATCGTCTAAACCTTTCCTGAACTTCCACAAATATTTCAACCACAAAATTAGCCAAATAGGTCCAGCCAACCATTAGCAAACGAACATTCATTTATAAATAACACCAAATACCAAACTAATTTTATAATCCACTGCCCAATCCCCAAACCGCCCTTAAAAGTAACATCATTGTCAGAACATATTGTGTCTTGCCATAAATATTTAATCTTGTAAAAAGCAAAAAACTGTTTTCTCAACCACTCGCGGAGTGTTATACAAATTTGCTGAGCCATTGTTAAAAAGAAAAAAACCGAATGACCACTAACAAGCTCTATTTTTGTAACGGGCAACTCTCACGCCTTTTACTTAAATATAACTTTTTTTAGCCACATCTGTCCACTTCTATGTGAATTGATACGTAATTTTAAATTAAAAACTCGGCCGTTATATGTGTCCTATACCGTGGGGCATGTATCATGCATTTTGTAATGGTCTAAGATCCCGATATACAACGACCTTCACCGAGATGCTTATTTAATGAAACGTATTTTATATTTAATTTAATATGTCAATAAATATAATCCATATGGGTTGCCTAACAAATTCAGTCCAGAGTAATTAATATTAAAAAAAAAAAAATTTTTAACATTTCACCGGTATGATTATTAGATAAATTCTATACCAATCGAAAGTATGAAGCCCATAGAATATGCAAACGTTAGGTTGTTTTTAATCAATTAATTATTTATGTGTATATTTTTTATGTGACACTAAAGTATATATACATCTTTAGTAAAAAAGAAAGTTATAGTGATACATATATAATACTACCCAGATTAAAAATATTGATTGAAAAAAATTAAAAATATTTACTACATGCAAATTATAAAAAAATTTTTTTTTAAATAATAATTAAACATACTCTGGACTGAAATTTGCTAGGCAACCCATATGGATTATATTTATTGACATATTAAATTAAATATAAAATACGTTTCATTAAATAAGCATCTCGGTGAAGGTCGTTGTATATCGGGATCTTATACTATAATGTTAAATATGTCTGCTGGAGAGATTTTGAACCAACCAGTGTACGTATAACATACACGTATAGAACTAGCCCGGCGAACTTAATACCGCTTAAGAATGAATATGGTGTACCTGATTTTATTTGCTGAATTTATGATTTTATGAATGTGATAAGTAAAAATAATTATTTTGATTAAATAAAATTAAAAATAATTACATTAACATAGAAAAAGAAATAAATTAAATATTGTATATAATAAAAAAGGATGAGGAGTTGAAAAAAGCACTAGCCCCAACACTAGGGTTCCCTGTCTCGTGGGTCTCTTCCATTTGACATATTGTACTAGACATATTCTACATAACACTTACAATTTTATAAATCAACTATTGTTGCACAATAAAAATACTTTCCGTTTCAGCATAGGACAGGTTGAGAAGATGTTTTTGAAGATAGCAAAGGTTAGTTAGTGAAAATTTTGTTTTTAAGAAAGTGGTTAAAGGTGAAAGGGCTTCTGAAGGAGAAAAAGCGTTGGCGAAAGGCGAAGAAAGTGTGTTTTTTGGATAGCTACATTTGCGTTTGTTTCCAAAAATGAATGAAGAATGTCGAGGCTATTCAACTGTTAACAACTGACAACTGACATCACGGGCGTAGTAAGAAGATTTAAAAGGACCTAACCATGAATTATTATGGATGGGTTACGTGCTAAACAGTAGTAAGTAGGAAAAAATAGTTAAATTTTTATGGAAGATAACTTCGTATTTACTTATTAAATACTTATACCCTTTTTTATTATTACTAAAATATGGACGGTGGTTTATAAGTGCGAGCCATTGGGTGCTGCTGTTGAAAATTTTATTAATAATAAATAAGGAATAAATTCATACATACATAAAAACTAACAAAAGTAAAACATTCATGGTTTAGAGAGGATTTATATATTGAAATTATATATATTTTCCTAAAATAATAAACAAGAAGCCGAAACTTATAGTAAAATAACGTAAGTTATTACGTAAATATTGCAGCCATCCATCAAAGTTTGCCCTCCTCGGGTCTGAGGGATGTTGACAAAAATTTACGAGATTAATATTTACAAAGCCCCCCAATAACTTTACCAAACTTTTCATAGAAAGTTCATTTTATGGTTCACACTAGCTTTCGCTCATTGTGCCGGATTCCGTGTATTTTCGAGATTTTTGGCGAGCATTTAAAAAATAACCTATTCACTTTAGTCAACTTACCCTTTATAAAAACATTCAGGAATGATATGTCATCAAAACATAAGTTATAAAAAACCATGTTACGCAATTCAGATCCATGTAATTCGAAGTCGGTTAATTTATTCAGTTCCTACTTAAAGGACCTTCTGTCTAATCTAACAACACTTTATAGTGACCAAATCAATATTGAATATAAAAATATTTTGTTTTAATGAAATAGATTGACTTTCGTTTCGAGTTTATATACGCTTACTTTTAATTAAACTAAAACTAGAATACACTTACTACTAACTTACAAAACAATCTTAATCTAAGATGTACATACAATAATAAACATTAGAAAATAATCAATATCAGTATTGCTCCCTGTGGCAGAATACCCTCAATATGTTGTATTGATATGAAAATTAATATTAAATTGAAACTGAGAGGTAAATAAACCTACATACAACCTATCAACATATTTATTAATAATTATTAATATACGTTCTAAAACAATATCTAAAGAAAAACATGACAATATGACATCTCAAATTTAACGCACATACACATCGATTGTATTAGAACATAAGTAATCTATCAAAGGAAAAAATTAAAACAAACTTACACAAAAAAAAACTAAAAAGATAAAAAATAACAATAATAACCTAAACTAAATGAAAACTTAAACCTCATTAAGAGCATGATAAACATGTTTGACGACTCATTGGTCTAGTGGTTAGTACCCCTGACTGCGAATCCATGGGTCCCGGGTTCGATCCCCGGCTGAGACGAACATCGATGTGATGAGCATTTGGTGTTGTGCTTAGGTCTTGGGTGTTTAAATATGTATTTATATGTCTATCTATCTATAATCTTAATATATATATTTCTTGTGTGCGTGTGTATGTGACTGAACTCCTCCTAAACGACTGGACCAATTTTGATGAAATTTTTTGTGTGTGTTCAAGGGGATCTGGGAATGGTTTAGATTCACAAATCAGCCCGGCAGATGGCACTGCAGTCGGTACTTTCATACTTTGCTTAATATCCTAATCGCTTTAAATATCATGCAGGACAACGTCTGTGGGGTCCACTAGTATGTATGTATATCCGTTGCCTAGTACCCATAACACAAGCTTCACCAGCTTAGCATGGGACTAGGTCAACTGGTGTGAATTGTCTTTAAAAAAAAAACAAGGTTACGGTACGGACTGTTGTAAAACACATCAATATTTTCATAGATGTTAGTAATCAAGATGTTCATCCTTGTTGGTGTATCATTAGACGTACCTTATATCTAAGGTATATAAAATCATACAAAAAAATCACTCTCACTAAAATCTTTTTCAGTGAAAAGGGATTGTTGTGGAATTTAAATATAACGGTTACTATATAAACCCGGAAAGTCCAGCGTCCCTTAGCAAAATGCTATTCTCACGCGCACTGTATAATTTCGCTATAAATAACAAGCACTTGTATCAAACTGCATTTTATCAAACGGAATGGGATTTAATATGACCAGTCTTTGTTTTGGATACTGTATTCTACCTATTTATCTATCAGTATATATTGTTATTTATTCCAATATTATATTAAGTAATTGTTCTTCTTTCTATGTTGTTAATAGCAATGGATAATGAAAGCTATCAATAGATTGTTATGATCTAAGAACTCAGAAATGACAACGACTTAACTGTTTATTAAAATAAAATAAAAAAATAAATAAATGGCGCTACAACCTTTTTAGGTCTGGGCCTCAGATTTCGGTATCTGTTTCATGATCATTTGTTAATTTAATAGCCAAGTAGGTGATCCGCCTCCTGTGCCTGACGCACGTCGTCACCTTTTTCGGTCTAAGGTAAGCCGGTTTCCTCACGATGTTTTTCTTCACCGTTCGAGCGAATGTTAAATGCGCATATAGAAAGTCCATTGGTGAACAGCCGGGGATCAAACCTACGACTTCAGGGATGAGAGTCGCACGCTGAAGCCACTAGGCCAACACTGCTTTACTGTTTATTGCTAAGAATAAATAAATTACTCAATGATTGTCTACAAACCTTTGATTGGAAATCAATTCCTTTAACTAAATATACTATAGTAACAATTTGATATAGCGATATGATAACGTGGTGAATATTGTACGTATAAGTCGAATTCGTAAGTCACCTACCTAAATATATACAATAGTTAAGCAAATTTTAAATTTCGAATTATGATTTTTAAGATTTCATGGCCTTCTTGAATTATGTATTGAAATAACCAAAGAGATTTGGGAAAAATAATAACTTAAAACAAATACATTCGAAATTTAAAACGTGATACTTTCGTGCTTGTTATTATGACTAGACTTAGTTGCCATAAACACGTGTACAGTACAAATACGGTAGTATCTTTAGTAATTAATATAATATTTTTCATATTCAGAAAAGAAAAAGTGTACAAAAATTGATAACGATATTCAGTCTAATCTAGCCATAAAAACAAACGAGCGTCTCCGTATGGATGGAAATCACCATAATCCAGGGTTAGTAAAGCCTTGGGCGTGGATGTGGCGTGGTTTAGAGCGAGCTTATGCGGATCAGACCAACCCTTTACACATTTCATTTGAAGGATGTGTCCATTTGATCACGGCGTTGGTTTATTATAAACAAAAACGTACACAGTACATATTAAAAAAGTGGACGAAATTTTATTAGTATTAAAAACTATCTAAGTCGATGGAGACTTAAAAGAAGTCATTACCAATTTTTTTTGAAGTCGGTTAATAATATACCACATCCGTATTAAGTATTATTGAAAGCGAGTTATGTGATCAATGAATTTATTGTCAAATAAAGTGCAATGCAACGCAATGCTGGCATTTTTCAAGAAATATTTAAAAAAAAAATATGAATGAACTGATTAAAATATTTTTCTTTTCTATTTTTAAAAATATCTCGATAAGGTTATGACGTGATACAGTGGAAACAGCGTACTGCAGACAGATTTTCACCCTTTACCCGAAACCCGTAAAGTTTTATCGAGATATCGTTCCTCAATCTTGGTCATTTTTTTAAACGGCTTATTTATATCATTGAATTCATTAATATATTACCAATATTACCGAGTAACGCAATAAAAACTGTCCAAAAAGACTGATAGATATAGTAATATATATTTTATTCATATTTAATGTTCCGGGTAAATGAACCACGCACGGTTTTGTGCATTTTATCATTTTTAAGGCAAGTAATAGTTAATTGACTTTCTTTACCTTTGTTTTGCAGAAAATCGAAACTGGTCAATGTCAAAACAGACATGCAGTCATTCATTGAAATATTTGTCATAAAGATGATTTTTATTTTTAATTGAAAAACTAGTTTTATATGCACAGCGGTTTTCTAATGTAACACATTGTTCTGTGATATAAATTAATTTAAAAAAAAATAGTTAATATTATGACACAATGTTTCATGGTTCGTTTGGTACACTGTGACATTTAATATTTTTTTATAACTACGCTTGAACCTAATTAACTAAATTACTTTATTGGCTATTACTATATTTAGTAAAACGAGTACCTAAATGAAAACAGTGTAATTTATATAATAAGAAATTAAATATTGGTTTTTAGTGGAAACATTTATAAGCTCTAGGTATATTTACACAAAACAGAAATCTTACTTAATAGTATAGATTTATTTTACTAACTAGATATTTAAACATAAGTTGTTCAAAGAAAATGCTAATGTTTCGATTAGAAATCGGCACTGATTGATGACCGCCCTTTGAGTAAATTTCCCTTTTTCAGGGAAAACCTAAATAAGGGAATATAAAAGTGTTTGCTGATAGGGGAGCGCGGGGCTTGTTGTAACAGGGGTAAATAGTAACAGACCTTTTTCAATAGGAATTTGATTTTTATTCACGTTTTTTTTTACCTAATCTTAAACTTATAACATGCCACGCCACTTTAACACAGCCAGGGTCCCACCAGACGGCGTAGTGAGTGGGTGTGTGCAAACGCTTTATTGTTGACAGGTAACCTATAATTTTACTTACGTAAATTTTCGGTTAGTTTTACTATTTTCGTAGCTTTGAAGTTTTATGTATTTTATTTTATGCTAAAATATAACTATTTATGATGATGTGTAACAGTTTTCGAGATTACTAAGTTGATTTAATAGTTATCGTGATAAATATTAAGACCTATACCTAGGGGCTAGTTGTAACAAAACCTCGGGGTTTGTTGTAACATGTTACAATTTGCCCCAGATTGCTGTAAGTTACTGACGACCGATGTTTATTTTTCCCGGCTAAATACTCAGAAATTTTCATTCGCGGTGGACCTCAAGATTGCATTGGAGCTGGCAATTCTTCAGGGTGGATGACTGAAAAAGAATTCTTGATTTTTATAGATCATTTTATCAAATACGCGAAACCTACCAAGAAATAGCCAGTTCTGTTACTGCTCGATAATCATGGCTCACGTATGAATATTGCAGTTGTCGAAAAAGCCAAAGAAAACAATGTTATCATGTTATCGTTTCCCCCCATTGCTCCCACAATTTGCAACCTATGGTTGTAGGAGTCTACGGCCCTTTTAAAAACCACGTGAACAGAGCACAGACTGCATGGATGTATAATAATCCAGGAAAAACGATGGCAATTAATGACATCCGAAGTGTAGTGAAGGAGTCATTATCACTTGCCTTGAACCCTGCAAATATTATCAGTGGTTTTGAAGCTTCTGGTATTTGGTCTTTGAATTTTTAATATTTTCCAAGCTAGTGACTTTGCGCCCTCTTATGTTACTGATCGTCCAGATCCTACAGAACAATCAGAAAATGTTCTAAATGAAAGTGAAAATGTATCGTTGAATCTTGAACATCCACAACTATTTAGTAGATTCTGCTCCTGAAGTGGATATCAGCACAACAGAAATATACGCCACATTGAAACTGCGAACAAACCAACTCCAAGTTGCTCTGGTCAAAATCAATTTTCCCAATGAAAGATTAGACCATTACCAAAGGCGCCACCACGAAAAACAAATATAATTTGCAGACGCAAAAGGAAGTATCCTATTCTGACAGATACGCCTGAAAAAGAAGCTTTGAGAGTAGAATATGAAGAAAAAGCAAAAAAAGATGATAAAGAAAAGCGAAAGGGGAAAGGAAAAGTTAAAAAACTGCGAAAAATAAAGATTGAAGGTGTCACCTTTTTGTTTTTGTTGTTGTTACAACTAGCCCCAACCACGGGGTAAGTTGTAACACTTCCCTTTTTCAAAAAAAATCATAATTGTGAGATAGTTACCTGTAGATTTGATAATATTTCAATTCGACTTCATAGATTAATAGTTAGAGTATCGATCAAAGTTTATTTGGTAGTAATTTAGCCAATACACTTCATGATATTCAATTATTTGTTAAAATTGTTACAACTAGCCCCTCGCTCCCCTAGAGCCCTTGCATAAACGGTTCCTTGGGATGTCTTGTGGTTTAAGACTGTATATATTTTATCATTTAAAGCGATTGTGCGCTATACCACTCTTTTTGGGGAGTTTAGATTGTATTATGTATATATACAGTAATTTTTTAATTTTTTTGTTTTAAATTTCATTCGATGATTTCTTTTGCATTTTTCAATAAAGATCAGAAATTTCAGAATAGGCGTTGTCTTCTGAAATTCCATTTTGAACTAACACTTAGATAATAAAAACATTTAGATAATCAAAAACTCCTTGAACTGTCAGCCTGTGTCTAAGACATGCGCTTCCTTCTTTTTCTACATATCTCAATTGTATTTAATTGGTCCACAGCCGGGGTTCTATCCCACTTAAGGGTTGATCTCCGCTCACATAACATTAAGCGTTAAAAAGTATTAACAAGTAGATGAAACAGGTTTCCATTTGGTGTGGTCATCTCAATGAGATTCACGGTGAGTTTTGAATGGAGCACGTGGATAAAGTGTGTCGGATGCTGTTACGTTCTTCTGATATTAAATGGGTTAATGTGTTTCGTCACTTATTTTGTAATTAATAAGTTAAAGTTCACATACGACAATGATGTATGTATGTGACAACAAAGGTCAAAGTCAAAGATAAATGACCTAGCAAGTGAGTTTGGTTCTCAAGCACCCCAACGGTCACCATTCATCAATATTCAAGAAATTCCACTTTCTACGCAACTAGAACTATTCATAGGCATAAATCGTGGCCAAAAATTTCGCGCTATTATCCGCGAATTCTCACAATGCACGGGATACAAGCATTAATTATAAATTCTGGACGTATTGTCCGGCAAAGGTCAGCGCTTGACCCGTGAGAATAGAAAAAAGATTTAAAATCGCGACCCTTAAATTTGAATATCCCCTTGGTATCCGTTAAGAAAACAGTTTTATTGTTAGCGGTCCGGTCAGTCGGCTTTTGTGTGCAAATAATTTATTCTGTCGCATGTACAGTGCTGTGTCATCGTATTATTATTCAAATGGGGCAGGTGCTCGGACACAAACAGTACTGACCTTCGCTACCGTTTCTTAATTAGTTAATGATGATGCCGTGGAAACTTTTAGTTTGGTGTGCCTTAAACCTTTCGTTTTAATAACCCAAATTTCGTGCATTGTATTAACATAAACAACTACAAAACAATTGAAAAATTTGGTTTTATTTAGTACTTAGATTTTTATTCCAGAAAAGCAAATCTCTCTGCGGTAAAATAGCCAAATATTCTGTTCGCTTCTAAAAAGGTAGGCTAAGTAAACAAATCATTCTAAAGCGAAACGAAGTCCGCGGGATAAAAATGAAACAGTCTTGCAGTCTGCGACTCTAGGAGGTTCGACATCCCATGGAATATAATCCCAGAAAATAAAGTAAACTCTATATGAATTTACTTATATCCAATAAAGTCCCTTCTAAAAGGTATAAGTAAAATTTATAAATAAACCATTGAATGATTAAAAAAAAAGCTGCTTAGCTTAATAAATTTAATTCACATTTGTTAATAGCATTTACATGTATAACACTATCTGTAGTAGTTATAGTAAATGTTCCAAAACAAAGTGCTGGTAGACACCGAGGGATTATAAAAAAATGAATATATCAACAAGGATCTTAATGTGGATACAGTCCTAAACGGTGAAACGGTTTTCCTTAATTCACTTAAACAGAGCATATTACCATGAGAACGCTGAGGCAATCCAACTTCTTGATACAACGGGTACAAGACGCATAAAGAGAACTAAACCTTTGGAGTTTAAAACTAGTGTAGTGAATAAAAGTGCAAGTGCGGTATCTCACACGCGAACATAGTGTCAAAACATTTTAGAACACTAAGGGCCTGTTTCACAATGTATGTATAAAGTACCAAATAGCTATGCAACACATAAATTATTTGGAAGATAAATTGTGCTATTTGATACTTCATCGGACTCATGACTTATGATGGACTTTATGTGACGAAGAGCGCTATCTGACAGTCGTAAAACGCAACAATAGTGTTTATCCTACCAATAAGTAATAAATAGCTAATTTGGAACTTATGTAGAACTTATCCGTACATTGTGAAACAGACCCTAAGACTGTTAATAAACATTATCTTAGTTTAAGTCAGCTATCATATTACTTAATAGCCATAATTTATATAAAGTTAAATAATCTCCTTAATTTTTAAATAAATGATCAAATGAAGTGTATATGAAGAATGACTAAATTTACCATCTATGAACATAATATAATTAGTAAAACAATAATTTAGGTCGGAAGTGTTTACAATTTATGTAGACAGTAACGCGCGTGTGGATTTGAAAACCAAATACAATGTGTGTGCTGTAAAGCATTCTGATAGGGATGTTGTTATATCGATATTAAGTTACATAATTACTAGTATGTTATTTTTATTTACTCAAGCTTTTTTACGGCCCTAAAATGTGGTGTTCAGGCTCCGTAGTTAGCCGTAAAACAGGTTGTTTAATTCGGTCGCCTTAGGGTCAGTTTGACATATTATTTTATGTTTGGTGGCATCAAGCAGATCTCTTACCTATACTCTCTATTAGAAGGTAATGGGATTCATAACGTGCAGTAACTATTTTGAAGGTAACCACATTTTTACGCAGGTAAATGAATAACTTATTGCTATGTTGTAATTTTAGTGTATCTTCATAAAAATTTGTAATGAACAATTGCGCATCTCGATAACAAACGTATCGATATATAAAACATCACTAACATCTTGAAAAAAGTCAGGAAGATATATCTCAAAAAACGGTGGCACCTCGAGTATTTATGGAAATCGAAATAACTTTGGACTTTTTTTAATTGTGGGGAATGTTTTTTGTGGAATTTGTTTATTTTCGTGGTCCGTTGAGTTGCGATGTTCGATATTAGTTCGGCTGATGTGAAGCAAATGAAGTGTCGTATACACATCACTTCGGCTCACTTTAGTGACGCAAGGGAACAGTTTTTGTCAAATTTATTTTGTCTAGTTTTAGATTTATGGAACGGTTTGTTGAGGGATAAAAAACTTCTTTGGATTGGAAATAACTGTGTTATACCCGGTGCTATGCTTTAGTGATATCACATTAAAATTAAAATGTTGCTTTCTATGAAGTTCTTATATATGGAAGCCAGATTTAGTCCTGATAATTAAAAAAAAACACAGTTTACAAATACAAAGGTTTCACTAAACAACGTACTAACAATTCAACAAGTAAATGCTGCATAGGGTATACCACAGGGAACATTTTTAAGTACATTAATTTTACAACGTTGTACAAATGTTTTGTGATCAATACGACTGCCGTAAAGCACTCAAAACGTCAGTTATGTAAATCATGTAATAAAGCGTTTAAGATTTTTATCTATTTATAATGTATATGTTATAATGTTTGCTTGATGATAAACCATACATTCACATACTCAAAAATTACTTATTTAATTCTAGATGACAAATGAGCATCGATAAAATCAATTAATATATGTTTTTTTGTCAAAGCATATACAGAGTTCATTGACATATCTTTAAATCACATAACATATTTAATGGTTATGGGCATAGACATTTATTACGCGTGAGTTTACTTGAAATAAAAATAAAGTAAGGATAATCCTAAGCGCGCGCAATTCCAATGTGGATTTATCACGTTCAGCCAGGAATAATGCAGGGCTGGTTGAGTAACAAAATATCAAAAGAAACTTCTTTTTTTTCACTTTTTAAACAAATCATTGGTCTTTATTATTTTCCATTGATTAATAATTTTTCAAATATTAGCCTTCTTCTCAATAGGCAGGCAGCGCGTTCTACCTACGGATGTCTAAAGGCTGCAGTAGCAACCATTTATGGCTTTCCGTAGGTATGTTATAAAAAATTAATGAAAAGTTTCTAGTAAGACATGGTAAACGAATTTCTCACTGAATGATCGAATTAACTTGGTAAATATAAATTACTTATCTGAAAATTATTATAAACAAAATACCTTACCTACTCGTTGTCTTATATAAAAAGAAATAAATATATTCGAAGGAAACTCTATATTATTAAACCACAATACGAGCTACATTACCGAATACGAAAACTCCAGACAAACCAAGAATAGAATCTTTCATCTCACTACTTATCTCAGACTTGGCCACGATTGGTCGCTCTTAACCTTTGACCGTGCCCAAAAAATATCACCCATTAAACTGAAAGAGATCCATTTCAGTTTCAGATAGTACCCATTCCTCTGCTAATGTTCTTATCTCTTAGAATAACACACTAATGCTATTGGAAAAGTTATATGCTGTTTTCGTAGTGAAATTTAAAGGATATTATTTTCGATCCCTCAGTAGGCAGTCGTAGTATATTTGTATGTTTACATAATATATAAAATTGGAATCGTTTATTAAAACCTAAACGTAATAATCAAATATTATATATTTAAAACCTACATAGTAATAATTAAAATAATTAAAAATTTATAAAAAAGAATTAAAACAAATTTAAAAAGTTTGGTCCCTGCGGCAGTATATCTTAATATGTATATAAATAGTTTTCTCATTATTCATCTTTAATTGTCTTAGTACACACATATTGCATGTGATGTTCTTTATTAATACAGTAAAATAAAAACAAGCAAAGGTGTCTTTGTTTAATGTTATTAATAAATATATGGCCGAAACAATTTTAAAGCATAGAATTTTATTATTAATCTGTGCTCAGTTCCGAATACGTATTGTCCATTACAGTGAGGTACATTTTATTGCATGTACAATTTATGTGAATTGGGGTAAAATAAAAATTGAACAAATTCGTCACGGCTGGGGACAATTTTTCGATATAGCAATAAATCGAGAATATTTTTTTAAAACATAAGAATGAATGTTCAGGATTCAATGTGTTCCAGTACATTGAGCGTGTTCGGCGATATTGTGCATGAAACTAATGCAATGAAATATTTAAAGTTAAAAAACGGTCAGTAATACCAGTATGTATATTGTATTGCCATCATATTCATATTAAACTAATTTGATTATTTAAAAGTAGGAGAAATTCATTAGGACATTCTCCTCGTATTAGAATTTAGAATCATTTTATTATACTGTTTTATTAACTAAGTACATATTCAGTCGTCTCTTTATGTCGCTGTGTTTATGTTGTAACAGAGACAGACCAGGGCAGTAGACTATAGACTATAAGAGTGGTTGGGTTTTAATTACAAATTGTAAGTTGCCAGCAAGAAGTTTCAATATGTCACTTGTTTTAGTTTAAATTTGGACTGTGACGCAATGCATTGTCTACGAAATTCTACTTAACTTTGTTTGACCACCAATGCACCCTAAAGAAGGTTCAGTGAACAACAATATTAAAAGCAATGAATAAAAATAACGGATCATTCAAACCTATGGGCATAAAGCTGACACATTTCTCCAACAACCCCATAGTTATGCGAATACTCGATATGATGTACACCTTGACAAACTTTATTTTGCTATAGCCACTTTAATACTAACTTTATTACGAAGGATTAGAGTTCTTAATTGAATGAAAATAAATATTGAATGCAAATAAACTTTGTTCCAGCCTAAAATATGGAAATATTACGGCGGGAAGTTGCTTAGAAATTGTCGTTTTAAAAAGTGGGCAAAGAAAAGATGTTTTGATAACCGATGAATTTTAATCGTACTATTATTGGATTTTATTGTGATTGTTTCCCTTTTAGATTAGCTTTTTAATTTAGTCGGGTTTTATAGCTTTGATTCCAATAATACTGTTAATAAATAATAAATGCTTTTTTAATATTATAAATAAAACAGAGCGTTTTATGCTCAAGCTGATGACAAAATTAAACAGTTTATTGTTAAAAAGTTTAAAAAAATACCCGCAACTATTGAAGATAACACTTGAATTTTCAACGTTCAGTTTTTTGTTAACTTTTTCAGGCTGATTCTGGATGATAAGAAAACTTATAAGAAATAAGTTAATTTTAGTTTTTTTTTGGATTAAAGATAAATTGGGTATTATAGGGTATTTTTATTTTATACAAAACATGGAGCTACAACCGTTTTAGGTCTGGGCCTCAGATTTTTCTCTATCTTCTTCATGATTATTTGTTAATCTAATATTCAAGTAGGTGATCGGCGTCCTGTGCGTGACACACTAAGGCTTAACTAAGGTCTTTCTTGTCTTTCTTCATGATTTTGTCCTTCGCCGCAAGAAAGTCCATTGGTGCACAGCCGGGGCTTGAACCTACGACCTCAGGGATGAGAGTCGCACGCTGAAGCCACTAAGCCCACACTGCTCTATTATTTATATCGGGATTTTATTAAAGGAAGTTCTTTTGGATGTCATTTTTGTAAAAGAATAATTTGCAGTTACTTATCAGATTTCTGCACTTTTTGGTAATATTTTTTAAACCACTTCAAGTCACTGACGGAGATCTTTATCACATTTCTGTGCCCGACACTCGGGTTCTTAGGTGTTTACTACGCAGAAAGAAATACCGGTCGCAACCAGAATTTAAACTGACCACAGTTCTCAAAGATAAATTAAAATTTTATTTCAGATTTTGACATTTATTGACGAGCTCTTTAACGTCTTCGTTAAGTCAGTAATGATTGTCTTGAAACATAATATTTTTAAATGAATTGTCAAAGGTGGAAGGAAGTTGCACGTGTGACCTCCCCTTTTGATATCACCTTTCAATCTGTGGTCAGTCAGCCAATAATCATTTCCTGTCCAAATACCTTATATTTAGAGATTATTAAACGCAATTGGACGTCATAATAAAATAGTTTAAGTTAAGGAAAATGTTTAAATGTCTTTGGCCCCAAATTTTTCTAAAAAATATACTTTCTATTACTTTGGTTACTGGCAAGTGAAGTTACGAATGACAGGTCAAAAGTCGTCATTACAAAGTGATCCAAAAATACTAGTACATCGAACCATTGACACAGCATTGGTTAACAATCTTGAAAATTAACATATCGAAAGATATATACAGTTTATTGTATAATATATTTAGCCATTATTATTTATCAAAGTTAATTTTTGTGGTTACAACGGTCACAGCTCTAGCAAAATTTTTGTGTGCTTTTTAAGTAAAGTTACGTTCTGAAATATAAGTGTATTGTAATACTGTATGAACACCCTCAAATCATAGACAACGGTAATGTATAGGAAACGGAAGGTGAAGGTGAGTTCCGCCATTAAAATTGTTTGTTTTGGGGATTTTGAAAAATATTCCAGGGGTTGAAGTCATCTTTAATGATAGATAAAGTTTCATAATGAGCTGCAGGGAATGTTTGCGATGGCATATAAAAGAAACACTTAGACAGGAAATTATAGTTAATTTTTTTCTTCAAAGTTAGTATTTGTAATAATTACGATTATAATCGGTGAGAAATTAGAAAAATTGAAATTACATATTTTTTGATGTAATTCTAATGATAATGTCTATGATCTGTAAAGTTATGTGTACGACCTGTCAAAGTCGTGAGTTTTATAGATCTGTCATTGTGTCTATGTGTTCATAGACAAATACTCAATTAAACTTCATAGATATTCCAAACCACAGATAAATGTTTTTTAAATATACGATTTTTGGAAAAACACTTTTTTAACGGATTTGAAGTTGTTTTTTTTTTAATGAATTTTTTTTTGTTATGTGAAAACATAACTTCAAATCCGTTAAAAAAGTGTTTTTCTATGTCTAAAAGTTTTGTCAATAAAAGACAATACTATATACGATTTTTATTAATATTAATTAAAGTAGGTAATTGAGATTGGCTACTCAGTATATGAATGTAAGGATCCTGCAATTGAATGAGGGAAGCCATACCGATGGCGGTAAGAAAGCGCGGGACAAAGAGGATTGTCTTTCTTACTAATGCTATTGTGGCACGCTTCGTAGGTACTCCATGTTCTAAATGCATTTACGAACTCAATTTTGGTCTACTTCCCCAAACATTTCTTTTTCACTAGCAAATACTTCTACTTAATAGACATAAACGGAGGATGACAATGTAAAACGAATGCTCTGAAGCATCTCTAGTCCCACACACGAGACGATCCACCGACGTCGTTACGTTTGACCAATGAAAAGACTATCGTTTCGGCTCTTGTTATTAACCCATGTTCCAAAGCTTCCTGTCGCGTAAAGGTGAACCTGCAATACCGACTGATCAATGCTAACTAAAGCTAATTATGAAAAATATATGGCGGTGCCATAGTGTCTCGACATTTCTTTCCTAATTTAAATATTAATTAATTCATGGTCACCCTTATAGAAGCCAACACGGAAACGGAAGTCTAGGAATAAAGACGGAAAACGATTTCTTTCCTTTACCGACCCACATACGTCCCAGTACATTTGTAGGGTTTCCCAGATTTCACTAAATTAACCTTATCATTGTAATCCGATTATGGTTTATGACGAATAATTTAATGTATATTTCAGTTATCTTCATTCCTTTGTGCTGATATGTATGAAAACTTGTTAGGTTTTCTGAGCCTTTTTTATTTTTTTTATATAATACAGAAGAAAAATTCAACATGGAGACAGTTACTGTTCACTCCTGAAGAACTAGACATATACATAATTTTAATACACAGCACAAAATCAATCCTGAACAAACAATTTGGGATTCTGTATGTTAAGTTTAGTACAAAATGCCAGGAAGGTGAAGTAGTGATATTGTTATCTATAGTTGAAAAAAATTTCTTTGCCAAAAATTTATACAATTTGTCAAAAGACACGTGCCATTTATTCAAACCGCCTACAATTTACCGGTACTGCTAATTGCTTTCTTCAAAAAACATGCAAAAACTTTACGCTAATCGATTCAAAAGAGACATACCGCAAATGCCCTATTAATGACTTTCGGATGTCCATTCTCAAACATGCCGTGGGTGGACGTCATAAATTTGCCGCCAAATCAATATGGCCGCTCGCAGCTGTCAATTGAGATGTCATTTTTGACAATAACATAATTGCCGGCGAATGTTCCTATTAAAGTTCGTAATACAATAGTAATAAGGTTTTATTTTCCTTATAGGTGACGTAAAAAGCTTTGGTAAACGATTACGGTCATACAATGGTCATTAAACGGTGTTCACGGTAATAATATGTCCAACGACACGGTGTAAGATTGTCAATTAATATTCGTTTAGTGTATAATTGTCGTGGAAAAAAGTAATGGGGGCGTAAGACGGTAATTTTACTAAATAGTATAATGGTTTAACTGCTTTTTCTAATTAACACATATGAACCTATGTTTTTCATTAATTAAAAAAAATAACTTTATACTTTGTAAACACTAGTTTTGCTTAAATATTTTTACGTCATTGTACGAGAATGTGTCATAGATATAGTGAAACGCATTTTTTTTAAACCTGCCATCCGCTTTTTAGCCAAACCGGATAGTGTTCATTGTTTACCGTGAGGAAATAATTACCGTATTAATGTTACAATCGGTTTGCAATAATAATTATAAGGCACAAACACCCACATACAATCGAACCCCAATCGCCGAATAGCCAGGTGCAATTAATCACGTCATTTTAACATACATTTAATATATATTCCACTATAGATTTAATAATGGGAATATGTATTTAGATTTTTGTTTCTTTGAATTCTTAAAAACAAAGACAAGGGGTTTTTATCGACATAAACAGTTAAGATCTTATATTTACACTGTATATAAAATTTATTGCATAAGCAAATTTAATTAATTAAGCATAAATAATATATATATATATACATATTATTTTATTTTATTAAGTATGAAAAACTCTGGGTATCTGAGTAACAAATGGCGTCTAAGTACGTAAAGGATTTTTGTATATTCTTATATAGGTTACGTTTAATCTTATGATGACATTTTAAAACTAAATGAACGAAAATTTAATTGTTTTATTAAAAGTACACTTTGTAAACAAGCATATTACAAATTAGATGATTATATTCAAGATAAGAATGCTTGGAAACATGCTGGTCCTGCTCCATAGGAGAATCATAGAGCCTGGACAAAATCAAATTGGTTGCTGATTTTTTGCTTCAACATATTTTTGTTATTTTTTTTTTAATTTATAATGCTACAAATGTAATTATTTTATTGTATCTCACACACTGTTTTGTTGTGTTTTTTTAATATTTTTATTACTCTTTAATGTTAATATTCTACGGTTTCGATATTTGTAAATATGTGAGGAACATGTATACTAACTTTTTAGTATAGTAGTTTATTCTAAGAGTACATTGTCTTCACATATAATTATTTAACAAATGTAACAAAATATTGTAAACCTATTTTAAAAGAGTAAGTGTGGAGTTCCTTGCCCATTCTTCCCCACACGAAACTACCTTTTGGAAGGGGCAACTAGAATCTTCTTTGTATTTTTTTTGACGTTCAAAAGTGCCATTTTAGATGGTCTAATTGAAATAAATGATTTGACTTTGACTTTGATGTGACTTAAAAAATATATATATTATATATATCGACGTAGGAAAGCATATTTGCTGTAAGTAGACATATTGCAATTGTTCACCAGAGCCAAAAAACTTAATTAATTTCGGAAAAAAATTAATAGTGTCGAACCTATCCATGATATTGTTACCATTTTTGAAACATATATTTATTTAACTGCCAGTCACCATTTGCAATGTAAACTTTTTATCCAAAGTTACTATAAGTACGTGTTTGGCTAGTTACAGCATACAGTTTTTTAAATCACAAACCTTTAAAACGCTGTAACTAAGGAAGAAAAATGTACGCGCGGAAATATTATCAATTTACAGGCGGTAAATATGCTGTATGCAGTAAATTTATGTATTTGGGTACTTTCAATTGCAATTCAAGATGTAAGATGAGTTTATAATTATGATTAGATCTAGAAATGCAGTGGGTCATTTGGTAATGTAATGTTTGGTTGTAATAACATGTTGTAAATGGTAAAAAAAAACTAAGCAAATTACAGCTTGCTGTAAGTAAACGAATGTAAAAATCACACGCCGCAGAAATGCTGTAAGTAGCGTTAAGTTTTTAAATGGGAAGAAGTAAGTATTTGTAAAGTAAAAAATGCAGATTTTCTTTTGCTGTAAGTACAAATTGTCTAAAATGACTGGATTTTGGTCTACATACAGCATTTAATCTTACTAAAAAAAATATAAGTACGGGCGTTTTCAACCGCGTATGTAATTTTTTTTTCATCGTAGAGACACAGGACCCGGGACATTCGATGCGGTTTTTTTTCTGATTCTAATGGCAGTAAAAAGTCACTTTAGGTATTTTGTCTACTTACAGCAAATATGCTTTCCTACGTCGATATATATATATATATATCTACCAATCTAGTAAAATCAGTAAGAATTAAAACTAGCACTCATACAAGCTGCGTGTACTCTAAAGCACCTGTTTAAAAAATCAAAAACAGATTAAAAATCACAGCCCCGACACAGGTGTCCATTGACAATTCCCAAAATTAACAGTATAACCCCACGTGTTACCATGCGTGGGAACGCGCAAACAGGTGGCAAATCACCACAGGATATAAAAAAATCCCGCGCTGATTCCTGCCATTCGTGTTATTCTAACTAGAATGCGTATGGGAATCTATTTTTAATTATAAGTACGTTGTCACATTAATGTTGTGTTGTAATTTACAGAGTTTTTAGCAAATTTGGTAATCTTATTGGTAGGATTTGGTAATCTTATGTGATAATAATAATATTTAACCTTTATTAACATTGACGATTTTATTTTTAAACAGCGATCATAATAAAGTACCTCGTAGCTACTTTAGCAATGTAATGATACAAAAATCATTAGCCAAATATTTTTATTTTCAGATTTAATATTTACTTAGATGCAGTGAGCAAAAACGCTTCCTGGTTAAAATTGTGTATTATGGAGAAGCTAGCCGAAGCGAATTCTCACGGGGTCATATCTACATAGTGTTCACTTTACAGATTGATATTAGACTTGGTTTTAAACCAATTGGATTAATTGCATAATTTATGTGAGAAATATGTTAATATTCTTATTATAATATTTATTTTTTTAAATACATACATGTCGGCCCGACAAACAAACGACCCGTTGAAGAAAAAACATTAATCGAAGATAAAATATTTTTTCTATTCTAATCTGTATTCAGCGGTTCATCCTCCAAGGATTTTAATTACAAATAAACCTACAGACGATTTACGTAAATAATGATTCCTAAAACAATTAAGGAGTTTGTTTATTAATAAAATTGAAAATTGCTTCGTGTATAATTCTTTCTTACATGAAAAATATGACTAAATAGATTTTTTTGTAGATAGATGCAGTATGTACTGTTAATATTTTCAAAATTTTACTATTTAAACCATTTTAAATAAATATTAAGCTCAGTAATTTGTTTGTTTAATCAAAAATATAATCTAGATATTGTATGATCTGACCACCCTATATAACGAAATGTGTCGTGATTGGAAATATGTGGAATTCACAGGTGGTTCCGCCCCTAGGGATTCCGCGGTTTTTGTGCGTTCCTAAGTAAAATACCATAGGGATCAATACACGCACATTGAGAGGTCATGGGTTCATTTCCTATTCCTATATTTCAGTTATGGTATGGTCTTTATTCCCCTTAACCATACTTTTAGACAGAAATAGCTATTAAATTTTGTCTTTATCACTCGCGTTATAAATGAGCATGTCAAAATATCATCCATATTCTTTTAATAGTAATTTTTCGTTTTTGTCAAATTTACACTTTCATAAAGAGAGAATAAAATAAATAAATCAGTGACGCTAAACCCTTTTTAGGTCTGGGCCTCAGATTTATGTATCTGTTTCATGATCTTTTGTTAATCTAACAGGCAAGTAGATGATCAGACTTCTGTGCCTGACGCACGCCGTCGACTTTTGGGGTCTAAGGCAAGCCGGTTTCCTCACGATGTTTTCCTTCACCGTTCGAGCGAATGTTAAATGCACACATAGAAAGAAATCTATACTATCTATACTTATTAGATAATAAAATACATTCTATCTACATAAGTACCTCAAAACCATGCTACCTGCGCCCTTACTCTGTAATTTCCAATAGTGCCAAGTTTCCAACAGCCATACCAAGCCCGATGTTTCTTTCTGTATGTAATTTCGATGTAGTTCTCTCAATATGTATGTCGATACTTTGGGGTAGCGAAAGAAAAATCATCATTGCCAACGAGATCTGTCGGCAGCTCTATTGGAAGTTTCAGTGTAAGGGCCTTCTCAGGTAAGAGATATTAATTGTCTTATTGGAGGTTTTTTTTCAACTTATAATGCAAATTACATAACCACTATATAAGAATTTTCTCTTCTGGTTCTTTTAAAATTCCTATCCTCGTATAAAAACCTTAATTAACCTTAGTTCTATTTGTTCTGTTCTCTTACAGCAGAAGAATAGCAGTAGTGTTAGTCTAGTGGCTTGAATGTACAACTGTCATTTCGTAAGTTTGAACCCCGGCTGTGCACTAATGGACTGTCTATGTCCGCATTTAACACTCGCTTGCAAGGAACTCATAGTGAAGAAACCGGCATGCCTTAGACCAAAAAGTGACGGTAGTGTCAAACAGGTAGAAAAAAAAAGAAAAAATGACAAAATAAACCTTTTTTGGTGTTTTTGACTTGCCTTATAGAAAAAAAACAAATGATCACGAAATAGATAAACAAATCAGAATATAAGTTTATAATAAGAATAATGATAGTGTATTATGTTTTCGTACATATCCATACATATTATAAAATGCAAGCAAACCCGTAGTAATCTCACAGTTAATTCGAGCATAGCATTAAACCCATCAAGTTGAAACCCTCCCAGATACGATTTTCTACCACTTGACGAGTCGAAAGCTCGTATCGTAATCGAAAGCCGTTCTAAAAGACCCCTCACCGAGCTTTATCCATCAGACGTTTGGCGTTTAATGTTTGTATGAAAATTGTTGCAAATACAGAATCGTAATAAAGCTATAGTGAACATTAAACTCTAAAAACACACACTTATACTAATTAAATAAGTGTTTTTGAATACGGGAGTACCACTATATATATGAAAATATTTTACAAAAATAAACCTTTTGAAATAAGGTTAGATCGAACCGTGGTAAATTACAATATTTTTGTAACTATTTGATTCATTTTAAAATTAATGTAAACTAAATTGTGCTGTAATTAACGCGTGTTATCTTCCATTGTTTTTGTTTTTGATTGTTTTGTTTCTTATTATTTCTAGTTGGCATTAACATCAAGCTGAAATACTTGGTTATAGTATTCAATGATATATCGTAAGTTCTTAAATTAGATAATGAAATCATGCCTTAATTCATGAAAAAACTAAGCCACCGCTCTGCGTAATTTTTTCACAGCGTACACAATTTGAACAATAAAGGACAATCAATACACGTGCTACTAAAATAGTAGTTTACAAATCGGATTAAATCTTTATAGGTCAACATACTATCTGCCTCGTTCTGGGTGATGAATAATAATGTTAGCAAAAAGTTAGGAAAAGCTTTCTTTGTTAGCAAATCTGTTTTACGGAGTTCTAAATAAATTGGTCGAGTGTACTTCATATTGTGACAGCACACCCCGTTCTGATCGGGTTTTTAATGTTTGCACACGTATAAGCGTATTAGTCTGATGCGATTTGAGTTTTCTTATACGACACTCTAGCTGTTTACAATGTTAAGTAGATAAACATATTAGTATGGAATTAGGAATTTTCATGGTTTAATCGTAAAAAATATTAATGTTACGGTAGGTTTAGGAATATAATATACGTTGTATAAATCACAGCCAAGTAGGTAATCTCTCAAATGAGTCTTCGGTAACTGACGGCCAATTTTTTTCTTATTAGACGTGCCTTTCTTTCGTCAAGCAATTATAAATGGTGCTCCATGAAAAATCCAATGATATACCAGGCTACAAGCGAGATTCAAACGCACGCTCTCAGAGTTATAAGTCTCGCGTCACCTATATCATAAGTGATAGTAATAATTACATTTACCAAGATTACCATCCGTATTACGCGCGATAATTACTTCGAGCAGTATTCATTTGTTTAAAACCCATATAAAAGACATGTGTTCACAATGTTCCAAAATCTTTCAATATTAATTTTATTATTTGGTCTTCTTCGCGATAGATGCATAATTGTTATGAATATAACTAACAAGATATGATTACACGATTTCTAAAACAAACAATAATTGTTAAATGTAAATCAAATCAAAATTCATTTATTCATAATTACACTTATGAACGACAACAAAAAAAAAATTATAGGTATTTACCAATTCCCAAATGAGGGACGTAGAGCGGGCGTCAGGAAATTGCAAGAAACTACAAGGAAATTCTAAGGAACTGCAATCATTCGACACCATGCTTACAATAAGTACAATGGTTTACATATTGAAACAATGAGTAGTACAAATATTCCACAATTCCTCCTTTCCTTTTCAAGATATTAATGTTCGAAAATCTATCAAAAACCTAATATTAGGTACGTACGCGATAAATGCATAACTATGATTATAGTGCTATTTAGTTGTTGGATATCGAGGGGTGCTAATTGAACACGACGTGTTTACTGTTTATGTTGATTAGATCCCCGCCCTAACGGATTGATTAGCACACAGACTGGTTTTAGTTAATTGAGGATTAATTAGTGATTGAGTAGAACATTTGTGTAACGATTTTTGATACTATTTAAATACTGGTAAGTCCTTCCAAGTTGTCATGATTTTTAAATACGTGTTTATACATCATTTCTAGTTTTGCAAGAGTACAAATGCTTAAAATGCTTTCAAGGGGAAGGGGATTAATTTTTAAAGGCAAGGTATAGCGTTGGAGAGTATTTAGACCGTAAGTTTTGACAACCATTATAATTAACTGTTCTTATTATTATGACATCGTGATAATTAATATGATACTTGCAAGCCTATTTTAATATGGCTGATTGTGCGGTGTTTTTTTATAATTAAACAATCTGAAACAGTTCTTTGCAAATAAACATATTATTATTATTTATTAATGTAACTAAACTTGGTATATTAGTCGTTATAATCGGGTTCGTTCCTAGTAGAAGTAATAAGATTATCGAGTTGTAAGGCACATAAGGTCGTTCACCTTAACAAGAATCTTGTAAAGAGGCTACACTACAATATGAAATCCTGACGCAATATTTTCTGTATTTAAATTTCGAATATTTTCGTTTTCGCGTTCCTATTCACTTTAATTAATAATAATAAAAGCCTTTAATTTCAGATACGTTACATTTATAGACCTTCTGGTTTCTATCTATGTTTGCCATAGTCATTTTGTATGATGATTTGATATTTTAAAAGACTACCGAGAGTTTCTAATGCCGGCTTTTTCTCTCGACTTACACCCTCTGACCTCTTTGCCGATGAGTAGGGATGTCTACCAATACAAATTTAATGACGAGGAATAAGTGATACCTGTATCTTATATTCCGTAATAAAGATATTTTTTATATACATGTATGTTCCTATTATGTCATTAATTCCTAGGTATATACAGTAGAATCCGGATATAACGACCTTCAAGGGACCGGCGATACTATGTCGTACTAACCGGATGACGTACAAAACGGATTATTTCTTAAGTATACAGAATACATATGAATGTATGTACTTAAGAAATATTCCATGTACTTAAATTACGAATACATATTTATTATAATTGGGAAAGTTTGATTTTCTTATTTAGGTAAATAAAACATTTTCTTTTCTTCAATTGTAAAACACTTTCGCTTCACAGAACTCATTTTGTCGAGCTTTAAGAACTTGTCATAACAAGTGACAAACACTAACTATGATTTACGCACGCCACTAAGGATGCACGCGGGGCGGGGTGAAGTTGGGGCGCCGAGGTATTGGTGCGTAGGTTGTGTAAACAAAACATTGCGCGTCGTTTTAACCGGACGTATTATCATAAATCATGGTCGCTATAAGCAGTTGGTCGCTATAAGCAGTTGGTCGCTTAAACCGGAGTCGCACTAAACGGTTACATTTTCTCAGTACCTAACTATGAAACCTAACTTGAGTAAACATTATCGTCGTTAAAAGCGGTTAGTCGTTATAAGCGAAGTCGTTATATGTGGATTCTACTGTATGTACCCGCCGCTTCTGTCTGCACTGTGCCACTCTCTGCCATGTACCACCTACTGTTTGCTTAATCTGGACTATCCGCCTAAAGTGTCTACCTCTTTTGCGTTTACTGTACCTTGGGCACCAGCTCGGCCAGAGTCGCTTTATTTAATTGACGCTAAATATTTGTCATATTTTTTATGTATTTGAGGCTTTAAAACCCTATAGTCGGCATGATCAAAGTAATTTTTCAGTAATGAGGGTGCTAGTTTTTGTTCACCCTGCTCTGTTTGGTCGTTTTGTTTCGTTTCGTTTGATCTAACACAAAGCTAGCGGTTATTTTAGAACGAGAATATTAATGTTTACAGTTTAATTCTGAATATATATTTCTGATTTGTTGTTGTGGATTTAGAGTAAATGGTTTTCTTTCTCTTTTATATAAGGCAAGGCTTACATTCCAGGCTGATAGTAGAAAATGCTTTGTCATTTGTTTACTTTATATAAGTATATAAGTACATACGGACATTTGAAAGAAGGAAAATGGATTTTCTGGAAATGTATGCGAGTGCTTAGGATTCCCTGGACAGCTAAGGACTTGTAACACGCAGAAAGTTTAGAAAAACTCATGACTGACAGAGTGGAGGGCACCAGACCTCGTCGCCGATCCCCTACTCGCTGCACCTATCAAGTGATGGAAAGGCCCTTACAGGAGTTACCATCACCCAGGCGCAGAGGCTTGTAGAAGACAGAGGAGAGTGGAGGAAGATGTGCGGTGCCACTAACATGGCCTTCAGAAATGAAGAGAGTGACTGAAGAAGAAAAACCATATTACAGTGATAAATCAAAATCTGTTTTTGTTATTATAATATTTGGTAGGAAAATCTATGAATGTCATTATGTAATGAGGCTTAGAGAGCAGTGTAGGCCTAGTGGCTTCAGCGTGCGACTCTCATCCGTAAGGTCGTAGGTTTGATAACCAGCTGTGCACTAATGGACTTTCTTTCTATGTGCGCATTTAACATTCGCTCAAACGGTGAAGGAAAACATCGTGAGAAAACGGAAATGTCTTAGACCCAAAAAAAAAGTCGACGGTGTGTGTCAAGCACTGGCTGAACACCTACTTGCCTATTAGATAAAAAAATGATCATGAAACAGATTCAGCCACTGATTATTTTATTATTATGTAATGAGGTAACAGAGAATACTTGCTCTTATATTTTGTGTAATTCAATAAAAGTCTTAAACATATGGTGCTCCTTAGGAAAACATTCCACATGATATTACGAAGTAGCTTAATGAAGCCGCATAGCGTATAACATGATTCAGTACCTCTGAACTGTGGACTGTAAGAAAAGCTCGCAACGTCTCGGCTGAAAATCAATAACTCACCCGCCCACCCTTCACCGCGCCCTTGCTATTCAGCTCGCGTACCATTGGATTCACTCTTCCTTTTATATGAGTCCTAATGTTCTAAACTAGTACTATATTCAGTTCAGCCATTTAAAAAAATCACCCATTTTGTTTAAGATTACTAAAATTGTATTGTCTTTTTACACGCTTTATATTAGCTTCACCTGTATGTATGTATGTATGTAACCGACTCCTTCGGACTCGATTTTGACCCACTTTAAACGGACAGATTTTATTCAAATTTTGCGCACCTGTCAAAGATCGATGACAATGCAATAATCCGAACAAAAAAATAAAAAAAAATTAACTAAAAAATAAATAATGCTCTATAGACCAAAAATATGGCACAGAGCGCCCCACGCTTTTTCACAATAATACCAGTATTTTTTGTTCATTACCATTTTCAGCCTAAATTAGGAATTATTTTTCACTTTTTAGTTTGATGTGCTTTAAAAGCGTGTTTTGTAGTTTTTTTAAACCATTATTTATATTGACATAACTTTCACACATTTGATAATAAAACAATTTTTTTACCGGATTGAAGTTATGTATTAATAATATCCAAATTAAAATCTCAAGATAAACAATCCGCGAAAATAGAGGACACCGTGAGCCAATTCTGCCGAATGCCTCCATCTTTTAGTCGATACCAACTCCGGGGAAACATACAGATAATACAACTTTTTCTACAGCTGTGATACTTTTTCACATTCAACACCTTTTGTCTTCAGTCACCGTGACCACGCACGCTGTAAAGCACGCGAAACGTCGGTTAAATTTAAAATTATGAAAAATAATTGTACATAATACATAACTTCAATCAGGTAAAAAAAATTATTACTAAAATTACCACTATTCCTACTAAAACTTATCAAGTGTTTTTGATATCGTAAAGAAAGAAAATCTTTGAAGTATGAGTCTAAATATGTTGGGTTCGAAATCCATCAATTTTCTAATTTAGTGTCCGTTTACAGGCATTGACGCTCCAACTAGACATTTATATAATCAAAGCTTAGTTACTATGTAAATCTAACCTTCAATTTTACAGGAGTATTTCAGTGATATGAACAATTATGTAGGGCGGCGCCCTGCCTGATTGGTGAGGTCGTGACCCCGCGACGTACTCCTATTGGTTGGCACTCCCACTTATTATATCTTATTGAACTCTAAAGCCTTCCTGTTCACGTATAAAAGATAAAACGGTAGGTTATATATGATATACACGGAGTCACCTTTGGAATATAAGAGATGTATTCGCTTCAAAGTTGATATACTTCGAATGATAGTTTGACGGCAGTTTAGTCATTGAGGTCGCGAATATTCTTTCCATAAAAAATTAAATCCACGAAGGCTAAGCTGCGAACTGCAAGCTTGTATATAATCTAATAAATGAAGAAATCAAACTATAAGTATTGAGTTTTATTATAGCGACGTTTATCAGCGATCATGTTTGTAATTCCATAATAATGAGGCCATTGCCAGAAGGCTCGCAAGTGCGTTGCCGGCTTTTAAAAATTAGGTATAGCAAAGTTCTCTTTATTTTGAAAATGACTTTTTATTAAATAATTTACTCACAAAGATTCCGGGCTTGCAAGCCGTGGTGCCGTTTTGTGATAAATCAGTTCGAACAAATAAGGTGGGTGGACCATGGAAGGCCATGCTCCCTTGAAGGCCAAGTACTAAAAAATCATAGTTATAGTCATGTGATGACAAATTCCTTCCATTTACACAAAGCTCCATCAAACCCAAGGACACAGACGCGGTGACGAGTCGCTCGCGTTGCTATTTTGTCAGTGCGGTCCCTCACTACGTAGACTTCGGTCATCGATGTTAAAATTGTAATTTGCGCGCTCAGCAAAAGATAAGTTTTTATATGAATATCCCATTATTATCGCATTCTTTTTACTGTAAATTGTCATATATGGATTTTTTTATAATACTAAAGAAAAAAATATTAATTTTACTTTGGTTTCAGTTAAAATATCGATAGTGTTCCTATAAAAGCCGGTGGTTCCTTATAAAGCCAATCAAAAATTTGACGGTTGGCCTTGCTAGGGTACATGGGTCTCACTAGGAACATTTACGAACTATGAACACTTCGTTTTTAGTTAGAAATACGTACCGGGAGTAAGAAAAAAATGAAATGTACAAGTAAGCGACGACAAAAAAAGAAAAACATCAATAAAAATGATTCCAAAGAACTGCTGAAAAGAAAAGCAGAAGGTGAAGAAAGAAAATGGTACTGTCACGCATGTGGCGAGTGTAAAATCGAAGACATGAGGCAATGTAGCGAATGTCAAAAGTGGTATCACGAGGAGTGTATTGGTCTCACTAAAAAGGATCTCTCATTTTTATGTTCAGATTGTGATTAAAATAAATTATTATCCTTTTTAGTTTATAAGTTTATTTCCAAAGCGCGCGATATCGTGAAGTCCACGAGGGCGGAGCTGCGGTTGAAAAACTAGTTTTATCATAATTTCATTTTTTAATCTTAGGAATGGTTGATTTTAAATATTCCTGACTTCAAGACTGACTATGTACCATTTTAAGTTCGTAATAATTAGAGTACTTAGTCTGTAAAAAAGGCTGTCATAAATGATAATTGTTAGTTTGGCCTTCTTAGGAACATTTTGGCCTTACAAAGAACGGACCCATTAGAAGGCCATTATAGGTAAAAAAAAATTATATAATTTCATTGCAAAACGAATTGGTAACTCATTTGTTATCGAAATAATAGTCATTACTATAATTTTTGAATAATATCCATTAATAAGTTCTTAGTTATACGATAATGTTCAAGGAATGTTCGTTGAGTTTATTAAACAAGATTATAATATGTTAAGCATTTGATTTTTCGTTTAAGTGAAAGAGCTTTTTATGTAGTTTTAGTAAAAGCGGATATTTTGATTATTACAATTCTAGTTTTAAGTTGAACGGCTGATTTAAAATATTGGCCTTGTATGGAGCACTGTTCCTTGCAAGGCCGTTTAGAAGAGCTTTATAAAAGTTAAGTTTAAGAAATAGTGATAACGTCTACAATAAAAAAAAACAATTTATATGTTGCACAATAAAACAAAGTGTTAGTTAATAATTTGTTTCTTTTATTTATCTAGTAAATTAATGAATAAAAACTGTTTATTCGTTACAGTGGCCTTCTATGGTCCACCCACCTTAGTTGATTATTTAATAAGATCTACTAAAGATATATATTGAATGGACAGCGGCATATCAAGCAATTCTGATTTTCTATACAAAACATGGAACAAACTAGAAGGTCCAGGCCAAGATGTAGCTATGTAATGTAAATAAAATAAAATAAATTAGTATAGTAAATAAAATAAAAATAAGAATAATTGTTAAGAAGTGGATAATTTTTTTTTTCTACTAAGTATTATTACATTGCTTTTCTTTCTTTTTTTGCGACTGAGGCGCAAACTAGCTGCTGTGGTCTCTGGCAGAATGACCAGCGCTGTGGAACATTGTGCTTCTCGGCATAATGCTGAGCCAGGGCCAATAACAACCACACCACACACGCATTACACTTGAAACGAACCGAATGGGAAAAGGGATTTTTTTGTTGATATCTGTCATTATATTTTTTTCTTCGATTATTGTTATTTTTGTTTATGTGTGTGTGTGTTTTTGTTAGTAATAAATGTTATGTCTATGTAACACAAATGACACATGACTTCGTTAATTTGGTCTCTTAACATAGCGTCAATTAACATAGCCCCAGAAAAAGGTAGGTATCCAGCAATATTTTCCAAAATATCCCACATAAAAGATTTACGATAATATTTTATATAGGTACTATACGTATCAGTGGTTATAAAAACGGGCTATTATCATAACCACAATATTTTTTCTTGACACATTCGCGCTATCTTTAATGATAACGACAAGTGGCCTCTTGAGACAGCTTTCCTTGTTTTTGTGGCACAAAAAATATATAGATAAACATCGTTTATTGACAGATCTATGGTTAAGATTTATTGTTTATGATAGACGTTGGTTTGTTTATTCATTAATTCATATAAATGTTAGGTTTATGAGTTTATAAGTATTAAGATTCTTTTTACTATATTTTATAAATTAGGTTTGTGCTTCGTATGTTTCGGACTCAATCTTAGGAAAAATAAATATAGACGCCATCGCGATTTTTCTAAACGATTTGAATAGGATTCCTAGAAAGTTTAGAAAAACTCCTAAGGATTTTATAACTTCAATTTAAAAGGAAAAATATTATTATTTTTAATCATAAAAAAAACGAAAACAGCCCTTCTTATAACACACATAAACTGTTCAATAGAAGTCATATAAAGGAATGATCTCAGAATATTTATCACTCCGATAAGAGGACAGTAAACAAGGCGTATTTTATTACTGGCAATCATAAAGCTTATCGTAGCAAAAAGGCCGTGTAATTGATATTTTTCCAGAAGATACATATTTTTCACAGAGTAGCGCATCAATTATTATTAAAAACCTAAGTAAATTTACAATTAAAGGAAACATTATTAAAAATAGTTTTTGATTGCATGCAAATAATTAATTACAATTAAATAATCAAAAACTGGAAAAGGAGTCATTATAGTCAATAAAGTTCAGTTTACATTTGAAAAATTAAATAAATAAATATTTATTATTATTCTCTTACATTAAGTGTAACATAAATTCTATTATTATTTGAATGTTGTTTTTAAATTATGTCCAATGCCGTAGCATCTTCCGTGGGCAACTTCATTCTGTTAATTTTGTGTCACGGTGCGCGCGCATCGTAAAATTTCACTCTCATCAATTTTTTATAACGCGCCTAAAGAAGTATAACTTCAAAAATTTGGACACATATTACATGTATTGTATTGTTTTTGTTTATTTGCATAACTAAATACCTAATGTTTCATGAAACATACGCATTGTATAACGATCCTTTTCTTCTGATATTATAGTTGATAATGAGGTACCGACTCAATTATCTGACGATGTATTGACGTCAAAGACGTATAGGGTAAGACGCAATATAAATATTACATTACTTTATCTGTTATTAATACTATAAATTAGTAATAATACACTGGCTGTATTTGAATGCGTATGAAGGCAACATTGAATGTTTAGCAAAGATAAGACACACTGATATTTACCAATAATATAAAGGTTTTTTAGCAGTGTTGGTAAAGTGGTTTCAACGTGTGACTCTCATACGTCTGTGTGCGAATTTAACACTCGCTACGGTGAAAAAACCTCGAGAGATAACAGGCATGTCTTAGACCCAAAAAGTCGACGGTGTGTGTCAGGCACAGAAGGTTGATCACCTAATTGCCTATTAGAAGTGATCATGAAACAGAAATCTGAGGCCTAGACCTAAAAGGTCAATAGCTCCATTGGTATAAAGGTTTTTTAATAGTATTACTAGGATTTTAGTAGGTATTGATGTGAAAAACTTCTTTATACATTACTAGCGACCCGCCCCCGCTTCGCACGGGTGCAATTCTGATACTAAATACACTACAGAAAAACTGTGAGCGTTTTCAAAGAAAAATGTTGAAAATTTTGTATTGTGGGATATCCATCGCGGAGTTTTCTGTAGACCTTTTCAATGTGTACAATACTTAGTACATTATTTTGATAAATCTCGTAGGGTTCAGCCTGCGTTTGCAATGTAATCGGAATAAATGTAATTATTTACGACATCACATTAAAAACCTCCACTATTTAATGGATGCTAATATACATAAAAACCTTCCTTTTCAATCACTCTATTTATATCAAAATCCGTTGCGTAGTTTTAAAGATTTAAGCATACATAGGGACAGCGAAAGCGACTTTGTTTTATACTATGTAGTGATTATTATGCATTGACGAATGTTCTAATTTAAATATAATTAATTAAAAGAGTACGTATCAACTTGCTAAAATATAATAACATAGATTCTTTTTATTACAAAATTTAAATAAAACATTTAATCTTTATTTAAATAGTTATCACGTTCAGGTTCAAGTTGATAAACTTTGACGTATTATATCGAGATGTAAATAAAAGCAACGTTATAAGAACTAAAATGTTTAGATTAATCTGTTAGTAAGATATTAAAAAAATCCTGACTTGAGTCCGTAGTATTTGATTATAATTTATATGAAAGAGGAAATATTTTCACTACTATAGTTACATCTATTGCTTCCCATTCTTTGTTTATATTAATCCACATAAATCTACATATTTTACTACTAGTTTACTACTAGCACAGAAAACGTTGATTGAGCTGAGTGGAAACCGAGGCGGTCTATCTCCCCATAAATCGCGTAGATTTCAACCTAAATTATAAACAGGACCAACTTCAACAGTTCGATATTCGACAATTAAAAATGTACAGTTCTAGGATTTTAGGACTTTCTCAATAATTAAAATCACACATACACAACACACGAGTACATCCATAACCACTGCAAGATCCTCATGGTAACGCATCTTGGCCACATAAAACCTAGGTCAAATTAAAAACTCTACAGAAGCTAGCCCCGAACTGTTTTATGTCTGGCATACCCGTCGCTTTTATATGAGTAACCTTAAGTTTGGCCCTAAAAGCATTTAGGGTTAAACGATACACTCTAGAGGAGTCATCATATCACCCCCAGGGGTCAAAACGACCAGCATTGTTCTTACGATAAATAATTTTGTAGGTGTTTTTATATTCAAGGCGATTGTATGTAAATTCCGTGCGCGTAAATACTATTTAGAGAAATTACGAAATCTTTTGAATTTTAATATTATTTACTATATTGTTGCGTGAAGTTTCTAGGAACTATTCTATAATTATAGATACACAACTCAAACATACATTTTTGTAAACATATTTCCATATTCAACTATTTTCTGCTTCTCTCTTCTGCAAGTAATGGGCGACAAAAAAATCTTGCCTCTGAATATGTTTATTACAACAATATAATTTTTCTATTCTTTAAATCCTTAACAATACAAATTGCAACAAGATATAACTGCCCGCATGTTATAGATGGGCAAGTAGGTATAAAATTTTATTATTTATTTTTAAGTATGTAGCGCCATCTCTTAGAAGCTATTATTACTATTATTAACACGCATCGCAATCCAGCCAACAATAGCAGTACAAAAACTTCGTCCTAGAGGGAGCTTTATCATATTTTACATTCAATAACTAATCGAAAAATTCTTAATTATTTAATACTAAGCAAAAACGTTAGACGATAAATTAGTTACGAAAAATATGGATGAAAGAGTAAAGAAGACGTCGCAAACATGATGCAAGATTACTGCAGTGACTAAAGAATCACAGTACATAGATTTTGCAAACGTGTGAATTAATATATTGTTACGAAGACGGGTTGACTGAAATGTTTCTCGATTTTTCAACAAGTCAGATCGTTGTGGTTTTCAATAAGCTGAAATGTGATTTATGGCTGTTATAGGAGTGGCTCTATCACATATTAAAAAATTTTAATTTGCATAATGTTACCCTAGTTTTCAGGAGGCTGAAACATTTTTTCAGGCAGTTTCATAACATGTGTAGTCGAGTGGTACAGATTTCAGTAAACCCGCTTTCAGGACTAGTTATACCCCTTTGATGAAGGAATATTCTAGACTTTCTAGAGTCTAAGAGAGAATTTCTAGAGTGTTCAGTCTGGCTTCGAGAAGGTTCCGATCTTCCCTCTTTCTCGCGTATCATTTCGTCCTTGTCCCTCACCTAGAAAATTCGGTCTAGAATATTCCTTCATCAAAGGGGCATACTCTTGAAGAGATCTACGGCGTTTTCTATCCGATCCCCTAGCTCGTAACAATATGTATAAAGTTTCGTTCGTTTTGTTGTTAAAAGCGCTAAGGCCGATGAGCCTAGTGCGCAATATATTTTTTTAATTTACTTATGAAGCAATCAAAATAAGATGTTTTGAGGAAAGGGAGGGAAATAACAGTTCGTATTTCTTATAATTTATTAATAGTTTAGACATTACACTGAATTTCCACAATGAGTATACTTAACAAAGTATGAAAGCAACAAAAATTGCAACACTTGCAACATACACCGGACAACTACATTTATTTCTACGTTATAAAATCAGTACATTAATTAATATAAGAAACGAAACATTTACGACAGTATACTTGGGGCCTTAGACAATACCTTGCAAATTGCGATAGAGATGCCTACTAATGCCAATGCAATTGTATTGAAATGGTCACGTGACCAAACGTTAGATTTCTCATACGTTTGTTATACGCATTATTTTAACGATTGATGAAGCTTAGTTAAGAACCCTGTTTGTTATGAACATTCGACACATGGAATTACGTTTGACCATGCTAAAAGCAGTCGGCAATTTCTTAAAAATTCTTCCAACAATATATACATACCCCATTTTAATATGTAAGAATATCTTAAAAATAAGATGTCAAAGGTAAAACTTTCATTCAACAACCCCTTTAAAATGGGGCTACATATTGTTCAACAAGAACTTCAAATATTTTTGACAAGAATATTCTTATAAACAAGATTCTTTATTTATATACTATTAATATTTACAGTCAGATCATGTCAAGATTTAATCTTTTTAGAACAAATATTGAATTAACAAATTACTTATTCCGCCACAAAAAATATCACTCATTTATGTACAAGGGAGCGTTCAAGTATTACGTAACGAGTTTTTGGGGGTGTCCTTTTGTAAAACGATACGATGCGGGGCGGGGATTGAATTACGCGTTATTGTTAATATTATTATCGACTTACACCACAATATAGTAACTAAAGAGTCACTAGGTGGCACGAAAGGTTTTACTATACTCGAGTATAGTACTGTACTTGGGTACTGAAAAACGTTACGGCGAGTTACATGGGGGGGTCAATAATCTCCAAAAATTGCGTTACGTAATAGGAACGCTCCCTAAATCATATACAGTGTAAACTTCCTGAAACGTGGAAATTGCTACTTTCGCTCGCTTGCATTCTTGTCCATACAATTATACATTACATTACACCCATTCTAAATAACAACAATGTAATTTCAACATATTAAGCCCGTAACGTTTATATGTATTTTAGAAGACGAAATTGATAAGATTCGTGGCGAGTATGTTCTTTTGTTTGTCTTTTTTTATAACAATCGAATGTTGGCATCTGTACCGAAAATTGTAAGAAATTAGTTACTTTTTTTTATGTGATTACTTTACAAGTACTAGACTATCGTTAGGTTATTAATATGTAATGTCTATATGTTCCTATATTAAATAAATAATAGTACTTTCAGCTTATATAATAGAGTTTACACTGTATTAGAAATAATTGAGAGTTTAATTTGATGTGTAAAAGTTTTTCATGACGGCAAAAACAATAAATTAGAGAAAAATCAATATTAATTAAATCACAAAATGTCTTACAAATATCTTTACAAGATAGTCAATGTACACTTGAGGCGCCTCATGTGCCAATTATAAATACAAGTTAAATTGTACCAATAATAGTTGCTTAAACTTAATAATTTAAATTAGCCTAATTAAAAAGCACACAATAAACCTTGATTTCACATAAAAGTATTAATAATAAATGCAATAAAATATATTCAATGGTATTTTTGTATCTGTCATTCTTAATTAACCTGGATTTATTTTATATTAATTAAAAGATAAACTTTCTGTAATCTAAAACTTGTATGAGACTGGTTTTACCAATTCTTACTAAGGTTAGTTAATTCGATGGAGTAATTAAAATTATTACGGGTTTCAAGTCGATCAGATTATAAAGAACAAATCAAAACATACGCCCATGCATCACGAGTTTTTGTATTAACGCCCTTAAATATAAAACTTAATGAGAAAAACAATAAGTGTGAAATATACAGCAAAACGAGAGTAACATTCCTGACTATAATATAAGAATGTTTGCACAACACAAGGATTTGGATAGTAAATTTTTGTATGGAGACCATGAGCAGTGCGTCGTGGCCGAATTTGGAACTATAAAAGGCCACCACCATCACAAGTATGGAAAACAATCGTCCTATCAACGATATCTTATGCGCTATTCGTATAGACAAATAGTCGAAAGTATCGAAATGTTTCAGAGACAAAGTTATATTGAACTGCCCTACAGAACTGGTTTATAAATTTTAATTAAAATTCTATTAAATAATTGAATAAGCGTTATGTATTCCGTCTCGTCAAGGTGCAATACAATACATATTATAAAGAAAATATGATATTCCTCCGATGTGAATCCTAGGAAAAATAATCCTCTTAGAATAAGCATCAAACTAATGTTAGTTTAGTTCCATAATTATTTTTTCACACTACTTATACAATCTTAACACCTTATATCAAGTTTTTATATCATAATTGAATAAGTTTACAAGTGACAATTTACATTATTTTACACCAAATTTTGTTAAATTTTAAGTTTTTTTGAATTTCGAATATTCTTGGTATATTTACATTTGAGTAGACCAGCGGAATGTAATTTAAATTTTCAAAAATATGAGATCTATACTTGTCCCATTACCCACTTTGGGACACCGGAATAAACTATTTATGTGTATCATGTCTTCTAGAGCAAAATATTTTGTCAAACTCAATTCAGTTATAATCTACCAAAGCATATCTTATAAAACTACCCACAATTCCATAGGATTAATAAAACAAAGTGGAACTTCAACACCATATGGACAGGAAGTACCGTTAACACAAATGTTACAATGTTTTAATAACTAATTATTTTAGAAAATTTACTTGTTACTTATTTTTTTGCATTGGAGTTGATTTTAAATTTATTTTTGTTGAAGAATTCTCTTGAAAAGCTCTTTTAATTCATGTCAAACAGTTAGTTATTTTTTGGCATGTCAAATGTGTAAAAATGCAAAAAAATGGAGTAAAGTTTGATATAATACATACTTCACCTCCAGGTGGTGTTAAAAATACCGCTCTGCACACGTAGTTAACTAAACCATTTCATCAAAACAGTTGTAAAGACCAATGTCACTATCTTCGCTTGCACCTTAATCACTAGATGTCACTATCACTGTCACTGTGTCAATATCACTAGCACTCACAAGTGTCAAAATTCACGTATAATGAGCACCTTTTTAAAGTCCCAGGATCATTCGGGCTCAGTATACATGAATGAGAACCGATCGTGGCTGGTTGGGGGCAGAACTTTGCCTTCTATCAGGCACTGCTTCACCCACGTCGTGGAAACCAGGGGGATGTTATCTTGATTTGCCTTGTTTTGGACCTGGAACATAATAGTAATTTATGCAACTGTCATGTAATAGAGGGTATTAAAACATGAGTGTAGTTTTTTTAATCGAGCCGCAGGCGAGTTTCAACATAAGATTATATTATATGCATACACTACTTTATTTAATCTCATGGCTATAGGTAGCTACATTAAATAAAATGCAATATAAAAGAAACAAGTCTGTTATTGGTCTATTGGCTCGGAACCAGCGCGCTCACCACAGATTATGTGTACTTAAATGAAATTAAAACCTCCTTGGTCGGGACACATTGTACTTTAATAATTAAAAAAATATTTTAAAGTTTTTTTTTGTTAGGAAAATAATGCTTTAATTTAATTTTTTAATTTTCTTAAATAAGTATGTTACTAAAATAAGCCAATAAAAGTCTGTATTTCATTTCATAATTAGAATATTACGGAATGAGATTATATATAAATAATTATGATACTGATGCATAATAGGGGTTATTTATTTATTAATTCATGTGCGTTTTAATATTTTCATGTATATCATTAATTTAATTTATCTAAAAATTTCTTGTCCTTATCTTGAAAATGTCTGTCTTGTGTCTTTTCTTTCTTTTTTTTTTTAATTTGACAATTATGAAAAATACTAATTTGAGAAAGAGTAAGTTTTATTACTATGCTTATATTTAAGTTTTAATTAAAACATGTTTTCCTACAATAAAATAAATATTTTTATCATTTACAAGCATTATCAATAGTGAGGGATACTGAAGACTTCCAAGAACTCCATTTGATGCCCTTGACATGTTCTTTACGTCTATAGATACAAAAGAGAACTCTAAAAATGTCATTCTAGTTTCTATTTCAAACGATAATATTATTTTTACCTCATGTGGGCAATCCCAGTCGGTGACCAAAGCATATGCTCCAGACATGTTCAAGTCTTCTTCATTGACAACTCTGGTAGATGCCCCGGCGAGGCTACAAACGCGGTCCCAGAACTTTACAAATGTGTCCTGTTCCCCACATATCAGGATCAATTTGTCCTTGAAGAATGTCGGGTTCCGTTTACCAGATGATGGGACCTGGAAATACGTTATATGAGAAAAGATTTTTTGGTGACATGTTTTAATAATTTGTTTCATAATAGGGTTGTAGCTTTCATGTAATTCACGCCTTGGGCCTTGATGTTGAGTTGATCTTTTTGGTCACATTTGACTTACCCAATTGATAAAAGCGTTCGTATTTAGCGCAAGGCCTGTCGGAAGGGCGTAGGCATCTATGTCCAACAAACGCCCAGAACTGCAGCTCATTATCACCCACCCGTGGGAGACAGCGCGAATGTCCGCGGCAAGGCAAAGTATGTACTTCATTGTTAGACAAGGCCGGGGTGCGATAAGTTTGCACACGGAATATTTGTTCTTGGGCACGTCTTCGAAGTCACTGAAAATTTTATTATTATTAAATGTGCAATACAACATATATTTAAAAACTATTTGAATATAGTCTTAGCGGAAAGAGAACCAGCCTGTAGTTTTTAAATTTTATCACTCCTGTGTACTTTGCAAGTAAATATATTATGTATAATTAGATACAATTTCAGCTTTAATAAGACATTTCGATTCATATCACAAGTGCTAATCTCATTGTAATATTTTTTCTCGCCCCATAACAAAAAAATAATTTTCTTGTTCAGAAACTTTAAAAAAAACGTGATAATTGACGTAATAATTGACATAATTGATTTGTGTAGTTACTTATAATTTCTTACAGAAGACTAATTTATGGATTTGTTTAATACCTATACACAGTTCCACCGCCGGCTTCCAACTGCTCTCTCAATCGCTCCTTATTGAAAGGCCGGTTACAGAAGACTAAGTCCTCACTGTCAGTACCAACCATAGAAGATGACGTCTCACCATCTTCCTCTGATGAATAGTGACGCGTTTCTTGGTTCTGAAATATTCAAATAAAATTAATAATTGTTATTTTTAAGATGGATTAGATTGTACTAATGAATAAATAAATCAAAGAATATTCAATCTATTTTAATAATTTTACTTGTACACAGAGATTATATTTTACACAGATAATTTAACATATAGTATAAAAAAACACAGGTAGTATAAAAAAATGGCAACTAAAAAGTTTCTTTTGAGAAACTGGTTGCCAGTTAGTTAATATGAAAAAATACAAGAAAAATGAAATAATAGTTAGGCAACAAAAATATCTTATTTTCTGTTGTCTTCTTTTTCTTAATTTTTTTTGTCCTGTTTTGTTTTGTAGTAAATAAAGTATTATTATTATTATCCTAAACACATCCATCCAAAAAACTATTATGCAGCGCTCTGTGCCCACACAAATTCGCCCGAATTTGGAACAAAACGATACCATGAATTTAGCCATGACTTGGGGAAATTGGGCTTTAAAGTCAAAAATAGATTTCGTATTGACGTATAACTATCGTAAAGTTTGTATTAACGCCTAAGTTTTGTTCATTTAAGATTTAATATTGTAGTTAATACCTTCAAACGAAAGTTATAATTGACAACATTTATTAATATATTACATTTTATCGACAGTATTGCTTTTCTAGGGTTTTTAGTGGATTGAAGCAAAGAATACACACTAATACTAAGCATTGATGACGGATTTTAAGGCGAAACCATTTATATTATTAAAGGATGATAAAAATTTACTAAGAATTAATTTTGCCTTACCCTTTCAGCTTCATTTTCAGAGATTTTCCCTCTTACAGGTCGAGGTTGATCAGTGCAAGTGAGTAAGAAGTGGAGTCCCGCAAAAATAGTGCTCCCCGCAGTGGGTATTGGCCCTAGCATGGACACAGTGTCTTCGTCGTTCTCAAACTTGGTTAACTTGGAATTTTTCTTGCCTATATTTTGCTTCGCCGCACCTTTCAGTTGTAAGGGCCCAGCTAGTTTTAAATGATAATATTAAAACGTATTTTATACTAGATATAATAGAGATTACAGAAAATTTTATAGTTTTATAGCTGTTATATATACATACGTCGAGATTAGTTAAAAATGTTTTATATACAATGCATTCATAACGCTAATTTTATCAATAAAAATATATATAAATTACGTGTCACGTTGTTTGTCCGCTATGGACTCCTAAAACTACCGAACCGATTTCAATCAAATTTGCACACTGTGTGCAGTTTGATCTATCTTAAAAGATAGGATAGCTTTCATCTCAATTTATACCCGCAATATTATTTTATTGCAAAATATTTGTTTATTATTTGATAGTCACAATTCTAACAGATGGCGCTGTGTTGAAAGTACCAACGTTTCAAATAAGATACAATTTAATGGCATAACCACCAATAAAGCATGGTGGTCCCCATGACTGGTGTTCTCCTACCGTTTCCCTTGAATAGTTTACTACTATTTAATATAACAAAAACCTTAGCCACAGCAACGCTTGGCCGGTCTGCTAGTAAAAACATATATCTCATAAACTTTACTACTTCTTCAAATTAACTGAGCGTCTATAGTAACTTTATCGTGATATTCAAAACTATTGTACATACAAGTGTCGTAACTATAGATGGTATACCATCTGGGGCCCGTGACAAATTCTTTTGATCACGTTGTACTCAGTTCAATTTTAATATATAACTTCGAGATTTTCAGCGTACTCAATTACAAGTTGTATATTTTCCACTAATGGGCAAAGACCTCCTCTCTTAGGCGAGAGGGAATGGTCTGTAGTCCCAACGCTAACCCAATGCGTATTGGAGACTTCGCATTCATCCATAGAACATAATATCTCCCCCCCGCCCCTCTTGGGTCGGGGGCCCATGGCATTTTGCCAGCCCTACCACCCTATTGTTCCGCCTCTGGTTCATACAATCTATGCAACAGTAGCCAAAAAATATTATAAGCGCCACCTATCGATCGAATGCAATAATAATAATTATTTATACTGCCATCTATGAACTAAACGACAAACCTTTGACTCCATCAATTTTTCTCGGCGTTTTCTGTACTTCAGGTTCAACACCAGCCACTTCTTCCAACCTCACGGGTGGCGCCGAGTTGCTGCTTTCACTCATCTCACTGCTCTCACTCGCGACACGCTTTCGACCGGGTGTCGGCGCGCTTTTTGGTTTCACGCCTGAAAATTGTAATATTAAAAATAAATTAATATTATATTCATCAAGAAATAAATTAATATTACAAATACCATACCAATAAGAAAAACGTGTGTGTACTTATGTACACGCGTTAGAAGTTATACTTCTTTGGCGTAACAAGATAAAATTCTTAAAAAAAAAAATTTACTCTACGTTTGTTGAAAAAACGACACTAACAATAGAAAAAACTAAAATATTGACTATAGCTAACTTCAGGGTGTCGGTTTTTTGCGACGGTGTGCGCGCGCATCGTAAAAATTTACTCTCATAATTATTCCCTAACGCGCCAAAAGAAGTATAACTTCAAAAATCAAAAGCAGTACATCCACGGATATCCCTATAAAAAAATACTCTCTTTATAATAACACTAATTTAAATACGAGACTGCAATGTAATCACTGATGATACCCAATTTTTTTTTTTAGCATCATCTACTAACCGGATGTAGATGCTTTAGGGCTCTTGGGTGATGAGATGCGTTTCCTTGCACTGGAGTTAGCGGCTTTGTCTCGACTGCGTGCGCTTCGAGGACCCTGAATATAAAGTTCATTTTGTTTTTTATAGAAGTTTATATAAACACAGTCACAGTTATGTATAATGTTTATTTACCATAGACTATAAAATCTTTTTTTTTAAGCTTCAAAAATAAGAAAAAGAACAAATGTCAGTGACGTGCTACAAAAAATAAGAAAGCTTAAATGGAACTTGACTGGACATATAATGAGGACTAACAAAGAAAAATGGACTAAGGATGTAATAGAGTGGTATCCAATGGAACGGGAAGAGAAAACGAGGAGGTCAAATTAAAAGATGATCTGTCAAAAGGATGGAGAAGGTCTGCCAAGGATAGAGAGACGTAGAAACAGTTGGGTGTGGCCTATGTCGACAGACAACCTGACCAAAGTGGTTGCTAATAAATTATTATTTTCGCTATGTAAATTATATTTAAGAATACTACTGCTAAATAAGAATAGCATGTAAGTTAAAAAGGTCAGCGAATAAAGGGCTTTTATTATTAATATTATTATTATAAAAACTTCAGACATTTCAATAACATAAAAAATTGTGGAATAGAATTTTAACTTAAGATTTTATTGTGATTAACATATAATTTAAATTTTGATATGCTTATGCAATGGTTTTGATGGCCTAATTAAATTATGACGATAGGAAATTAAATGCAATAATTGTATTCAAGGTTAAAGTGATCAGTCTATTGATTAGTTTATTGATGAGTTTTTTACGGAAATACCTGTATAATATTGTCCAAGTCCAATTCCCGGTTGTGCCGTCGTCTCGGAGTAGAAGGGCTGAATGGAGAGCGGGGCCGACCTGACTCCTTCAGAGACTTAGCTTGGTCCTCCGTTAGGTAGAGCTCACTTGCCGTTACTATCACTATAGTGTCGCTGTAAGAAAAGACATTCTTCTATTGATCTTAGTCTTTTATTGAGCAAGTTTTTAAGATAATTTACTTTCCATATGTGTATGGCGTAATCAAAAAACTGCTTACCCATCCGTAGTACATCTATATGTAACAGTCCCACTGCTGTTTTCTTCAACATCGAGAACCAATCCCGGCTCATAATTTTGCTCTTCATCAACTAACGCATACACCGACTGTCCTTGCAATGGCAACTTCTTCATGTCACCAAATATTATGAAGTCATCCAAAAGTACTTTGCTCTGACCGTCGTCAAATTTGATAAGATACTTATTCGGTTCCGTTATTTCCAGAACCTTCCCGGAGTAGTAGCGTTTATCCACCCATTTGGCTAAGACAACTGTGTCAGGGGCAAACCCTGGGTATTCCGGCTTTGCTACAACTTTTTCCACAGGCGTAGCGGGTCTCGGTGAGGTAGGTCTGCGTTGCTTCTTCAGTTTTGTAACAGACTTAGGGGTTCCAACCAGACTAGCCAGTGGTTTCTCGTCTTTCGAGTCCCTAGGTGATTTTGGCGACATCTTTCCATCGCCGTTGGTTGGTGGCTCTGGCGAATTTATTTCGGCAAATTCAGCTTCTTCGTGCTGTGTGGGCAATAAAGCCCGTTTAGCTTTCCCTACGATTGGTCTTCGACCTCGCACTCTTGATTTCTTTAATGAGCTCTTCGGCGTTGCTTTATCCAATTTCCCTATTTCTTCAGGGCTGGCACTCCCATTGCTTAAAGGATCTGACGTTTGTATTCCTATGGAAATTTTATCATCATGCATTGAGCGATTACTATCATCGTTTGCGTCTCTAATATGGGAAAAGATTTCTTGAAGTTTTTTCATCAAACCATCATATCCTTTGACTGATGTGGATGGGTTGGAGACAAACTTCCTGGGTGGTTGGGGAACAACAAACGCACCGTCGCTGGTTCGATTGCTTGATGCAGATGTTGAACTAACAGTAGAAACGAACGATGATCTATTCGGCAGGTTGATTACTCCTCCACTAGTTACACTAGACGGTGAGGTACTGGTTGAAATATCGCCTAAGTAAGGGTCGATCGAGAACCGTTTCGATATCCGTTGATACTCTTTGCACATGTCCATTCCTATATCATTGTCAGTTCTGACGACATACAAAGATAAAAATTCGCAATCTTCATTATGCGACACATGGATATCGAAGACTGGTATATGAGGTGTACTAATGGGTATGGAATGGCCATTTTGTAATGGCGATATGGTTGATGGTGTCGTCGTATTGCTAGCTCGGAAGGACTCGATTTTCCCGCGTGTTCCCTTGTTTCCATTAAGTTTAGAACTATCAGGAGTGATGTTATCGCAAGATATATTTTTAATTGCAACATTATCACTTGGAGTTGAGGAATTCCCATTAGATAGTTTTGAAATCAATTTTGATTTTGCTGGATGCTGCTCAGGACTATCTAGCCCTATCGAACTCAAGCTGTCTGTGCTTTCTTGGTCAGTTGTTTTGCCTTTATTGTATTCCTTACTAATAGCATTAGATAAAGTGTCTGAACAATCGTAGCCTTCACTTTTTGCCTTTTTAATTTCGCCAGGAACAAGGATTTCATCTCTGTTCTTAACAGAAGTTAATTCACTATTATAATTAACAAGTTTTTCATCTTCAACATTTTCGGGTGACGGCGTTAGAATCAGACGCACGTTTTGCGAATCATTCATTTCATCTGGGTTATTTTCTTCAGGAATCGTCTCTGGAATCCCTGGAGCTGGTATTTCCTTGACAAACTCAACACTGGGTCTTGGACTTCCTGTCGTAACTTCCATTTTTTTAAAGTCTGTTTGTTTTTTCGTTATTTTAAGGTGATTGATTAAATCAACACTCGCGGAACGTGACTTTGGTGTTTTGGGAGTTTTAGAAGTGGAAACCTCGGCACTGTTACTTCTTTTAGTAATTTTTCTGGGGCTTGATCGAACAGGAGTACGGACTCGTGAAGTGGATGGTAATTCATCATCCAAATTTCTTTTTGCTACACTAGTTATTTCCATCACTTCATTATCCAAGGATTGTGTATCACACCAAGGTGTTTCAATATTTACAGTTTCACATGCTATAACATCTGGATCTAATTTTAGTATTTTTGCACTATTGTCAGTGTTTTCCTCCGAGTGTTTTCTTTTTGGTGGAGCAATTGTAGGATCTGCAAATATAATTATAAATTCTAATAAAAACTGTGGAACTTGCATTTGCTTTATTTTAACTCAGGAAATTACAAACCTTGAATATTGGATTCAAAAACAGTTGGGTCCTTAATCTGAAAAATTAATTTTTCTAAATATCAATCACTTATTCATTTCATTTGGTTAATGGGAGCCTAATGTTACTTTCTTAGCAAAGATCTAACAGATATCAGATTTTACATTAACATATTAACTATGATCATAGAAAATAAGTTATTTATAGCACTTTTACAAAAATACAAACTTGCCACAAAATTTCCTGGAACATTTAATGTTCCATATTATATACAATGTTATATTTTAAAAGGTTTAAATTTGTTACAAGTTCAATATAATATAAGTATACTTTGGTTTTACTAATAAATATTAGTTATTATTAATTTATTTTGCAACTTTAAATTAGGCACTGTTTAAGTATAGGCCCCTACTCCATTTTCTGTCTTATACAAAATGAGTACTTTTAAATTATAAAAGAAAACACACCTCAGCACTATCATTAATGACTACAACATCATCTGGCTCATACACTGGGCTCTCGGGGAACAGACTTAGCAATGTATCAGCCTCTGCAGTAACTTGATTCACTTGCTCATCTAGAACTAAGCATATCTCATTCAAATATAGTAGAATCAATTTCTCCACCGTTAAAGAAATCTTTCTTTTAAATAAATAATAATTAACAAAACAAGAGATCTTTTGTCATATAATGGTGTACCATTATTATATTGGTAAACATAATATTATTGAAACCAAGTCGACATTACTTCCATAAATTTTGTTCATATTATAGGATTTTAATTTATAACTTATACATTAAGAAAAACAATAACAGATGTTATCTATAATAATAGCAAAATCAATCATGTGTTAAAAAACACGAGTTGTAGATACAGATATTAAGAAGCATATAAGATCATATTATGATAAATTTTATAAGAAATATCAAGAATTATAAATTTTACAAATTACAATTGATCCTACTTTTTAGTAAAAATATATTAAGTTATTACTTGTATAGATAAGTATAGAACTATTAACTATTTTACGATTTGAAGATAAAAATTTAATTTTTTAATCAGTCCTATATTCAACTAACCAATAAATGTAGTCAATGTAAAGTTCTTGGGTAATTATTCATAATCACTGTTACTATAGATTTATGGATGGTCACAAATAATAGTGAGAATGTTTATATGCTTAACATAGTTAAAATTAAAAAGCTATAAATTAAAAAAATTATAACTGCAAATTTTTGAATTCCTATAATAATATAAATAATTTTTATCAATACAATAACAATGAGCTGAGAGATGGTTTAACAAGTTATTGATTAACCCACAAATGTATTGAAGTTAGCAACAAAAACCTGCCCTCTGTCATTACATTGCATAACCTCAAAATAAATAAACTGTGACATTGATTATTGAACAAATTTGTTGTTCAACCCTTGCAGCTATATCATACCATATTTCTCATTTTCATCATACTCGTCTTTACAAGTAATAGATATTAATAGAATCAGTATACAAATTTTCATATGAAACACAATAATTCCATAATTATATATTAGTTTTGTACACACAACCAATTTGAATGACATGAATGTTTTCAGTTTCTGGGTCATTAAACTATCGTCTAATAAGATCAATTGATAGAATTTCATTTCAATTGTTGAATAACGTTAAATAATAAACTGAATACATTAAAAAATCCTTAGAATTCATATAATACAATTTTAAAATAGAACAAGAAAACGTGAAACCATTAACCATCCCAATTTGCTCATGTTTTCTTCAAGCCGAAACAAATTAACACGTAACTTTGATATCTGGTTGTCATTACCTTCTTTATTAGGGGAAAAGGCCATTGCACTGAGTTTTTAGATTGATTTCTCTGTGAATCCAAGTATATTGGACGGAATATGCTGAACTGGCGCGTATTATCACTATAGCATCTGTCACTACCACAAGATATCTAAAATGGACATTTAGAATTGAATTAGCAAAGAAAATGATAAATACTGTCGATTTCCATTTCTACATAGATTTAAGAAAGAAAATTTAGAAATTATATTAAGGTATTTTTTATTTCAAAAATTGCAATAATGCAAACGTTCCGCCGCTTGTTGATTGAGGAAGTGTTGCTAGAATAATTAAGTCATTGTCAAAAAATATTTGTCGGCTTAGTTTTTTTTACTAGCAACTGCCACAATAGAAGAAATAAATATTTTTTAGAAGCCTGGAATTTTTTCAACGTTTTAACCGACTTAAAAAAAGCCATAGGAAAAGCTTATCAATTTAACCTATTATTTATTTTTTAATACTTTAACTGTTTTTAGTTTAAAGTTTAAAACTGATGACACTTGACTGTCTTACGACGTTTCGGGTAATGAGAAATGAGCAGTGTATATTAAATACTTCACTTTATAATTACGTGTGTAATTTTATTAGAGTTATTAAGTATCGTTTGCAGTAGATGGCAGGTATATTTAGTTAAATAAGAAATTATTTATTTTCACGATATATTAGCACAACTCCTCGCAGCGCTAGATAGTGTGCGTTTTCCAATTACAGCACTAGAGCGCATTTTGCGGCATTATGCTCAACGTTGAGTGTTCCAACTACAGCAACGCTTCGCACAATTGAGCACTCTCAAAACGAATGCTCTCGCAAACAATACCAACACAGTGACAGAAAATTGACCAGTATTTTTCTTTAAGTTGGCATTTATCGAAATTTTCGTTAGTAAATATTATTTATTGTTGAAAAATTTGTAAGGCTTTCGTTTCGTCGTAGATTTTGAAAATAATTAAAGTTATTTCAAACTGCTAAAAAAATAAATATTAGTATGGATGAAGGTATAAATAGTTACTTTTTTTATATTCCACATTTAAAATATGAATACAATTTTATTTTAAAATTCGGATCTGTAAACAAATTTACTTTACAGGATTATACTTTAGAAAAAAATGCAATGGTTTTGAAAAAGTATATATTTTTTTAGAAATCATTAAAAAATATTACTCAAAACGTAAATGATGTAAACTTCTTACATGAAACTAAATATTTTACTGTTAATTTAGCTTGTTAAAACCTTATATTCTTTAAAGGTTTTCTCTTATTTCAGTAAAACAAATTTAATGAAATTATTTGATTATTAAATTAAGCGTAAAAAGTTTTCAACCAATTATTATTGTTTACCACATTATTTATACATTAATGAGGTTGCTAACTCTATTCAGACCATTTTTTTGTCAACACTGACTTAGCGCACTCTGCTGATGCATTTGAAAACTATTTCACGTTCCAATTAAGCTTCAGCATTATGCGGCATTGTGCGGCACTGAGTCGAAAAATGCTCTGTAATTGGAAAACGCACAGTGCACTAAAATGTCGTGTGTTCACTCTATATATCCTATAAATAATATACTCTATGGTATTGAGTTTTACTCTGTTTAAAATTTGCTCATCATATTAATAATGTGATACATAACTAGATGGCGCGCGTTTAGTAATTTAATATGAAATTTGAAGGTACATGAAAATTCTAAGGCTATTCTACCGTTATCAAACTTTGTCAAATTTGTTTTTTTTCACAATAAGCTTACTGAGGAGAGTAACTGTATCAATCATTCATAGAACCAAAAACTTTATTACTTTTAAGACTTAAATTTGGCAAATACTTTGTTTCCATTTATTAATTTATAAATACGTACAATTCTTTAATAATTTAGGCCTATAATATTATATAATTATATGTATATATATTTCAATAGTTGGAGTAAAAAAACCAAATATACAAAATGCCGAAAAGGCTCATCGTGCTTTTGCAATTTGCCAACAGGTGGCAGTATTAGCAATGTTACTGCAAAACGAGTAAAATCAAGGACGTTATATTCAAATGATATAGGGGAAGGTGGGGACCCTTCGTACGGTTTTCACATTTTATTTTTTTAATTTTTTTATTTTTCCATGAATCAATCACCTGATAGCTTAAATTTATAGTCTAACTATCTGAGATTCAAATAAAAAAATGACAAATGATTTCATCCGATGTTTCAACCATAATTATGATTTAAACTAAATCTGGAAAACGTACGAATCTGCCCCATCAACGGGGCACCTTCGTACAGTGTTTGGGGTATCTTCTTACGCTGTGGGGTAGTTCAAAATTCATTTATTAGCAATGAAATTAAACACAAAAATAAAGATTTAATTTCTATTAAACAAAAAATAAAATACTTTTCTTATGTAAAACAAAATTTAATTAGTTAGGTATCTTAAATTTAGAATTACATTTTTACTCTTTGGTGTGGATTACAACTTCTTATTTTCGGGTGTGGCAGTATAAATTCGTGGTTTTCCTGGCCGTCATCGTCATTTTGCTTGTTTTATTACTTCTTACAGAATGCGAATAGGGTCGAAATGCCTCTGGTGTCAAAACTGACTTCGAAGGAACTACTATTTGATGGATTGGTAAATTATTCACAGCATCTGGTTCACAAGCATCAAAATCAACCTTAGTCAAGATGCCTTAACAGTAGTGTAATATGTAGAAAGTCGAAAACTTAATTTGAATGAAAAAGACAGTTCGCGTCGACAAATTATTATACAAATTTAGTTGTACAATTCGTACAAATGTGCCCCATCTAGTGCTGTCCGAATGTACCCCACTAACTGAATAACAACAAAATATAACTTATTTTAATATTAATAGGAAAACGTCATAAATTAAGTATTGGAGACGTATCTTAAGTATATTTTGCTAGTTACTGATAGAATACTCTACACGAAAACTTATTTTATCTACGGTAACAAGAGATAAAAACATAGATCAAAAAATTACTTACCGAGCGCGAAAACACGTCTATGCCTGTAACTTCACTCTCATCGGTGCGAATTTCACGAAACTTCGTTGATGTATAGTTGGTACCTCGACTCATGCACACATACAAAAGCAAGACTGTACTTTATTTCGTTCAAGTTTTATTTTGACTGTATGAATGTGCCCCGCGTACGAAGGGTAACGATCTTCCCCTACAACTAGATGGCATTTTTAATAATTTTATCATATTCGATAGTTAAAATGAAATTCTAGATTCTACCGATATTAATTTTCCTGAAACTGACAACTGGTTATCTATGCAATTATAATAACAAAGTTAAATTATATATATTTTAACAGGTCAAATAAGAAGGCTTAAAATGTTTCATTTACAGTCAGTTCACAATGCGCCCGCTTAAGAAGGTACTTGAATAACATCACGTAAAATATTATGAAATAATGTACGAGTCAGTTTTTGTTTTTGGCACTAAAATATTTCCTGAGGCGAAACGCGACGTTATTTCTTCCTTGCCACTAGAATTATCTTGGAAAATATTTTCGTGAGTATTTTGTATCTGATACTGTCATTTAGATACGTAGGTTTGTTACGAGTAGCTGTCATTTGTAAGACATTACTTTTATCGACTTTTGTAAAGATGTAGGTAGTGTAACTTGAATTTTGGCGTGCTTACAGTTTCGAAAAAGACATAGAATGAAGTGATGTATATAGATCACTTAAATATATGTTTTTTTCGAAGTACCCTAATATTACCTATATATTTTTTCGAGTAGTACCCTAATATTTCTATAATCTTATAATATTTTAGCAAAATGGTGAAGGTCTATACAATTACAAACAATACATATCTTTATAAAAGCTTTATAGTTCACAAAAATAGTCTTCATATAATTATTTAAAGTGTAGTAGTAAGTGAAACCACGAATTTATCTTTAAGCCCAGAGTAGAAGTTAAAATAAGGAACGAATCAAATAATGTTTCCGTTTTCAGTTACTTAGATGATCGAAGTTTATGCATTGTTTGTCGAGCGTGTAAAGTATGGGAGCGGATAATATTAGCGAATAAAAATTTAAGAAGACGCTTAAATCATTTTGAATTAGCTATAAAGTTTGGCTCCGACAAGCGAGCGAAGTTTTACAAGGCGAATAGAAAAATTCAGAAGAAGAAAAATTTTCTTGAGCTGAATAAATGTAAAGGTGTGTATTTATTATAAGGGCTTTATATGTTTTATATTATATACTAGAATTCGCGTCACGGGTCACACGGACAAAGATTATTATTTTGAAGTAAAATTGGGTAAATTTTTTATGGATGAAACGCAATAATAATAATATTAGCGTCACGAATATGTGCAGCGTTTTTGTCGAAAAGGGAGAGAGCGATTGAGACCGATTGAGAGAGAGTGAGAAGGTCAAAGTCAATTTCACTTTAATTTATAATAGTACATGTTAGTTACACTGATAACGTTAAGGAAATGTAAAAAAAGGCAATTATTTTGTTTCAGTGAGCTCATCGACATCGAATATGATATCATCAAAACGAGGGGGTGACGACTTATTTGTCTGTACCAAACGGTACAGGTTATTTTAATATTTAGAACAATAAAAGCGAGTCATAAATATGTATATATAACTAAACTAATTACATTATTCGCAATTTTAAAGATCAATTAGGATGAAGGTAAAAATACAAGTTTTCAATGAAAACGTAAATAATTTATTGGAAAAGATTTTATCGATTTTCCGGTAATCCCCTATACAATTAACAAAATGCTCTTTCCCAGGCTTCTGTTAAGGCGGAGCTATTATTTGTACAGTTCATAAATTATATGTACCACAGCAGTCTAAAACATAATATCTCAATGATATTATATGATAAAGCATTGTGGACGCCGGAAACAGGATGCACTGGTGTCAGATGTTCAAGGGCTCTCAGCTCAAAGGAGGATGTTACAATTTCGGGCTCTTATCTCGAAAGCCTTGATCAATATCTCTTGACCCCGTAGATTTTATTCTAACGAAGGTTTTCAGGAACCTACTTAGCCGCTTCGGTGGTATCCATTTGTAGGCGTTAATTCTGTAATTCTATGAAGAAACACGATAATAGTGACAGTAAAAATGCAATTATAAAAAAATAGAAATAATCCAGTGGCGCTACAACCTTTTGAATTCTGGGCGTCAGATCTCTTAATCTGTTTAATTATCATTTGTCAATCTAATAGGCAAGTAGGTGATCAGCCTCCTGTGCCTGACACACGCCGTCGACTTTTTGGGTCTAAGGCAAGCCGGTTTCCTCACGGTGTTTTCCTTCACCGTTTGAGCGAATGTTAAATGCGCACATAGACAGAAGTCCATTAGTGCACAACCGGAGATCGAACCTACGACCTCAGGGATGAGAGTCGCACGATGAAGCCACTAGGCCAATACTGCTCTTATATTTTTAATATCGAATTATTTTCCGAAACTGCTGCAAATATTCGCCGAGTTCACAGGTAGGAACAGATTTCAAGTATTTAATAATATTGTTATTACAGTGATCAAGCCTAAAGAGGCTAATAAGTAAATTTGTCACACATAATTTGATATAAATAACTACAGACATATTATATATACGAGTATATAATACTAAATATTTAGTTAAACAATAAAATATCTTAGGTTAGTTTGTCTAATAACTTCTTCCCTTCAATTAAAGTGGTCAACGAACCCAAAATAATTCCTTTATAGAATCTTATTACGAACAGATGGCTTTTAAGATAATTGGAATTTAATAATTACAGTCCCCTCATTAAGTATTTTAAAGCGAAAACCTTTTCAATAATCACTGTACTATGACATCCTCTTAATTTAATTAAACCGAGACATTTGACTGAAGAAATTCAGTTAAATTCGCGTATCCGTGATTTTCGTTGTTTCTACGATTGTTTTGATTTGATCTATGATCTATTGATTTATGATGTATATTTTAAATATAACCTGGCCACCTACTGATGACATCACGAAGCATGCGGGGGCTGCAATTGGAGGAGACTGGAGGAGGCCTACGTCCAAACGATGGACCTAAAACAAGGCTGATGATTAAACTACAAACTATTTACTTCTAACTAATCCAAGATAACTGGAAAATAGTTTATGGTATTTGAACTTGGATAATCACTTGTGGTAGTACGGTTTAGTTTAATATAAATCAGTGTTTAAATGCTAAGATATACAGATATATTATAGTTAAATATTTATTATTTAGTCATATATTAATATAAACTAACTGCTGTGGTCTCTGGCAGAATGAGTGCTGTGGAACAGTCTGCTCCTCGGTACAATGCTGAGCCAGGTCCAATTACAACCACAGCACACACGCATTACACACTTAAAACGTACCTTGTTCTTTAAAAGACAAATTTTTTTATCTTGCATTTTTTTTATTATTGTTATTTTGTGTGTTTCTGTGTGTCTATTTTGTTAGTAATAAATGTTATGTCTATGTCTGTTTATATTATGCGTGTTTTATAAAGCTGGAAGTATGACTGAACGTTAGCGATGACATTGGATTAGTATAAGTAATATTTATATGTAATTCTTAATTTCCGTAATTCCATAGATTATCGACACAACTAAGTAAGAAACGTACGTAAATAAGAAAAAACATTTCCTTTATTACTCCTCAGATAAATAATGTTACCAGCTAAATAACATATTCGTATTTTCAAATCCCTGTCTTACAAATACACAGTTCTATTCAACCAAAAACCATCTCCAGTGATACATAACGTCGCCGTCCATCCATCTTGATTTGCACGTCTTGTATCACAACGCATATGGCGCGAAAATTGAAAAATTGCGACACAGATAAACAATGATAAGGAAAACACATAATGCGAAGGATATAAATGTCCTTTACAGACGATTTATTACGTAAAGAACGTAAGGTTTTTATATATTTGAGTCTCATTTAAACCTTACCTTATATGTCAAAATTATTAATTCAAATATACAGATTAGTGCGATTGTGAATACAAAGAGATCGTTACTACAAAATGGCGGATTCATTTTTTTCAATCCGCGTGTAAAGGCGCGAGTGTGCGAGCGTGTAAAATTTCTATTATTCTTTAACTCCACTATTAAATTATAGGTTCAATTTTCATATATATTACGACAAAATCATTTAATAAAACTTATTTTATTTGACGATTACTAAACGTTTGGTTCTTCTATATCTAACCTAAAAATCTTTGCTGCATTAAAATTGTAAATATTGAAGAGTATTCTAATGGCAGCAATAGAAAAGTACAGTTTGATCCAATTAAAGTTTATTAAAACAATATTTTTAGTATACCTTATAATATCAGCTGACAGAACAGTTGTCAAATGAAATACCCAAATCCATTATCCAATACGTTTTTGAATCACATATAACGCTCAATCTCGGCACTGAATGTTGCCATAAATCTTCATTGTGTTTCCTAGCCTTCATGGTCGCTCCCACGACGTACTTAAATGTTTCAGACTATACAAGATGTACCTTCATACAAAAAGCCACTATATAAAATTGTTTATTTAATATTCTCAGCTACTACTTACAACAGACACGAAACGGTCAAACCTTTTCTTTTGTTAAAAACACCCCTCCAGACATGCCTCTTCGCTAAAAAAGCAAGAAAAATCACCCTTGCCTTTTTAACAAACATGAAAACCTTTTTGACACGGACAGAATACATTTTTCAATGCAATAAAACGATTGTCCCTTTTGAATACTAAGGATACAAAAATTGCGGACAGTTCTATACAAATTTGCGTTTAAAAAGTGGGTTTTTGTCATATTATCTTGTGCCTGCAAATTATTCTGCGATTTTGTTGGATTGTCACTGTTCATTAAAATCGGTTTAGCAATTTAAGCGAGTAGGCGTGGCGAATAAATAAGAGAATCTTTTGTAAAGAATTGTGAGTTTGACATAAGAGTGGTATTAAGTATTAATAATCTTGTACCAGTTATAGAAAATTTGGTGTGTATCTTTGTGTGCATAATATGTAATCAAGATTTAAAATCATATACATTTAACCTAATTGTAGCTATTACATAGCTATTAACATACTTTGATAAAGATAAGATAATATTTTAATTAATTTTCAAGTTTGTATTACGGTACTTTTTCTTATTATCGGAAGACAAATTCTTTGTTCAATTAAAAAGTATTTAATTACCAACTTCATCGCCTTGGAGAAAAAAATATCTAATTTCCCGCCTTTGTAACTACGACAGTCTATATAACGTCATTTTCTTTTTTAAAAAGTTAATTGACGTTCGTCGTGCTGGCATATTGACCGTTTTACTTGCATATTCTAAATTTAATTTTATTGCTTTTTAATTGTTAGCATGAAGGTCTTATTGTATTTATTTGTGATTGCTGTTATTGTGTTTGTGGAATGTAAACATACATTTATGGGCTCGAATGTGTTTCGACCTCTGTTACTTCATCGGAATGTTCGGTATTCCTCCAACTTGTGGAGAAAACGCGTGGAAAATTTCACTTACACAATACCTTCTAGCTCATACTATAGACCGACTATCCAGGTAAGTTTAGTTTTAAATTGACTTGGTTAATAAAAGAAATAAAAATACAAAGACACTTATAAACTGATCCTTTCAGGATCGGCCAATATTGGTAATTTTTTTGTTTAATTAATAATATGTAGTAGATTCATTAACACAATTATTGTAGCTGTTTAAAAAGAAAATTATTGTAATAATTATAAAAACTTTTAGTCGTATTTATATTTGTATGAAACTAAACATTTGAACAAATATGCAGTGAACCTTATTTATTTAAATGAAATCGCTCTTTCTTATTTTGTTACAATTTGTTAATTTCTTATTAAACCTTGAAGCATATATGCGGGCAGCAAGATGACGCATTTGTCTCCTGAACACTTCTGTTAGTTTTAAATTTGTAATTTTTTTTTACTATTTCAAAATAAAATGTTATGATAAATAATAATCTAACCTCTAATATAAAAAGGCATTTTTTATATTATTAAGAATTAAACTTATTTTTTTCTATAAAACGGTAAATCCATGATTATTTAATACATACAATAAATAGCAACAACACAATTTCGAATATCTGAGTGTCATATGACAGGTTATCTCTTTTGTTTTTTTCTAAGTGCTATAGGTGTGATAAGGATAAAACATTTCATATACTTCACTGTTTCACGTATAATTTCACCGAAGATCTGGCAGCTACCTCGGACAAAGAATAAGTCCAGCAATTCAAAGGGGGAACGCTGCCAGTATCTTCGGAACCTTGCCTAAAGGGACTCCTTTTAATGATATATTTTAGTTTATGTTAAGTTTAGTTATTTATTTCAATGTATATTATTTTATTATTATTTCAGGGAATATTGGCGTATGATTTGACCAACTCCAGCGCAACAGCAAACGTCACTCAAGGAGGGATCGGCTTTCAATTTGTGACGCTACGAATGAAGAGTGACAAAAACCGAGAAATAAATTATGATATTTATATCTATGGTTAATATAAATAAGAATAAGAACAAATAAAAAAACAATAAATTGAGGACTGGCTGAAATCACAATTTGTTATCCAAAATTAAATACTTAGTTACCTAAGTAAGTATATAAAGTTAAAAAAAGAATAAATCTTGTCGAATCTTTTGCTTTTTAATTATTCACGCAAGAGAGCTGACCATCTTCTTTCCTAAAAAAAGCAAATGATCACCAAACAGATACAGAAATTTGAGACCCAGACCTAAAAAGGCTTTTATTCCCTGTACTTTATTTACCTATATTCTAACGCATGGCGTGTTACTTAAACCTTGTAATAATTTATTAGCTATGTTTCTTAATCTCCGCTATTAGGATAGATACATAAAAAAAAATATTCATTAGAAGTATAATTTGAAAATGTGAAATATTAAAAATAATTTAAGATACCATAAAGTATTAATGTCAATATTATGTACCATTAATTAAAATAATTATTCCCTGTTTCCTTTATAGGCACATCCTTATTCGCCGGAAATTAAACCTAGTCCCTAATATAGTTGCCATCGTAGTCCCAAAGATGCTAAAGCAAATAGTTCAGTTCTTAAATAAAAATAGTAAATCTATACGTATAAATTCGTCTGATATTTTCCTAACTCCATCCTTACAATAAAAAAATAGCAAAAAACCAACTTCGTAGATAGCTTGTGACAGACTGACAGACGTAACGTTCCGAATTTACACCGTATTTGTATGAGAATTTTTCTTAAAATAAACCGTAGGAAAAAAATACTTTTACAAAATGCGTCCTTTGAGAGCGTAGCTTTCTAAACACGGTGCTATAATGAAGGGAATTGCGACGTGGAAGAAGATGCGTCTCTTGCTAGGCTATCACTCCTAGACTAGTACAGGCCGGTGAACGCGACCTATCCCGGCGCCTCTGAATGCGGCAGCGCGGTAGTAACACAAGGTGGTTTTATTGCTCACCCGGCTCTCTGAGTAGCAGTGAGTTTACCAGGAGACAGCTAAGTCCCAGGTACCGTGCTTATTGTAGCGTACGGCATACGTAAAAGCCGTAATATTAACCCGTAAATAAGAAATATATTTAATTCGGTTACATTGTGTAAATATAGTTTTTATAAATCAAGGATACCGGCTTGCCTTAGACCCAAAAAGTCGACGGTGTGTGTTAGGAGGCTGATCACCTACTTGTCTATTAGATTGACAAATGATCATGAAACAGATATAGAAATCTGAGGCCCAGACCTAAAAAGGCTGTAACGCCACTATTTATTTAATTGTCTCTAGAGGATGTTCGGTGTAAGTGCAGCCCACATGTCATTTTGCAGGCGAACGCTGCGTCGCCGCAGGAGCTTCCGAAATAGAATCCAGCCAAAAGTTGGTTTTTAGAATATTTCACATTCTGCGGCCAACGTTAATCAAAATGCAAGCTGCGCTGCAATTCGGTGTCATAGGTTAAATTAGTTTTTGCAAGATAAATAATTATATCACGGGAGTTCTTAATGGAGAATAAAGTTGTAGATTTTGCTTACTTATGTTGCGTTTTTATATAAATTGACTTATATAAAGACCAGATTATTATATGTTAATGCCGTATATTTATTTTTTATTTATTTATTAACACTTCGTTGCAAGTATACAAAAATATAGTACAATTAAAATAATTCAATAGAAAGGAGGGCAACTGGCGGCTTTATCGCTTTAGAGGGATCTCTTCCAGGCAACCTGAAAAAAATAAAGATAAGGTGAGCGCGAGAAGTGCAGAAAGACAGTTATCTAGACAAAACGTATGGAACAAAGCAAAAATGTATATTGTCTTTGAATTATATATTTAATAAAAATTTCCCGCGTATTTTCTGTAGAGCTTTATACGTAGCAGTTGGCTTTAAAACTCTAATAAGTAATGATCCTCAGATTCAGAGTCGAGACTGAAAGTGGGATTTAGAAACAAGACATGGCGGTACACATATGACATTTATAACCGGAGTCTAATGAGCGGGAATGCCATATTCCTATAATAAAATCAATAATAATTTCTGTCAAATATGTCAGTCTTTACAAAAAAAATTAAATTCCTTTAAACAAGATTTTTGGCGTTAGAAGTTAGAAGTTGTATATTATATTATTAGATGTCTGTGTGTGTTGTCTTTATTGTGACGTCATTTTTGTTTTGGGTTACTCTGCTTAGATTAAATTCAATGATTTCAATCTATCAAATCTATCCTCACCGTGTGAAGACTTAGAACGCGACATTGGCGGAATTGTGATTTACACAGAAGTCGCCATTATAAATAAAGTGAAGTGAAGTTAGAAGTTTGACGTTCCAGATTGTAGGCTTAGTATTGTTTCTTAGTTACCCTTACTTATGATTTCAGTTTGCCAAAAACGTATTTAACTTTTAGATTTTACAATTATGTGTAGTAAAATTGTAAAATCCAAGTGCAAGTCCAAAATTACAATCAAATCTGGACTCGTGAAATCAATCCTTTATATTCTGAGCTTGCAAATGTTAAAGCAATTTAGCACCTAAACAGATTACAATAGGGGTAAATTTACAATAGCACATAAAGTTCCCAAATATGTTTGTTCATATATAAACCATGTGAACGCTATCGCAACTAACATAAATTAACTAGCAAACTTTAAATTGACTTCAGTTCTGAAGCCACACGATACAGGTATATGTATCTTATCATATCGCTATAACTAATAATAGTCAACAAATTTTCACTTAAGATTAAATCTTTATAGCATAATTAAAGCCCATGGAATCCCCAGGGCAAGTAGTCACGAGCCCCTTAGCAGCTAAAAATGATAATTACATACATATATGCTTTATATGAAAACTCTAATTAAGTTATGAATTGACTTTCCCAAAATCTCCTCTAAAATCGTATTCGTATTTCGTAACCATGAGCCAGTCTAAGATATTAGTATGACGATATGTTAAACATTTTTATTACTTGTTTTTTTATTTACATAAGTACTTGGATGGTACGATACGGTGTAGACCTGGTGGCTTAAGTGTCTCTCAAGATTGACTGAGGTCGTGCGTTAGGATGACGGCTGCACAACAATGTACTTTCTGTCTATGTGCTGGATTTTTTCCTTCACCGTACGAGGGTGAAAATCAAAGCCTTCTGGTAGGCACTCAAGACTAATTAGACACCTGCCTCTTAGAAAAAACAAATAATCCCGAATCAGATACAAAAAGGTACTATTCAAATCAAATCAAAATCATTTATTCATGTAGGTAGCACAATGTACACTTATGAACGTCAAAAAAGAAATATATATTATATGCTTCTAATTTTACATTTACTGCCAGTTCTCAAACCAAGGGCGTTTTCAAGTAAGGAAGAAAAGAACTGGAAATAAACTCTCCGCCATTATTTTTAATCGCCAAGATTTTTGTTTTACACAACGTTTGTAAGGAGCTGCAACCGGTACACCATGTTCCACATGACATCTTTAATTAATGGAGACATGGAGAGGGACCAATGGAGTTTTCTTTCTATATTAAATTAACACTCTCTCGTACGGTGTAACAATCGCGAGGAAACTCGCATGTCGCAAAACCCCAAAAGACATGACGTAAGGAACAGAGACTTGTTCACCTATCTATAAAAATGATCTAAGAATCGGGTACATTCGGTTTGCGGGTTGTAGCGCCGCTGGATTATTATTAGGTACTTGGTTATTTTATTACAATTCTACACTTGCGGCCAAGTCATGCATTTTAATATTATAGAAATAGGTTAATAATACCTTATTTATGAATTCAATAGGAGTTGTTATTGTTCTGTATGTAACATAGCATTGTTTTAGATTTTGCACGCACGTAGTATGTTATCAGTTTTAATTGTCCTATTTGTTTATTATCAAAGAATTTGTTACGTATGTTTTGTATGAAAATTACATTATTGATTTAAATATTTACCGGCGTATCTCATCTTTGAGGACGTAGGTTAGAACCCCGGTGCATCAATGGACTTTCTATGAGAGAAAACAGAACCTTAGACACAAAAGACAATGGCGTGTGTTGGGTACAGAAGGCTAATTTATCTACTTTCCTATTAGTTATTTATTATTATTTAAAAAACAAATGATCACGAACAGAAATCTGAAGCCAACCATTACAGTCTTTGGCGTCACTAGTTTTTACACTTAACCGATGATTTTAAAATGAAAAAAGTAAGTGTAATTTGCTTTTTAAAGAATTTTTAAGAATATATAATGATTTACTCAAGCAATTTAGCGAAGAATTTAGAAAAATCACTCTATCAAACCAAAGACTTTATCAAAACCATTTTTTTAAAACTCAATATATCCCCCACACTTCTTTTAATCTGTCGTGTTTTGTTCTTACACCTCTTATTAAAAAAATAAATAAATCAGTGGCGCTACCACCTTTTTAGGGCCTCAGATTTCTGTATCTGTTTCATGATCATTTGTCAACTATTTATTATTTGTCACTTTCTATGTCTGACACACGCCGTCGTCTTTTTGGGTCTAGGGCAAGCCAGTTCCCTCACGATGTTTTCCTTCACCGTTCGAGCGAATGTTAAATAAATTAAAAACACCTCTTAATACGGTGTAGATGTTTTCCATACAAGTTTATACTATCAATTCACTCGGAGTAATAACAATATTTATAATTGTTACGTGAAATTGAATATCATTTTGAACTCGTATTGCCAAATGCCAAGTTAAAGCTAACTTGAACCAAGTTTCATACAAGACAAACACCGTTCTGATATTGGCACTAATTACTTCTCGCTCATACAGTTTGTTTAACATAGGGTAAGTGGGAAGTTGGAATGTAGTATTTATTAAAACCACATCAATTATATAAATATTACGTTTCTGTTTTTGAATAATTTATTGAAGTGAAACTTCTTTATCGAGGTTGGAAAAATTTTTAGTGTAAAATTTTTTCGTTACGCGTCACATTTTTCGGTTACGCGCCATATTGCTTTTTGAAGTCAAACTTCTTTATCGGCGTTGGAATGAAACTTCTTTATCGACGTATGGGAGAAATTTTGTAGCAAATCGTTACGTTTTTCAATGATAGTAATAATCCTATTACAATTAATGAAATTCTATAATAATCTTCGTAGTAATAAGGTAAAATGAAATATTTGTATTCATGTCTATGATAATAAAAGCCTTTTGTTAAACTTTATCTAATTTAACGAATTTCTGTAAAGTTGCATATAGTAGATCATTTTTCGAAAAATAAGATCATAAAGAAGTTTCACTTCTTACGTGTGTACACCTAGTACACGCACAATTTTTTTTATTCTGATGATGAATAAAAAATATATCTTGGCTTCAGCGTGCGACTCTCATCCCTGAGGTCGTAGGTTCGATCCCCGGCTGTGCATCAATGGACTTTCTTTCTATGTGCGCATTTAACATTCGCTCGAACGGTAAAGGAAAACATCGTAAGGAAATCGGCTTGCCGTAGACCCAAAAAGACGACGGCGTGTGTCAGACACCTACTTGCCTATTAGTTGACAAATGATCATGAAACAGATACCGAACTCTGAGGCCCAGTCCTAAAAAGGTTGTAGCGCCACTGATTTATTTTATTTCTTTTTTATGAATAATGCATCCTAAATTGGGTGTATATTAAAATTAAAAATCCGTGCTGCTCCTATTTACTATAATCAGGCCTAATAATGATAATTAAAAAAATGGAATTTCGAGATATAGATAACTTTATTCTTTTACGCAATGGGACTGTACAAATATATATTATTCAATGATAAAAATAACTAAAAAAATATGTAATTAAATAATAAATATTATGTAACCAAATAGTAGTTACACACACAAACAATATAATTAATGAACTAATTACGAAAAAATGAACTTGATGAACATGCCACATTTGTGGCGCAATTTAATTAAAAGCATTAAAGTTTATATAAAAGCAAAAACCACGAAGCCATTAACAAAAACAATTACAGTGCATCGCAAGAGCGCATTAGATGGCTATCAGGCGAAACGTGCCAAATTTCTTGCACCCTTTTAACTTAATTTCTAGTAATGGTTTGTAGATTTGCTGCTACGTAAGTCTGCTCCGAGATATTTATTGCGCACTTAAAATGTTGCGGTCATTTTTAATTTGTACAATAATTTATGTCATTTTATGTGGAATTGGTAGTAGTAAAACCAAGATTTTTTTATAGAATCTGGGGCAAATGGGCAGGAGGCTCACCTGATGTTAAGTGATATCGCCGCCCATGGCGTTGAGAGCGTTGCCGACCAGTTATCAGCACCAATGAATAGATAAAATGTATTTGGGAGATTGTCAGTGCACCCTAGGTATAAAACGTGTAGTGTGATTAAACAAGCATACTTCATAGATTTTGGATATGTGTGATATAATGTTAAGTAAAGTAAGTACAAAATCCGACCAAATGCAAATGTTCTGTTGTCTAGACAATTTAATTATTTTCGGTATTATCTAATGTTTTAACGCAATATTTTTAGAGGATACTAGGCAAACGAACAGGCGGGCACTTTGTTTAAAGTGCTAATTGCCGTTCACGAACTCCTGTTACGCGGCTTGCCGTCCTTTGAGGGAATAATACGCTCTACTCTTGATTCAGTACCACAACGAACTAGTATATTTGTGAAGTAATCCCGTGAAATATTTCTGTATCTATAATGTTTGTCACTTTTCGAAATGCTTAAAACTACATTTTTGTGCTAGGGGAGAACCGAATAGTCTCGAGAAACTGGTAGGGGTCAAGAGAAGTCAGAGTCGACCGCCTACTCCTTGGCCTGACCAAATTACGGCAATGATGGGTCTCAACATCATTGCCCTGAGACAGGCTGATGATACAGCGGAGTGAAGGCTGCAAGTCGACGTATCGGTTAGGGCTTTTGAAGACACCACCTTCAGTAATGAAGACCTCAAGCAGAAGCAAAGACTAGATTATTTAGAGAAATCGGAATATCGGCCACAGAGCTTAAAACCTTAATAACAGTTTAGACAAGCAAATCTACCGTAATAATCCGTAGCGTTGACTTTTCTACTTTGAAAATTGTTGAGTTGGACAATGTATTTGCCGGTTCTGAAGAGTTCCCCTAATCTTTCTATTGTGTTAGTTGCCAACTCGCCAACTTACTGGATTGGATTAACTTCGGAACGCTTTAGAACGTCTGTTAATACCAGATAACTCAAACTTTTCCATGTTGATTGTTTCTTGATGGAATTTCCTTTAACAATTTATTCCTGTGGCAACTTAAAAGCCGAGGTACGAGTTAAGCGGATCAATTTCCTTGTTTACATTGAGAGGCTGTTATTATTTATCAGTTAGTAGACTTGGAGAAAATGTTAATATTTTTCTTACCGTAGAAATTGTTGTAAATACGAACCAAGCGTACTTTAAGGGGATAATATAGTGTTTGGTGAAATTCAATAAAATATTGCTAAATAGAGAAATATGAGTTTTTTTTGTGAAAAATAAATTTATTTCGTAATCCTACAGCTAACATTAATTAATTTAACAAAAAACAATAACTAACCTTAAAATATAATAAAAAATATATTATTAAAGTCCCTTTAGGCAAGGTTCCGAAGATACTGGCAGCGTTCCCCCTTTGAATAGCTAGTCTAATTCTTTGTCCGAGGTAGCTGCCAGCTCTTCGGTCTCCTGCGATGTCGACTAACCTTTTTGATATTTTCTTAAAAAGCCTAATGGCACTAGGAACCGACACGGACAAAGGGTCTCGACACTGAATGGGACAAAATCATATTCGGAGCCTAGATACAGGTATTAGTTTAGATTTATATTAAAAAGACAGTCAATGAAAATAGACTGTGCTTCAGACGATATTTTACCCTACATTACGAGTGTTTTTTTTTTATTTTAAGCGAATAAAATGTTTATAAATAAATATTTTAACATAACTTTTACACATTTAAACAAGACACTTTTTTAACGTATTGAAGCTACCTATGTATTATTATAGACTTATAATTATTTTACATAATTTTAAATTTTTCCGACGTTTCGCGTGCTTTACAAATATTAAATATTTTAACTTAGGTCGCGTGTGATTGGACTGGATGCTTAAAGGTTTAGACACGACGCGTTCCAACATTCATTTTGACAAATTACAATTAAACGAATGCACTATAATTTCATCTTAGTTTGTAGGAAAACATCGTGAGGAAACAGACCCTTAGACTCAAAAAACTCGACGGCGTGTGGCCCTCACAGAAGGCTGATCACCTACTTGCCTATTAGAAAAAACAAATGATCACGAAACATATAGAGAAATCTGAGCCCCTAAGAGGTTGTAGCGCTGTGTTTTTCTTTAGATGAAATTATTATGAAATAGATTTCCCATTAAAGGTTTAACAAAACTATTTTCTACATTATTCGTTCAAATCCTCATGGATTAATGTAATAAGTTCTAATGTTTAGAGAAAAGTCCCGTAGCAAACGTAATCAGGTTAACATAATGGAAAGTCTAGGCTACATTCTTCCTGTAACGGGAAATTTCATATAATATTAGACTATTTTGTAACTTAAACCAACTTACTATAATAATAGAATATATATAGCTGTTTCTATCTCTTAAATGTCCTGGACAGTGGGAGAAGCAGGTTAGTTAATTACATTCTTTTTCTTTTGGAGTCTTTCCATTATTGGTGATACACCAAAAGAAGAGATTATTGGGACATTGGCTGTCAGTCTCGTGAAGAGTATATTGTATTGTGCCAGATGCAGCAACCTTACCACCGTCGTTCCCGTAACCAAAACCCGTCCATTTACGTTTTTTCCTTCTACCTACACGCCGTTTACCCACGATTTTAGCCATTATAATTAAAATTATTATACATAAACACTTTATTTTTATATTTTATTTTTGGAGGATGACGAGTGGAAAAGAACCCAGGGTTGAAGCGCTCCACCGCATGTATCTAATAGTATTTGTATTGGGCATTAAAGACACACATCAGAATGGGCCCATTAGACTAGAATTGGGCTAGCTGATGGCGACGTGTATCTCGTTCGTATATATACTTAATATTAAATTTCTCATGTAAATAAAAAAAAAAAAAATTTTTGTAATGAGAAATAAAGTTCTTTAAACATAAACATTATTTGTATTGCATGGAACAGGTCTGTTTCAGATCACAGATTACTTAAACAACACAACAAAAAGGATTATCCAAAATTTTTGTTTTGTACTGTAATTGCAAAACTTCGTAAGAAATTGTGTATTCCACAAAAGTATTGAACATTGATCCTTCCCAGAGCGACTCGACTTTATACATATTTCATCAAATCGCGCCCACGATATATTTATATTTACACAATTGTCAAATATGAAATGTATTGTAAATGTAAAATTAGAAGCATTGATATTTATTTCTTTAATGACGAATCACAAGTGTACATTGTGTTACCTACGTGAATAAAAAAAAATAAAAAAAAATCCTGCATATTATATTCCACATATTTATGTATATTAATGTGGGCTATGCTTTACGTGTACCGTGTGGGAGAAAAGTTAGAAATGTTATGAATTTTCACACTAACAGAATGGATTTTAATGATATCTATTCGATACATAACGGTGTCGGAAATAAGTAATAGTTTTTACACTAGTAGTAGCTATTGGGAACGTAAAGTGGGTCTATTAGAAATAATATCAATAAGAGCTTTTTAAGACTTTGTGAGTTAGAACAACATCTATACACGTCTTTTTCATATATTAACACGAGATGGATTCTTGCAGTTTCATCAGAGAGTTTCATCATCGGACGTCAAGGCGGAATACATCCATATCACCTAGGTATACTCCGATTTTTCATTCCGTAGAATTCTGACGAAAAAGGGACAAATTTGACCCATTTGAGGGCAATAAAAAATAAAATGCTACGTATTTTTATGTTTTACCTACAAAAAGGTAAATCTAAATATTTACTTACTCAAGTGACCTAATAAAAAATATTTTAATATCACGAACAATATATCGAATTAACTTTAATTACTTTATTTTATTCTTTAGCTGGCATCACTACCTACTAATTCCAGGTTTAGTAAACCTTTTTAATAAAATAAAATGTTATCTTAACTTGGGCGTTTTTTACTGTTTGTGATGAATAGGGATGTAATTATCACTCGCCGTTAAACCACTTTTAATGTGGAGCACCGCACTTAATAAAATATATATATTCACTAACAAATAAAATGTATGTATCTAGACTCAGATGTTCAGACTCGTATTGAAATTGAAAAATGTGCCCGGCCAAAAAGGTTTGCCACACATGTCAAAAAATGATAGCTGTCAGAATTCTACGGAATTAATAATCGGAGTATAGACGTTCGTCATTCCACTACTAGCGTTTCTTGAGGCAGTTTTTGCCGCGCACCATCCCTATGTGGAAATGTGCCCACTGAAGTATTTCCGAACCAATTCCACTTAGGGTCCTTTAAGAAAAGAGCGTAGCAATTCTTAAAAGGCCGGCAACCTACTGGCAATGTGAGTATCCATGGGCGGCCGTATCACTTAACATCAGGCGAGCCTCATGCCCGTTTGCCTCCTGTTACATAAAAAAAATGTGTGCGTCTTGGGACGCCCGACAAAAGTGATAACTTAAACTAAGTTATTATATTAGGTCCTTACATATGAAATTGGCGTTTTGTATGGGAGGAACAAAAAGTCGAATATTTTTAAATATAATATATTTAATTAATCAAAGTATGAACCATTGTTTTCTATGCACTTTTGCCATCTCATAGGTAGTTCATTGATCCCTTTACTAAAAAAAACCAGTCGGACGGGAATCAATAAAATCTGTGAAGGCGATTTGGACTGCCCCATCAGAGTTAAATTTTTTCCCTTGCAAGAAGTTGTCCAAATTTCGAACAAAATGGTAATCTGTTGGAGCAAGGTCCGGGGAGTACGGAGGATGTCTTAGACATTGCAATTGAAGCTCTTCTAATTTAGTAGCCGTCTGTTGTGCAGTGTGTGGTCTAGCGTTGTCGTGAAGTAGCAGTGGCGTGGAGCGATTGACCAGCCTAGGTTGTTTAGCCGCTAGCTTTTCCATCGTGGTTTGCAATTGCTGACAATAGACATCAGCCGTAATAGTCTGGCCAGATTTGAGAAAACTGCAATGAACAATACCGGCACTAGTCCACCAAACGCTTACAAGTAACTTTTTTGGGGTTAATTTTCGCTTGGGGCAGGATTTGGCTGGCTGGCCAGGATCCAACCATTGCGCTGAGCGCTTCCGATTATCGTAAAGAATCCATTTTTCATCACAGGTAATGATTCGGTTTAAAATACCTTCGTTATTGTGCCGGTTCAGTAATGTAACACAGCAGTCGACGCGCGTTTGCCGGTTTGCTTCAGTCAATTCGTGAGGTACCCATTTTTCAAGCTTTTTAATCTTCCCAATTTGCTCCAAGTGAATTAAAACAGTTTTATCACTAACACCGCAGCCTGCAGCTAACTCGGACGTGGTTTGCGATGGATCCGCTTCCACAATAGCCTTCAATACTTCATTATCAACTTGGGTCTCAGGCCGTCCACGGGGCTTGTTCTGCAGGTCGAAATTTCCAGAACGAAAACGTTGGAACCAAAAACGAACTGTGTTTTCTTTTGCAACATAACCGCCATACACATCATTCACCCTTCGAGTCGTTTCCGCAGCACTAGTGCCACGGCGGAACTCGTACTCGTAAATAATGCGATACTTTAAGTTTTCCATTTTGTAAAATGAGTGACGCAAACAGAAAAAAACAGAAGAAAAAAACAAGTGAATGACGGTCATCGAAGCACAAATACATGAATAAATAGCAGTACAAATTTGAATTTGGAATTCCTTACCAAAGAGGAGAACATCGTGATTAAAGTGGCCAGTACGAAATACGCCAATTTCATATGTATGGACCTATATTATAGCTATTTAATTTTGTAATGTTCCGACGATTATCCTCAGCTTCATTCATCATATTTTTTATAATCACTTTCAAAAACGGTGATTGTTTGAGGTTATGTGCTCACTGTAAACAGTAAATGTCTAACGCGCACTTAACACTTCTATTAATTAACTAAAAAACCTTCGAACGCGCGAACAAACGAACTTCTAAGAAAGTGCTCTGAATTATCTGAGTTCAATTTGTCTACAAAGATTTTTATCTATTAATAAAACCGCGAAACAGACACAAACAATAAAATTTTATTTGATCAAATCAAGAGATGTTCTATAATTTTCAACATTTCTTTTGTCTAGACGCAATAACTTTGTGTTTATAGTCTATGTTATGCATTTAAAAGGTTCGAAGTACTTTTTAACAGCTATAAAAGTAATGCATCATCTTATATTCAAACGCACAAGCGTCAACTTCGAAGTTTCTGAATTTTTAAAGAAAGTAATTTAGGCTAATGTTCAAAATAAATTATGAATTCTCAAAAGGAGTTCTTCACAAAATGAGGGCTGCAGTTCTTGTGATTCATGTGCCTTTTTCTATTTTATGTCTTTTTTTATTATTGTCTAAATAATTTTATGTCTTGTGTAGTTTTGCATTTCTTGCGCTCACCACACATTAAATTAGATATCAATTTATTTTTTTCCTCTTACAATGGTTGCCTGGAAGAGATCGCTCGAAAACAACAGGGCTGCCAGTAGCCCTCCTTTTTATATAATTATTTTAATTCTACTGTATTTCTGTATGCAAGTTTGCTACGAACCAGTAGCTATAACAGGGACATCAGGATTATATAACACATTTTAATTTTAAAGAAATAAAAGTTAACTCCGAGAAAAAATAAACCATACAATAACCAAAACCGTACAATATTATTTATATTTGGCTTCTGTTATTTCGAAAACTAGTAATAACATTTTATCTGTTAATATAATTAACGTGGAGTCCATAAATCTGAACAAACTTAGTTACTGCGAAAATTGGCTTCGTTAGCCGAAAACAAAAGTTAGCGCCATAATTCGGACCTTTTGAAAAATTAAAAAGGTCGCGTCGGATTTACTGACGCATCTAATTTTCTAAACTGCAAACGTTGGTAATCGCTCACCAATATTAAGGATCATCTAAAAATATGTCTTACCGTCGTCGTTGATAATTTACTAATTAATTTTCTTTAAGAAAAAAAAAATTGCGACACGACCAAATTTAATTACGATTGAATTAAGAAAATAATAAATAAAATTCAACACCTATAATAAAGAAAAACAGTGAGGTCGCTCCGTGAAGCCTGCGAAGTGAACAAGAAGCTTCTGTGCTTTTGGAAGGAGTTAGGCTGGTTTAGTTAGCCAGGACTCACGTACTACGGACCTAGTGAGCGTCTAAGTGCGTAAAACGAGTCCACAAACCATACCATACCATACCATACCAATAAAGAAAAAATGTCAAAAACTACACGTTAGTTTGAAGAAAAAAGTCTTTAAAGAATATAGAGTACATAATATATAGCGCTGTGGTTTCGCGACATGGCTAGCTGTCAAACTAGCAGGGTAGCGCAGAAGTGATCTTATTGGTCGCCGCCTGAAAATGCCACTTAGCTCTTAGTTCTTATTGCTTTCATGATTTGAAATCTGGCGGGTAATTTGAATCAAGCACGCGCAATTACCATTTCATAATTTAATTTAATAACACGCTTCCCACTTCAAAATTGTTTTAATATTTTCTATAATAGTCAAATGTAACCTACATTGGTTGAAGCACTAATAATATAATACATCAGAAGCGTAATAGTTTTCAAATATGTGTAAAAAAAAATATATATATATACATATATTCGTATATTATAGGCCGTTGGATAGACTACTATAATACAAATATTTTGGACTTGTATTACTATATTTTTCCGTTTTGCAATTGTCAAGTTATTTAAAGTTTTTTAACTAACACATAACTATCGTAAAGTATCTATGTATTTATAAATGTACTTTGTATTAGATATATAACGTCTATAACTAAATCTATAAATTTTGTAACACTATTTCCAAAAATAAATCACCCATTCTACAGATTTAAACTTCGAATTTAAAACAAAACCAAACGTTTACACTTTTTGTTTATTTCGAATAAAAACCAGCATAGACAAAAGAGTATTGTACATACACAATGTTTATTCGAACTATTTTCCAGTAAATGTGAAGCAGGACTCATTGTAGTGGCGTGCCAGGACAATGCCAGGACGTGAGGTGATTCACAAAATTGATTGCCCATGCCAGGCACAACGCGCATTGTTCTGCTTTTGATGATGTAACATTCGATCTTTGTAGGTTCTGATTTGGCTGTGGAGGGTAACCTGAAAGACGTGAAGTGATTTTCAGACTTATGTTCTTATTTTTTTTAATAGGAAAATGTGTTTTAAATTACTTTAAAAAAAAGAACCGAGAGTTTTTTACGCCGGCTTTTTCTCTCGGCGTACACCCTCTGTCTTCTTTGCCGATGTGTAGAAATTAATAATTTAATGAAGTGGAATAAGTGATATCTGTATCTAATGTTCCATAATAAACAAATTTTTATTTCATTTTATTTTAAAATTATCTTAGATAAATTTTAAAAATATCGGCTCTAAAGTTATTTAGATACATCGAACTATAGAGTATGGTCGATCGAAGCATAAATTAAACAAAACAATGTATAAACCTTAAAATTTATCCTGACGCTGAATCAAAACCAACTATGTATTAAGTAATAAATATAAACTGATGAAGAAACATGATTTGTATAGAAACCCTCAATTTTCAAAGTTAAAGTCAACTCAATACAAGACTACATTATAACTTGATTGTTGTTATTCCGTTCACTGATATGGAATTTACTAAATATCATTTTGCGCAGCACTAAGTACACCCGTCTCTTTCAAAGTTTATGTTTCTGAGGAAAAACCAACAGAACTCAACATAGCATTGCCAACTCAATTGTCAGCGATAATTTATTATATGTACAGAAATTCTCTTACAAATGACCTCAAAGTCGTAAAACAGACGAGAGAGTGCACCAGCTGAATATATCTCATACATTTCTGGCAACGCAGTTACTGGCTTTATATGGCATTTCCCAAATCAAAAGCAATGTAAAATATGTTCGCAGACTAAGAAACGCAGGTGAGGCTCTGAAACTAATGTGACGCCGCCGTGAATAAAGTGTGCTAAACACATATGTGAAACAACCTAAGCAACAAAGTATGACACGGAAATTTGATCCTTATATACAGGTCAGAGGTTTAAAAATGCTATGTCTAATAAAAAGCTGTACTTACTCGTTCTTTTTAGCAACGTGAACAGCTTAAGATATGTGGCGTACTAAATATAATTTTAAGCAAGACAATTGTCTAAAAAGCATGCTTAGATATTTAGCTTGTGGGAGTTTGTTCTGTTGTATAAAGTAAAATAAGTTGATACAGCCTTACATTAGGCATAACATTGATATCTCGATACAGTAATGGAATCGAGTTTTAGCGCGTTCGAGTTCCAAACTTTTTACTATGTCAGGATTTAATCCGTTTTTTACATACGCGATTCTAGCTGTCGTTTTTTAATCTGATCTTACCTATAATATAACTAACACAGGCACAGAAATCTGATCACCCACTTGCTTAATAAGAAAAATTATCACGAAACAATTTATTTACTGAAAGGTTGTAGCGGCACTGTTTTTTATTATATAACTAACATATAATATATAGTAAGATATTTTTTTAGTATGTTGCCAAATGAGCATTTATACGTACACACGTTATAGTTAGTATCTTTGGGAATAAGATGGTGAAATGAATCTTATCTAAACTTATTCCAATTAAATAGATGTTAACACATAGATCTAGCAATATTGGCTAATCAAATATACTACTAGTATTAACGGTTTTGAACTGGTTTGACTTTGACGATGTTAATGTATAAGCTTTGTGACATATAACTACGGCAGCTGACAGTAACGACGTTGCTCCGACATGCATAATCGTCTTGGTTTCTTATGGAAATGAAAGGAAAATATTTTGAATTTACAATGCAGTACAAAAATAGCTACTGCCTAGTAAGTTGCTATTTTTACCGTATTAAACGCTGCGACCTTGCTCAGTAAATTTTAATAACGAAAGCGATACGGATTCCGACGTTTTTGTATGCCGGTTCTAACTGGCATACTGAAGCGCTGATGTCGCAACCTTGGGATCGCGCAGAACAAAATCTCTTCATTGAGATCGTATCGCTATTAGAAGTTACAGGGAAAGAGCTCTGGTCTGTATAAAATACAATATTACCAATGTATACTAGGGTGGTCCTTATTCCTAAGAAAAAATTTTTTTTCTTTAATGTCATGGGCACCACGTAATTTGGATATATACCATAAAAAGGGTTTCAGTATTTTTTTTGACATTTTTAAATGATATTTAGAGGTCGCTACCAAGGTTTGAATTTTAAATAAAAATTGAAAATCTGTATTTGTTAGAATTCTTTATTTTTATACCCAGGTCTTAAAAATGTTACGAAATTATTGTTATTGTTATTAATTAAGATATTATATAGATATCTGATTTGTTTATTTTAAAGATATAAGGGTTGAATTGTTAGTATTAGGGTACTTTATCCTATACTCTTTTACCATCAAAAGCAAATATTGCTTTTGTTCTTCATTTGTGGTAATTATTTTTTTATATTCTTCCATTCCTCTCAGCTATGTCGTTCACTACTCGCAATGAATGAACGATATTTTTGGCAGCTATATAATCAGCGTTTTTCGTTCCAGGTTTCGACGTCTTTTAAAAAAAACACCATGAGAAATCTAGGGTCTGGAAGAATCTTAAGGAATGACTACTCACGAAGTTTTCTATTTTTTTTGTCGATATATGCGATGCCAAGGTTTATTCGTTTTAAGCAATCTTCTGTGCCTTAAATTTTGAGTACTTCTACTATATTTTTCTTTTCTTGAACTAAAACTTCGTCATCGAAAAACGCAAGCGAAACTATGTCTTCTGACAAATTACAAATTATTTAAAATCTTTATCAGCGCATCAGTAGCTATATTTTTGTTGAAGACCTTAAGTCTATTAATAATTGTAAGTCGTTTCTTGGTGCTGACTGACTCTACAACTACTGAAAATACATATTTTTCTCACAGCTTTTTCGTCCTTCTTCGTTAGCTTAAACTGATGCTTAAATAAATACATTTTTAAACTGTACAAGGCTCTTGCCATCCACCTAGCTCGATGAAGACCAGCAGGTCTCTGAAATGAAACGCTTTTGTCAGGAACACCTCCTAAGGAAATGATAGTAAGATTCAACAGTTCTCTTTAGTCATCTCGAGGTTCATGTACTTGAAGTTGCTTTTATGCAATCGAAATCCTGTCTGCGGCCACTTCTGCAAGAATATTTGCCTCAGCGTCATCAGCTGTTATTGATTTGAAGTCGCTTTGGTCAATAGTGTTACAATTGTTCTTAAATCTTTTGAATTATTGTATATCAGGAGCACTAGATGGGGCAAGTGATCAACTACAGCTGACAACATAATTTCCATTATGTGGTGACAACAAGCAAACCAAAGCTTATTTTTATTCATATTGCGCTCCAGAAGGACGAATACTCCACGCCTTAAGCCGGTATTTACAGCAGTAGAGTCAAAACATTGTCTAACATTTTACTTTATAGCTCAAATTCCATGACTTTATAGCTTCATAGACAGCTGGACGGACAAGCTTCGCTTGTTCCACGTTCCAATTTTGGAACAGCGAGTAGTTGATAAACTCCATATCCTGATGTCAAAATTGGCAGCCGATCTTTAGTTTTGTGTCCAGTAATATCTTCTAGAAGTTTACCCTACCAATGGATTGTTAATGACGAATTAGGTTTAAACTCGCTTTTGAGCGAATCTGCACAGCTTTGCGATTTTGGACCCATTACCGACGCATAGTAGATCTATTGACATTAAATTCTGATGGACCACAGCCTGCACATTTCAAAGTAGATGTCACGACCATAGTTGCTTGTCTGTCACTCAATTTAGAGACATCAAGACTGGTATCTAATTGACTGTTAATAATATAAAAAATATTTTATTTGTAAAAATTTTGACAGCTGGTAGCGACCTCTAAATCTTAACAAAAACAAAAACAAAAAAACACGTATTTCATATTTAGAGGTATATAATCAAATGAGAAAGTGCCCCGAGGATAATTCAAAAGTCGAAAAATAAGGACCACCCTAATGTATACATTCTTAACAGTTATATGTAGACGTTGCCATTAATGACATTATCAAAGAACGTCGTGAGCGTGGGCCACGGATATACGTTCAAAAAAAATCGTAAAATATTGATCGATGGAATGCTGTATAAGTTGAAGTACTTCCAAGTTCCAACTATAGACTTTCTGCTTATACCTAAAAGCCTATATAGGCATGCCAATTAAATACATTGTAGATAGATACACAATTTTTTTTATAAAAGGGGTAAATATTGTATAATTGGCTTGAAACAAAGTTGACTAACTATGAAAATATTTTATCTCGAAAGTTATAACTATGTTAGCAATTGAATTTAGCTAGAAGTAAATTTATGTTATAATTCCGGTGAAAACTGCCACATAATTAAAATAGTTATAGTTTTTAAATTTCATATGAAATGTTTGTTTTAATAAAAGAACTACTAGATCTTATTATACACATTCCCTTCGCTAGTACAGTGATGTTATGTTAACGCAGTCAAGTTTTGTTTTAATGTTTAATTTAATTAATATATATGTCAGAGATTATATACTAAAAGATAACGATGTCATTTGTTTTATTAGAATGGCAACACCACGCCATCTCGTTGACATCTTACAGGATGTAATATGTCTATGTGTCAAAGTCAATTTGTCTGTAGTGCGTAAAATCGATCGTTGAGTTTACTTGCTCTCTGATCGGCGCATGACCGTGGGGTTTAGTCAAGACGCCTTAACAGCCCTGCGATTCTGTAACTCACTTTTCGAACTCACACAGCGGTTTTCGGATCGCCGGTCGCTCTCAAATCAGTCGTGAAGCAGTCATTTTATGATTTGGCATTCTGAAAAGGTGGAAGCTTGTAGTTTATTGTTTATTAGAATGCCAAATCATAAAATGACTGCTTCACGACTGATTTCAGAGCGACCGCCGATGCGAAAACCGCTGAGTGAGTTCGAAAAGTGAGTTACAGAATCGCAGGGCTGTAGTGTATGTAGAAAGTCGAAAACTAAATTTGTCGAACCGAACTGTCATTTTCATATAAATTAAATTTTTGACTTTCTACTATGACTACTGTTAAAGCATCTTGACTAAACCCACGTGTTTAAATACTAAATAAAAATGTCGGACGACGGTATTGACACCAACTTTGAATATATTAATCGCATTGATTCTGCGACATATAAGTTATATATTTAGTGGTACATGAGACAGTTATGATCAGTGGCACCATCTATCTCAAAAAATACTGATCTATGCTTCCTTAAACTAATCGTTTACTAATCTATGGCAATTCAATACCGTAGCTTATCTTCAGCATTCTCATCACAATTACTTAGATCTGCTTTACCCGTTATAAAGGTTGTAAGTCTATCGAACACAACAATTAGTGTTAAATTCGAGCCAGTAGTTCCTGAGTTAGGACATTCAACCGAAGAAATAAAACTGTACAGCTGTAAAGCTTACAATCGTATAAACTTAAATTAATGTTTGTTAGAAGTACACATTTCATTGTACATAACAAACAAAAACTCAGAACTAAAACATGCTTCTATAATTACATTTCTTGTAGTCTTAAGAATAATAAAAATGTTTGCGAGCAAGAACAATGTAATAAAGCATTGTATTCAGTAAGATTCGGACTAACGAACTGTCACATTTTCACGGCAAAATAAGCGGCCATAATTAGGTTCAGGCCCCCGTACTATGAAGCGATGTTGCTAAGTCATAATTTATATCATTTATTAAAATTAATTGTTATGCGTGATTTGGTTTTTGTCTTTACCTCCGTCAATTTGATATAAATGAGCTTATGTAGGATTAAAAAGTTACTTTTTACTTCCTATTTTTAATCTTACATTCATTATTAATACAAACAACGTGTAATCCTTGCGGTTGATTCCCAGCTGATGACTATAGTTTCGGATGCTGTTCTTGTCTTAAAATTGACCAACGAAACAGATTCAGGATATCTTAACCGTAGTCAACGAAGAGCGGTTCCAATCGTCGACGACCAATCCCTCTCCGAGCGGCTTGATCCTTTGGGGTTGCGTAGAGATGTGGAGTCACTCTGCATCTTCTACCGCATTTACCATGGAGAGTGTTCAGAGCAGTTGTTTAATACCTGCAGCTGAGTTTCATCAACGGACGTCGAGGCAGAATACGAATCTCCACCCGTATCACCTTGATCAGCTGCCCACTGAAGTATTTCCGAACTAATTCGACCTTCAAGAAGGCTGCTTCAAGAAAAGAGCGTACCAATTATTAAAAGGCCGGCAACGCACTCGCGAGCCCTCTGCATTGAGTGTCCATGGGCAGCGGTATCACTTAAAATCAGGTGAGCCTCCTACCCGTTCGCCCCCTGATCTATAAAAAAAAATTCAACCTATGGCATGTTACTATATGATTTTTTTTCGTTTCTCTTTACATAAATTCATTCACAATGCTCTATAGATGTTTAATTATTAGTTCCGTTTTTCCAGTCTCGTTTACGCATTAGATTGCTATTGCACACAAAATGTCGATTTGCGTTCCGTGGTAGAGGGCAATTTGGATAGAGCACGGATTTACATAATAAATGCCTTCAGAGCTGTAAATAAATAAGCTTCATTATACGGATCAAATAAGACATAATTTAATTAACCGTTAATGGATGGTATTAATATATTTTCAGCTTATTTATCTTACCCAGTCGCTGATATTAGAATTTATTATATTATATAGGCTGGATAGAAAAGGTCACTAACGAGAGGGTTCTTAATTGGAGTTAGAATGTCGGAAAACTTATGCCGAACATTGAACAACGGAAAGTGTGTACCTGGGTCACGTGTTGCGCCATGACCGCTTCTTTTTGACGTGACAACGTCTTATAATTCGATGGAGCCGGCTGCACGCAACAAAAAACATGACGCATGCGGCGTTACCTCGCTCTGAGGCGTTCCATTTAAGGCTTAAAGTGCAAGCGAGAGCGCGGAACGAGCGAAAAAGAGTCACAATCGGCCACCGCGTTGGGCAGCATTCGTTCGTTAAAAAATTGACATAATTGTATTTATGCGTACAAATAAATGTAACTTGATCAATTCAATTGTGATTTCCATTTACCTCCTTCTCTATATCCATACAAAAAATCTATCAAACAAATAAAATTAAAATTTTCTTTTGAAAAATGCAACCATTCCATCAGTATTTTCTTATGACGTTGTCACGTTCAACTATCGTCAGTAAACCAACTTTACAGACAACCGATTTTTCACTTATAATGGGTAAAATCCAGGGTAGCGTGTTGGTAGAAGGAAAAAAACATGGCTTCGCAACGTTTGGGAGTGGACGGGTATTGCGATTGCGGAAGAGTTGCTGCATCTGGCACAGGACAAGAGAATGACGGTCAACCTCCAGTAATGAAGAGGCACTAAAAAGAAGAAGAATTCCTTAAATGTAACAATTTATTAAGTTGTATTAGAGAATTTTTCATTAACAACAGTCACATAAATGGAAGGCGTTTAACTACGAGCATAATAATACGTTAGAAGGCCAATATTAGACTAGCGGCTAAGCGAAGTATTTGTGTTCAAATCTTGGGTTCACAAATTAATTATTGAAGTTATACTTCTTTAGGCGCGTTTTGAAAAATTGATGAGAGTGAAATTTTACGATGCGCGCGCACCGTTACACAAAATTAACAGAATGAAGTTGCCCACGAAAGATTCTACGGCATTGGACATAATAATTTCAAAACAACATTCGAATAATAATTTATTGTGAGAGAATAATAATAACTATTTATTTATTTAATTTTTCAAATGTAAACTGAACTTTATTTACTATAATGACTCCTTTTCCAGTTATGATTTTTTAATTGTAATTAATTTTTTGCATGCAATCAAAAACTATTTTTAATAATGCCAAAGAAGTATAACTTCTTACGCGCGTACATAAGTACACGCACCCTTTTTTTGTAGACAGTTAAAGTTTATATATGAAGAAAAATATAGATTCAAAAATCTATGTGGCACAGATAATTTACATATACATATATAATAACACTTAATTAATGAAGTAAATGCATAAGTTGTACAACTATTAGCTTAAATAATGGGAATCTTTATGTACGACTAAGTACGTAATCTAGTGTATAACTTGATATTAATTAAATAATAATAAATCTTTCAGACAAAAGTGTATATGTATAATGTCAAGCATCAGGAAAACCTCAAAATATACAAAATATGGCAAGCTAGCAACAACTCGTTACCCAGTGGATTGAAGTCATTCGATTTTCAAATATATTCCGCCCCAGCACTGTATGTGATCAGAAAGGCATTTGGTAAAAAAGATTTGCACAAGATTGATGACCAGTTACCAAGTCGGGGAAACCAGACGAAAGCTTTGTTCTGATACAATAAGATTTCTAACAATGTTTAAAGGCATATAAACCCGGCAAATTAAGTCAGAAATGCATATATCAATGAAAATCAAATTAGAATAATTTTAATTAGACGTAAAATTGTTGTTTGATACATAATAAGAAGAGACAGTTGAGAAGCCTATGAAGTAAGCAACGTTACTGATGACTATATCGACATACGTCGTATCGATTTACGTCGCTTATTTCGAGAACCTAACATGCCGTTAGTACGAGGACTGCCTGTACTCGTAACAACAGCCTTAGGGCCGATTCGACCAAACAAGAGTAAATCTTAATCTTAGAATAAATCGTCAGTTAATCGAGAGTAAATCAATTTTACGTTTTACCAACTACAAATTCTAAGAATAGTGGACTTATTCGGGAATAGCTACTATACCGCCGTTTCGCACGGAATAACAGCTATTCCTAGAATAATTTAATGGCGTCAGTCAGTCCAATCAGCTGATTTCTGTCATTTCACAAATATGTATTCTGTGTTTTAATTTCAAGTCAACGCAACGCACTAAATTAATAGTCTGGCATTGTATAATGAAACGTTTAAACAATTTATTATTTATTTATTTATTTTTAGATTTTTTATTTTCTATAATATTAGAATGAAATTCAACTAGGCTCAACAGAAGTTCCTTTTTAGACGAAAGCCTCAAACAAACAAGAAATAAAAACTTTTTGTTGTCGTTTGACACCTGTTAAAAGCTACTTTTTCACTCTATAATACGGCAAAATCGAGTTGACATGATGTATGCTCTTACACTGTCCCGTTGTAGAACAACATTTATTTGCCGAGTTTTATTTTCGTTCACCATTTTCTTGCTATTCGCGTATTGTTATTCCTAGCGCAATAATACTATCGATTACGTGGACAAACGACTATGGATTTACTCGAGATTAAAATCATGGAATAGATTATTCTTGGTCTTTGGATTATTATAGTTAATCGTGTATAAATTGAAGTTTGGTCGAATCGACCCTTAGTCGACACGTAAGGCGCGGTTTCGTATTCTTTATGCAAAACGTTAGCAAATAGCACTAATGGTTTTCACATACAAATGTGATATGTATTTTTATCGAGTTAGGGTTGAAAATCCTTTTAAATATATAGAGTGCTATGACCATATTAGGGTTGCTATTATATAAATATATGAACATGTATCAGAACTTTTCTGTAATTTTGAATTAATAGTAAATATGCATATTTATGTATCAGAAAATTCATAACTTTAATCCAGCGACGGCATAAAAATAAAACAAAATAGTATATGGTTTGAATTACTTTTTTGTCTTTGAAAGCAACCCTACTTTAAGGAAGAAATGTATGACAATATAAACCTCGGTTTAATGTGATGTTGTATGCAACAATATCAGAGTCCAAGTGCTCGCATTGTTAGTATTGCAGTTCAGTTCAGTTCCGGTCAGGTTTAGTTAAAAATTTAGTATTCAACTGAATATATAATGCATATGTACTGATTCTAAACCCATTCTATACGGCTTTACATTTTATATGATCTTAACTCAACTAATAATGACAAAATGTTATATATATTTTTTAAATATTTGGCTATTTTGGCGTCGTACATATTATTATTAGCAAGTATAAATAGAATCAGACACAGGAGGCTGATCAACTACTTGCCTATTAGATTGACAAGTGATCATGAAACAAATACAGAAATCTGAGGCCCAGACCTACAAAATTTTGTTAACAACTTTCTGTATTCTGTCAATATACCTACAGCAAGTTTTAAATATTTTATTTTTATATTTATTATTGCAATCCAATTCAATAAAGAATTTTGATTGTCCGTTTCAATTTTAAAATTTTACTAGACCTTGCATAGCAATTCATGTGGGCTTTTTTATTTATTAAACAAAACCATTCTGCATGACATAATATTGACTATTTTGTTGATACTATTATATAAATTGCAGTAATTTCGCTAAGAAAAATGTTACAGTAGTTTTCTATGATAACAAACACAATAAATAGTATTTGATCATAATAAGAAATGTTTGTGCTATTGAACCAGTCAAGTTCGTTATTAACATTTATTAATTCACCCCAAAACTTGACTCCGCTTCCTGTACTGTAGTGGAATATTTATACTATCCTTCTCAAATATATATCATATCTGTTTTAAAGAAATTTTGTTATTTATTTCCACTTAAGAATATTATACTTAGCGCCTTAATTTATACTATGTTGGGGAAAGCAAAAAAATGATTAATTCATTTATAGGTAATTCTTCATATCTGTAGCCATAATCGAAGAGAGACGTCGAAAACTTTTAGGTTCTCTGTCGCCGGTGTCTTCAAAATGTTTTGCATAAAGACATCACTGAACATTATAATCTAGCCTAACTTAAGACTACTTACTTAGACTTGATTGATTATGAAAAAAAAATCAGTGGCGCTACAACCTTTTTAGGTCTGGGCCTCATAAGAATTTAAAACTAACCTAATTTACTTAAAAGAATGTTTAACGTAAGAAAGTATCCAATAACACTACTTACAGTCTACTAAAGGAAGACACTGTTTTTGTGTCAAAATGTTCTACTAGCAAGTGTTTGGTCGTTTAAACTCGCGACTAGAAGTTTATCACTCACAAGATAACTACTGCATTAAGCTTTTTAATAATTAATAAATAAAAATAACCAGTAAGCTAAAATTGCTGCTTGTTTCTAATGAACAAATTCTTTACGTAATATACAATCAACACATAAGTGTCAACTGAAAACGATAACGAAATTACAAAATCGACGAACTGTCCCATGAATGAAGGAAGCCTAAATAGATACAAAAAATTTATGCAATTCTAATAAAACACAATTTTTGTTTGTTTTTAAAACAAATGATCACACGTCGTACACGTCGTAATAATCATAACAATAACAAAAGTTTCGTACATGGAAATAAACTTTCAACAAACCATAGAACTTGGAGCTAAATTAATTCTCGTTCACACTTTACACTGTATTAAACAGAACTATCTAGGAAAGGGCTGACGCATCTCGGGAATTTCAAGTCTTAATGAGGGAAAGGAGAAAACTTTGTGCAATTAGTGTGGCTACAGTGGGGGCTATAATTACGATGTTTTAATTATTGAGCATGCATACATCTTGGAGGATTTAGGATTAGACTTGCGAACTTCGTACTAATTAGTTATAATATGTTATGAAAAAAATACTGAACTGGTTGTGTCTCTTTCATAATTATCATTACTACATAAGAAGGTGATAAGCCTTCTGCGCCTGACACATGCCGTCGAGTTTTGGGAATTTACAATTAAACAGCGATGTGCCAATAACTTCGATTAATTGCAATAAATAATAAGTCTGAAATTTACTAATCTTTTCTCCTTTCATAAATATATTTGGAATTCTTATAAGTTCGGTGGCAATTTCAAAAGTTTATAAATTCAGGAAGTTCATATATTGTGAATGGAAAATGTAAATGCATGGAAAATGTGTATTATCTTGTGATTGCGTGATGACATAGTGACGTCACGATTATAATTTGAAACAGCGGGTCGCGTTTGCTCCGTGCCGCCTTTGTTAGCACTTGGAAAGACTTCATTGTTGTTTCTTTGCGGATAATACTGTGTAACGACAACATATTTGGGACTTAGCAAGTCTGCACTCTGTTTGATATCAAAAAATATGTTTAGTGATACACCACGTTTCATCTGACGAGTGACCATGGCAACGCGTAAACAGAAACAAAGTTTCGACTTGTTCAGATTTCATTTGAACATTGACCAATTGCTGACATGGATCACAGGTGTTCTAAATCTTTACAGCTAAAGATGCGCGATACACCAACAGCTCACTAGAATAATATCATGTATGTGTGAATAGGTGTAATTAGTATTTAAGATAATGTTTTTGAATAATAAATTAGATTTGAATATTGCTCTTATTCATTTCTCGCTTCCTCTCAAATTGGCGAAGACTACTTCAAGCCCTTAATTATCGTGGTGAGCCTGCCCGGTAGCTTTGAGATAATCCCACCACCTCGAACCTTTGATCCTACCCGTAGGACTCCGTCTGTTACCTTAGGTCTCTTGGTGCAGACATCCCGTATTTATTTATGTGTTAGAGAACGTCTGTAGGGCTTAGGGATCCGTAGGGTTGTTAGGTTCTTACGTCTCACCCTCTCATATATTTAGTTATCTAGTGCAGCTTGTTCATGCACACATTACATATAATATTCAGATACTCCTGACATTCAATACATATAAATTTTAAACACACATTTCACAGCCCACTGACTAGCAAGCTGTACAAGAATTTTGAAAATTTTGAAATTGTCGCCGAAAAAAAAGTTGGTTGCCGCCGGTCGCAAAAAAACAAGTTCTATAAACTATTTACATTAAAATAAAACTTATAATTTGATTACAAAATGTGGCAGCTCGATGCTGCACTCGTTTGCTTTCTTAGAATTATTATTATCTAAATTCTAAGTAACTTATGCTGTGTCCGACGGTCTTTATTATACTAGGGATACACATAATAAGTGAATTCTATATTGCAATAGCTGCATCGAGATTAACTAAGTAATAAACTGTTTATTTAATTCCTATAATTTATGGTAGAAATAATGTTCTAGCATAAGTTTTACCTAAGTATATTTTGGTAATATTGTCTATGCCTAATCCACAGACAATATTCCCAAAATATACTTTATTCAAATAATTTAGATTTAACTATATAAGCTATAACTAACACAGTGAATACAGTAAAAGCATTACGCGGAATGTACAAGGAACGTCTACAATTGGAATTGTTCCGCGGAAACTTAACGAAGGCATGGAATTTTGATGAAGCAACACATTTAGTGATTTTTGTGCAAATAAACCTGACATAACGAGACCTCACCCTCGCTGGAGTTAATTAGCTCATTCTGTAATGTCTTCTGTTTTGTACAAAGATGCTTTTTCAGATTTTCATTCATTACCTATATTGGCTGGAGAGCTAAAATTATGAGGATTATCCATTAGAGTGGAATAACACGCCTGATTTAGTTTAAGCTTTACCCAACATACAATAATGAATTATTTGGAAAGTTCAACATTAGATACAATATGAAACCTATTTGTAATATTGAATATTTGATGGCAATTCAATGCTATGGTTCAAAGTGATATTCGATTTAAAAATACATATTTTTAGTTTGACTGATTAAATTAAGTTAATCTTATTAATCCAAAGCTACATAATAGATGAATACTGCTACATTTACGTGAGAGAATGAAGATCTATGACGTATCAAACGGCCTGAGAGAGCTGAATGCTTGCATTGAAACTCTCGATCACACGCAACCACCAATTACGGCCGGTACGTTGAATGATCGCTCACTTTGACGTCATTTGTATGTAGTCTGGGAACTTATAAAACCCTTTACATTGTCTGTGGAAGCTTTTATGGCGAATAAAATCCACAGATACTTAGAACATGTTTAAATAAAGAGTAATAGTCGGTATGGTCGCACTATTACGGCCGGAAAATATATGAGTAATTACTAAATTGAAATAAAAATTACCATTGAAAAATTGAACTACACTTACATCACAAAACCACAAAGCAAGAGAAAAATAAAACAAAGGCTGTAAGTAAGAAAGAAATACTGAGATTTTTAGAATTTGACCTACTATCAAACGATTATTGCAAAAATAACATTTAATAAAGTGATTTATAACCGAAGTTTTCCCGATTTTGTTTTGTTTTTATTGTGTGTGTATATTATAATGTATATTCAATAACGAATGTGTAAATTAAACATGTAAACTGTTTAATATTATATTTGGATTAACACAATATTTAAATCCAATTATGGACGTAAGTGTAATTAAATTTATTAAAGTGTTATATACTACCGAATGTGGTTTAGAAGCTTCACTCCCGCTTAAACCTTTTGACCGACACGTATCAGATTCTGGCACAGAATTTTTTTTTGTTTGCCGGCCAAAACTGTGAAGCTCACGGATATTTTTTTTAACTGACAATGATTTATTCCTAAAACACAGAAATATACAGTATTGACAATTATCTTAACCTATGTAGTAATAATATAAATAATTAAAAAGAAAATTAAAACAAATTTAAAAATTTAGTCCCTGTGGCAGTGTACCTTTAACGCTGGCAGCATTTCCTCGCTGTATTGCGTGCTTTTTCGTTTTTTTAAACTAATGTTTGACAACATATTACTTATGCATTAAGATTTTTATTTCTCAATACCTTGACCTAAAAAAAATATGAAATGGACGACCATCACGACTCTACGATTGCGCCCTTTTCTAATATTTTTTTTGACAAAAACATATTTTAATCATATGTAGTTTCATGTGTTTGACTCAATATTTCTCAAATAAAATATTTATTAATTTAACATTCAGCGAATGTTTGTTTCAGGAATTAATAGGGCCTAAGCACAACTAATTGGCTGGTTCAGGTGTTAGGGGTTGTCAAATGAATAATGCTTAGATATATATTTTTGAATGACAATAAAACGTGTCTCATTTATTTAAATATACCTGTCATAATATGATAGACGACACATATTTTTAGGATTCGGATAGTGTCATTTGTCGTCATTATATTCATAAGTTATTATTTAAAACATAAACCGAAAAGAAAAATACCAAAAAATATTTTTTAAGGAAAAAGGTACTTTTTAATTATGTAATGTGTGTTTGGTTGTAACTGAACCCTGGCTCAGCATTATGCTGTGGTGCAGACGTGTTCCACAGCGCTGGCAGCTCTGCCATATTTCAAAATTATTATTTGGACCTGTAAATTTAATGTCTCGGTATAGTTTCACCATCGTACAAGGCCAAATCGTTGAAAAATCTGATACATTTCGCCGTCTTGTACCATTCATTTTAACCCATAATCATAAACTTGATTTAAAAATAAATGAAAGTAATAGATATTCAAATAGTGACAGCCCTGTTACACTAAGGCTAATAAGGCGTGTATTCAGAGATCTATTCATTGATGCTCAGTCAGGTACATTCAAATATAATCGTTTCAATACCACAACTAAGTACTTGGGAAGAGAATACTTCAAAGGAATTATACAGTGATTTTAATTATTGATATATTCAGTCAATACCAAACATAATAACAAGTACGTACGTAAGATATTTTTTAAAGATGCCTTCACTTTGTAATCAAAAAATGATTATTATTATGTTTTAGTTCCAGATATACTCATAAAAAGAGCGTGCCGTACATAGGCCGTCAAAATATCAGTAAGCTTCCCGTTGATGGGCGGTTTGTATTTTATTCAAAGTGCCGCCTCCTCGTTTGACCAATTATTTCATGTTTACGTATACAAAGTGGTTGCTCGGAAGAGATCACTCGGAAGCACCAAGGTCCTTTTCATTGAATTATGTCAAATAATAGTTAATATTTCTGCAACTAATTGTTAATATATAAATAAATAAAAAATGTCAGGATATATTTCAGCAAACATTGAAAAAACGCATGGTAGCTTTAATTGAAGCGCTGAAGGGATATACTGAGATATAGTACATTGGATGGCTGCTGTAGTATCTGTTACCAAATCAAAACAAATGTTTTTAAAGTTATACTTCTTTAGGCGCGTTAGGGAAAAATTATGACAGTATTTTTTTTACGATGCGCGCGCACACCGTCACAAAAACCGACACCCTGAAGTGAGCTATAGTCAACATTTTAGTTTTTTCAATTTTTAGGGTCGTTTTTTCTACAAACGTTGAATCAAATTTTGGAAAAGATTTTTATCTTGTTACGCCAAAGAAGTTGAACTTCTAACTCGTGTACATAAGTACATACAAGTTTTTTTGTTTCAGAATGGGAAAGAAATGCGTTTCTTATTCCAATAGTTAAGTTACAAGACTGCAGTATTAATAATATAGAATACGTAACATACCAAGAGTGTCGTTGTAAATTATCGGACACTCGTTTGAACCACACGAGGTTAAGTCCTAGTTTATCGGCCATGAATTCGTATTAAAGCCTTTAATGCCTTCCATATAAGATTCGATGCGCATACAAAAGAATATTCAATAGAATTTAATATGGAAATGTGATATTTTTTTTATACGTTCAAGTCATTCAAATTTAAAAACCTAATACATGATGGCCTTTATTATATTACTAAATTCATTAAAAGTAAAAAAATAACATGTAAATATATATATATATATATATATATGTGGTGTATATAGTGTATCGTACGACACGATCAAAGGTGACGGTTGTCTCTGGCAAAATTATGATTATTTCGAGTAGTGTCGCTATTCTGTCGGCTGTTTCAAGTGCAATTTCCGCCGAGAGCTTTTAACTTAGTGCACGATGTAATAAAGCAAGAGGACGCATTCCGATGTCCCTGCTGACTGAACTGAAAATGTGGAAAAATTCAAGCGAATTTTACACTCTCTATTACTCTGTTCTTGATATGTATCAAGTACTGAAGGTACACATGTACCTATGTAATTAATATTATTTCTAGTACCAACTATTTTTAACACACTTACAAAAAAACCGTGTAACTTATCTTGTGTATGTTTAAGCATAGCTTATATATTTTGTTACAAACTATATTTTATTCATCACTAAACATAACAATCAAATATCTAGTATTTACAATTTTCCTACATAGTAATAATAATTAAAAATTAATATAAAGAAAATTAAATCATATTTAAAGAGTTTGGTCCCTGTGGCACTGTGTACCTTTCATACTGGCAGCATTTCCTCGCTGTATAGCGATACTTATTCGAGAGTGAAAAGCACCAGCTCTGGAGTCACCCGCACCATCTACAAGACGCCAACTTAACTCTTTAAAAAGAGAAAAAACCAAATTTACAAAATGCTAGAAAATTAGGTGATCAGCCTCTGTTCTGGTCTGTCTGACACATTTCATCGATGTTTTGATTTGAGCCATGCGGGGTTTTCTTTTGTTTTGTTTTGTTTTCATGGATGCGCACACAGAAAGTCAATTGGTACTCAACCAGGAATCGAAGCTACGACCTCACGGATAAAAGTTGCACGATGAAGAACACGTTATTTACAAATTGTTTTTCTATTCAAGTTCCTTGTAATTGTTTTACTTGAAAAAAAAGACATGCGAAATTTTAATTAAAAAGTTCTTTTTTTCCTAAAATATTTTTATAGTAAAAATATTCCTTTTAATTTATCGTGGACCCGGGATAAATACGCAAAATATGTAAATTATGAATTCTGTACGTCACCACATTTCATAGCGGACAATGCATGTTTTTCATAAAATATAACTTTCTTGTTACAATGGCGACGAGCTTAGGAAGTAAGTAATATATGGTATGCCATTGTCTGATAAACAATAAACTACAAGCTCCCACCTTATCAGAATGTCAAATCCTAAAATGACTGCTTCACGACTAATTTGAAAGCGACCGCCGATGCGAAAACCGCTGTGAGAGTTCGAAAAGTGAGTTACAGAATCGCAAGGCAGAGATCTTACTTAACTTCCAATAGTGACACCGACAGCGATCCCGATCCGAATAATGAGATATTGTTACGCGCAACCCCAAAGTTGCGACATCAGCGCTATCTCGGGATCAGTATGGCTGTCAATGTGGAAGTTACAGAGTAAAGCCGCTGGAGTCAAAATCGTTCATTAAGAGTTTAGCTACAAAGCTATTTTGGACACTCAAAAACAAAAAAAAACTCGATAAGAAGCCTCCTTCGTGTTGTTTGAATCCCCCTAAAATATTTACACCTTTTAATCTTCGTCTATCATCTACAATAAGCCTAATAGGAACGGCATACCCCGTATAAGTATGTGTATTTTGGGATCAATCAACCAGAAAGTATGTGACGGGGAAATCTCTAGGCAAACTGTGCTAAATATAACCAGAAACGTGTCAATTGCCAAGAGGAGGCTTGTCAAAACTTTGGTAATTTTTGAACGAGTCCTGGTCGATTCGTGCTGCAGACTGAGAAAAGATAGAGACATTCGAAATCTGTTGCTGGAGGAGAATGTTGCAAATACGATGGACTGGAAAAAGAATCAAAATGGACAGTTAGTAAATGTCATTTCTCAAAAGACTGTCAACTATCATTTACAAACGGGTGCTTAGCTTCTTTGGCCATATTGACAAGAGAGAACCGGATAGTGACTGGTAATGTAGGGAGGAGTGATGACAGGAGAAGTCGGGGTCGATCGCCTGCGCCTGACCAAATTAAGACAATTATAGCTTAACATCGCTAATGTCCTGAGGCAAGCTGATAAATACAATGGCGTGGAGGCAGCAAGTTGATGTTTCGGTTAGGCTTTTCAAAACAGGCACGACCTTTAGTTATAAGACTACGGAGAAGAATAAGACCCCGTATATAATATATTCGTTTTGGAGTCGATTTTAATTTTATTCAAAGGAACTTATGTTATTTATTACTAAGAGTTGCACTTTAAACACCTATATTTATTATTAATTGTGGGTACATTGTTAAATTATTACACACCATATTTTATTGTATCATAGTAAGACGTAGGTACGGAGTTCTGGGGACTCGTCTCCTAATGAGGGGGCGCGGTCATTTCGCGCTCATTTCAATGCAAATTTCGGGGTTTTCACGATATTTTGAGTGCTATGCAAATAACTCTGGAAGATTTTGATTAAAATTTAATTTGATAAAGTTCAGGTTATAGTATCAGACATTGTCCCATTGTCATATATTGACGTTACAAATTTCTGTAATTCACCTCTTACTCTGTAGAGTCTTTAGTGACTAAGTAACCGATTAATCTAAATGACAAACTCTGAATACGGCAATAATTATTTAAAAATCAAGAACTGTGCTGAAAATAATACTATTTTTGAGCGCGCATAATATGTTTTTTAATTATACATAAAGGCTAAATCGTAATGTTCAATAATGTCATGCAGAGACAATTTATAAAAAATGTACATAAAAAGGAAATACTAATTTATTTGATTAAATAATACACAAAAAAAGAAATACAACCACAATCACTTTGATCAAAAATGGGCTCAACTCAGCTTTAAGTTGCTGTCACCAGCAACACTGATTTTCACTGACCCATACTACTTATATACCATACTGTCTTGGATTGACAGATATACTAAATAAATATTAATAAAAAGAAAGTGCGTGCGTACAAAGTACACAGAAGTGAAACTTCTTTGTAAATTAATTATTACTAAGGTAAATGCCCCAATGATCATGTATATGATCTCTCCATGTATTTGTTTGTCTATATTCACACTGTTTACACACTGTATACGTGCTAATAATATAAATAAATAAAAATCTGCGTTTACTGCACAAGTAATGCGACAGAATTGCCATCTAAAGTTTTAATATATAACTACTAAACGAGTACATCAACCAATAGCGTGTATTTTTTCTCGATCTCCCTTACTCTCTCTCTCACTCTTTCTCACTATAGCTCTCTCCCTTTTCTTCAACAAAAACGCTGCAAATTACCCTCAGGCGCCTAAAGAAGTTTCACTTCAAAAATAAAAGTATTAAAAAATAGACATAGACAACTACATAATAATCTATGGAACATTTATTTTTTAACAACCGCTTTACCTCGGTACTAATACTTTGAAAAAGAGCATTTTCAGTTCCTAATAATCATGGGTCCGACAGACCCCTTTCAGCTGGATTTATATTAAATTCCTTGCTAGCAATTTGTCGAAACAATCTCATGGGATGGCTCGCCGCGATTTTATTATCCTTTCACATTCTTTCACTAGTCTTTTCTTGATAATACGGAGTAAGTTATAACTATTGAAAATGTAAAAGTTATCCTACGGCTTTCAGATTTAGATTTACCACCAAAAGTAGAGCCAGTAGGCAGGTATTGAACTGAATACAAGGAGTACATATCGGAAGAACGCGTTTTCACCAAAACTCACCGATATCCAGATTGAGCATTCTGATAAACGAGCTAGGTCTGGATATCTATAGTTGCACCCCTCACACTTTGAAATCAATTTCCCTTTAGTTTTTATAATTTATGAATTGATATATTTGTTCCTCTTCGTGGTTTTTATGTTTGCCTATAAGTGCTTGTCACATTAAATCTTGTATTTTATTTTTCTTAAGTACCAATGTATGAGTGTGCCCAGCGTTGGCAAGCTTTTGTAAATAAATAAATGAAATCTATTTTTGGGACAAAAATGTATTTAAACTGCGAAATTTAATAAAATTGCTAGTATTGGCTTCAGTGTGCGAGTCTATGTCGACTTTCTTTCTATGTTAAAACAAAACCGATGCGACCCAAAAAATTGGCTTGCGTCAGGTGCACAGAAGGCTGATCATCCATTGCCTATTTAAAAAAAATGATCACGAAATAGATACATAATTCTAAGGCTCAGACCTAAAAAGGTTGTAGAGCCAGTGGTTTTAATACTAGTATTATTCAATTATTTATTTACATAAGCAAAAGGTATTTCACCAAGCAAATAAATATAATATAAATAAATGGTTTATTTGCAAAGAAAGTGGTACATTCTGATTGATTAAGTAAAAAAAAACAACGCACAATCAGCCATATTAAAATAGGCATGCAAATATCATATTAATTATCATGATGTCATTATAATAATAATTGTTATCAAAACTTAATAAATAGTCGCCCACGCTATAAAGGTCTTTAAAAATGTAATCACCACAAATGACATTTGTTTTAAATTATTATTTTTAAGCGTTTTCTTGGACGATCTATTTCTAAAATAATTCCCCGAATAAAATGCATGGAGTTTCATGAATCTGTATGAATACAGTTTATCAAACATAGTATGTTAATAATATATGAATTTCAAATAATTTATTTTTCAAGAAGTGTTAAACACTTATGAACCTGCAAGTGCGTTCTGGCCTTCAAGGAAGTTGTTTTTTTCTGAACACTTTTATATCTGAAGTTTATGAATTAGACCGCCACGTAGGGTAGAACTTCGGTACACGATGTTAAAGGTGACCACAGAGTCCATACATTTCACATAAATTGCAACAATGTATCTATTATACCCTTAAAACACTGTTAATTTTAGTTTAACAACTAAAGTGATAAAACCTAGGCCGTTACTCTGCTTACGTTATATGGGGACAAAAAGTCCACAACTTAAATTAGATAATAGAATAACTGAACATCCACGCCGGACGTAAAGGTATGTTATGTTTAGATATAAGACCTCACACACACGATAATAATATAAATAACGAAAATATTCTAAATATCTAAAAACAATATTTATTTAGTAGCCTGCATATGCTAGTTTAGTTAAGCGAACATTAAAAACCTTTATTCAAAAGTTTTTGCTGTATATTACTCAATTTGTTAATTTTCTAGCGAGCAAGCAGCCTCACACGGGTATAATATCAAAGAGGTTTTAATAAAGTCTTAATATAACCTTTTTTGTTTTGTAGAAACTTTTTGTTAGTGAGTTTCCTTTTAAAAGTGTTTTTGATAATTTGTGAACATATTTAGAGTCTTTACTTGATGGGATAGATACCATTTTAATCATAATCAAAAATATTAAATGATGTATTTAATAGCGAAGACTTAATGGTGTTCGTATACGTTTAACCAAAAGTCTTTTTAACTTATATAGTTGGTGACTGGTGTCACTTCAATTTACATATAACAGGCTGAACCGTTTGTTCAGATTTCATTTGAACGTTGGTTAACCGCTGACACAGCTGACGCGGTTGTCCCAAATTTTTATATAATAATACATTATTTATTTCAGATTGTATCTATAGTTAGAGTTAGTAACAATTCGGTATTAGGTTTGTATGAGTTAGTAAAAAAAACAAAAGAACTCCTATAGTGGAGCATGGACAGCGTATGCCTTATAGCACGCGACACATCATCAGCTCCAAAGAATAATATAGTAAAAGTATAGGTGTAAGTAGTATTACTTGCATCTGCTGAGAGTGGTGGAGACTTCTTCATGCCCTTAATTATCGTGGTGTGAAGGCCCGATAGCTTTGAGAAAAACCTACCACCTTGAACCTCTGGTACTACCTCTAGGGCTCCGTCGGTTACCTTTGGTCTCTTGGTGTAGACATTCCGTACTTATTTACTTATTAACTACTTATGTGTAGGCGTACAACTAGGGATGTTAATTTCTTAGCTCTTTCTCATGTATTCAGTTATCTAGTGCAGCTGCACTTATCTTTATATATATAATTCTTCTGTGAGTGTGTATGTCACTGAACTTCTCTCAAACGACTGGACCGATTTTGATGAAATTTTTTGTGTGTGTTCAAGGGGATCTGGGAATGGTTTAGATTCACAAATCAGCCCGGCAGATGGCACTGTAGTCGGTACTTTCATACTTTGCTTAATATCCTAATCGCTTTAAATATCATGCAGGACAACGTCTGTGGGGTCCACTAGTTATATATAAATTTAAAAGCACATTTCACAGTCCACTGGCTGGCAAGTTATAAACCTAGCCTAAACATATGACTAGGGTTCGAATACATGACCGGTTGAGAGACTAGTTATTAGGATAACACTGCTGCACTTCCATATTACATTAATATAAAAAAATGTATGCGCCATGTCTTACGGGCGTGTGAGTGTCGTGTACAGATTACGGCGAAGGTTTTACGCCCCGCTTAATATTACCGTATAAATTGTAGCTCCGACAAGCCCGGATTATGTTCTATTTAATATTGACCCTACAAAATTCTATTAGATTGGGCTAATAGGAAAAAAGTACATAATGTAAAAAGTTTCGTTTTATGCGGTTTCTAAATAAGATCATACTTCTCTCATAATGGCCGGCACCGCACCCTCTAACATGGGTATGCAGTGGTAGCTGCTTTTTAAAGCCAATCCGTAGGCTTCTTTGCAAAAAAAAAAATATTATTAAGAAGCAAGCACGCCTGTCAAAAACGTATTGGATTATGGGAGTCATTATACGCGTCTCGTTCCTGAATGTCACCCTTTGATTGCTTATGCTCAATTAAAATTGTCAAATCCAATAGAATGGCATTATTTATGTAACATCTTATATATATGGGCGGAAGCCCTTTTATCATAAGAATCAGCCATGTCTTCAATAAGTTGTAATGTGGGTAGGGACAAAAGAATCACAAAAAGTATCTCCCTTACAGCAATTCACTAAAATCTATTCACTAGTAATTAGGGAATCACTTAATCAATCACTTTTAATTAGTTTTGAAACAACAAGGCACAAGATTACTCGGAACAAAAGCGATTCGTCGGAAACGTGTTGCGCTCGCCGTTGACGTTCGAAAACTCAACGAAATTCAACATGGCCGCGCTGACCATCGACACGACGATCCGCCAGACTGACAATTGTCAAATCTCGTTCCAACGTATTTCTTAACAGATGGCGCTAGGAATGCGCCTTCATATATTATATGTAACTGTAAAAAAATCAAAAGTTACGGCGCACGAGCCAAAATTGTGATTACGTTCCAAATTTAAAAACCATTATTTTAAACTCGTGTAACCTTTATGGCAGACGGCACCTAAATATGTAGCTGGGTTCAAAAAGGAGTTTGCGAGTTTTATTCAGTGTAAGTTAGAAAAGGTGTCGAGTGTGAAATGCAATTTACTTATAATTTCAGACTTTGCCACGTCTAGTTTAAGCGAAATTATGTCTACTAAGAATAAATGTACTGGTGTTGCTGAAATGTATGAAGATATTGTACTTTATCTTTATAAATACATACAGAACTTTTTCTCTACCACAGATTTCGGCCTTCTGTGCCTGACTCATGGGTTTTTGGGTCTCAACATCCTTGATTTTTGATGACAATTCCAGATTAAAGATAAAAAATTAATAAATAGAACACAAGAACAGAGTATCTTCCATTTAAAAGAGACTGTAGGTAGAGTTATTATTGTTACTTATTAGTCTTAAGTTAACACATGCATAAAAAACAAACTATATAAATAAAGTATAGCAAAGTTTTCCAATAATCATATTAATTTGTACTTCACAAATATGCACACTGATTTATTCTGATTTACTTGTAAGAAAAGTTTTTGCCACATGCATCAATAAATCTGTAACAATATACAACTTCATTACAAACAAAATACTTCCCTATTTCCGCTATTAAAATCCTAAAAATACGATACGATTGTAAATTGCGTACAATAAAAAAGTTTTTCACCAGACATCGAGTTTAGCGGAAAAGTTTTCTCTTTAAACTCGAAAGCCATGTTTTTAATTTCCGAACGAGTGAGCACGTGGCGTGGAAGCGCCTAAACAAACGATACACACTTGTCGTGGCAATTTGCTACAAAATCTTAGGCTAAAAACTTTTAAGAGTATACTATTTAGATAAGATTTTTTATAATATACTGCGTGGATTTTGGCAGGAATTTTTTGCACTTCTTTAATATTGACATTTTTTCTAATTTCTGATTAGGTATAATGTTTATAGAACTTTATTTCTCATTACAAATATAATGTATTTTATTTACATGAGAAACTTAATATACAAACGAGATACACGTCGCCATCAGCCGTCGCAATTTTAGTATACTAGGCTCATTCAGATCAAATGATACATTCATTTTGAATTGGTTAAACGCGCTAATATTACGAATTTTACACGGTAATTGATTATATAAATTAGGTATATAAAACATCATTAAAACAAAACGTTAATGTTAATAATGTAAACGTTTTTTAATGTTATTTTGACATTGTATAACTGTATAATACCTGAAGCTGAGTTTCATCATCGGAAATCGAGGCAGAATACGAAATTCCACCCGTATCATTATACATACATATAATTGAGCGTTTTTTAAGACAATTTTTGCCGCGCACCACCACTATGTGGAACCAGCTGCCCACTGGAGTATTTTCGAACCAATTTGACTTTGGGTTCTTCAAGAAAAGAGCGTACCAATTAAAAGGCCGCGATATCACTTAACATCAGGTGAGCCTCCTGCACGTTTGCCCCTATAAAAAAAAAGTATAAAACATATATTTTGACATCTTATATTCAGGGAATGCAATATAATTAACATATATGGATGCCAAAGAGAAAAGAAATAATAATAGGGAATTATAAGAGGAAATTGTCACTACAACACCATGCTGAATCGAGTTATTAAGAATTATAAGCACGACTGATTGTTTCGCGGGTCCGTGATGTCAAAAGTCAAAATCATTTATTCATATAGGTAACACAATGACCACTTATGAACGTCAAAAAAGAAATATTTACGAGTATTAAATGCTACTAATTTTACATTTACTGCCAGTTCTCAAATCAAGGTCATAGAACGGAAGAGAAGAACTGGCAATAAACTCTCCGCTAGTCTTTTTAATCGCCAAGTTTTTTGTTTTACATGAATGGTTGAAACACGACACATTGAAACGAAACACGCCATCGTGTCCTTACCCAACTCTAAACCAACCTATGTTCATGAAATGTAATTGAACTTCAATTACTCTTTTTGTCTATGATAGCCGTCCTGGCTGTGTGTCCCAAACGCGGCGTGCAAAAGTTCACCCCTGTTCTATTAGTGGCCGTATATTAAAACTTCTAACGTCCATTACATTAAGAACCCTTGGCATTAGTGCCGCTTTTTGTACCTAACGCTTAGCTTTCGACCTATATGCTAGGGGTGATACTGGTTTAATGTTAAATGCTTCTGCAATGTATTGAAGCTTTGTTTTTGATTAGTGTTGGCCGAGGTAGGTTCGATCCCAGGCTGTGCACCAATGTACTTTCTGTATAAGTGCGCTTATACCACTCGCTTGAAGAAAAACCTTGCGGGAAATCGGCTTGCCTTCGATTAAAAAAGTCAGATGTGTTCATAGAAAGCTGATCAAATGATGATAGGACCTAGAACGTAGCACCTTTTTTTTATTAAAAGTTTTTGCTCAGTCATACAATATTAAGGCTGTGTTGCTGAATCAGCCAGGAAAAATATTATTAGTTTAGTTACATCATTGTACTCGTATATAGGAAAAAAACCATTAAAAGATAAGAATTCAATTTGGGCCTTTAAAAAGAAAATGGCCTACAAAAATACTTACTGACCATATGACTTGATGAACAACTCTGAACATAGCAATAAGTGTTACTTACTTCATTATACGTACATTAAAAAAAGAGCCTTTCGTATCCTTTAACGCACTTTTTGCGTTGAGGTTCCCGGCTTTAGTCTTGTACCTACTGGCCCATAGTACATATTGTAACAGTGACGTTATCCACAAAAAGGTATTAAGGTATATACCTATTTGTTTTCATTAATTTGGGATAGAATGAAGGAAAGATGCTGCCCTGCTGATTACACTAAGACATTTCCCGACAAAACTTTTTAATTCAATATATGACTTGTATTTAGTGCTAAAATAAGAATCATAACAATACATTCAATCCACTCCAAGTCTAAAATCAAAGCGGTCACGTTGATGTTTCTATTTCGATAACATATTGCTCATGAAAAGAAAACTGAAAACAGATTTCTTTTACATTGGACAGACGCTTAAATATAGAATAAGTAAAAGTATTTTTGATATCTTTAACTTGGCCATACAGTAATCTATCTATTAATAAAAATGAATCGCAAAATATGTTGCTTAGCGCAAAACTTGAAGACGGCTGGTCCAATTCGAGTATTTATTTTTTCCTCGAACTCTGTAGGTTTTTGTGAGAAAAATTGGAAAAAAGCCAAAATTTAGTTTTAGTAGGTACTTAGGTTTTTATTCCGGAATAGCAAACGTTCTGAAGATGTATGAAGCCTTATATTTAGAAAAATATTTATATATGTATTAAATAATACTGACAACCCTAACTATAAAGTTTTCAGTTACGCTTATAGTTTAATGTGTTTTTAACATGTATCGTTTGATAGTAAAATATATTAATTTTTTCTAGAATTTCTTAGTCTCACTTTTCTCATTAGGGCAGCTTAAAAATTGGCTGGCATTATATATCAGAAAACAAAATACATCACTACAATACAGAAAGAAGACAAATAAAATATAATATATGTCAGAGATAATGTAATAAGAGAACACTATGTTATTTGTTTTAATAGTATCCCAACACCACTTATATCATAGACATCTTACAGGTTGTAAATTGTCAATTTGTTAGTAGTGCCTAACGCACTACTCGTCATCGATCAGAGAGCACGAAATTAAATATAATATCGGACGATGATTGTGATAACAACTTGGCAAAATATTAATCGCTTCGAAACCAAATAGACAATACAATTTTTAGAAAATAACGCTGAAATTAAAAGCTAATAAATGCTAATAATAAAACCCTAAAAAGAATTGCGTCCGTTATCTTACTGTGCTATATATATCTCTGAAACTTTTAGAACTGGTCAGAATAGCTCTAATTATTAACAAACATGATAAGTGAAACTTTACGAGTATGTTAGATAGATAGACATGTTTTGTGTCACCAACATTTGGCACAAAAATTCACTGCAACTATTTTCTTTAATAAAAAAAAGGATTCCTTTTGTTTGTTTTAAGTTTATTTTACAAAAGTTTGGGTCTTTTATTTATCGATTGAGGCAGTACAAAACCCGGTCAGCTAGTCTCTTAATAAATATGTTTCGCGTAGATTAAAGACGCATTAAATTAATATGTTAAATCCTTAAATAAGCCTTTAGCAAAGAATTTCACAGAGCTGATTATACTAACTATCGCATTTAAGCATAATTTAAATTTTCCTCGTAATTTGCATATTTACCGGGCGAGAGGAATTAAGAGAAAGAACTGCGCCAAGATAATTGAGGATAAAGACTGTTTGTTTTGAATATTTTTATATGAAAATTACTAAACTACACAATTTATAATGAAGCTAGCTGAGCTGATGTCTGTAACATTTTTCATTCATTTCAAATGTTACCTTTAATAGATCCTTGATAATAATATGATTAGTTTGCTCTTTCTACCACATAAGTTACGTTACTACCTTTCTAGTTTCTGCTATTTGTAGCCTTCGTAGTCTTGTATACTACACAGGCTGCTTTGGATTTTTTATTTAAAAATTCGCTTTCAATGGAATATATACAATTTGTTTCAATTGTGAGTGGTTTTTTTGAAACTCTAACCAGATAAGCCGCCAATATGTCATGGAACTTTTGCTAACTTAGCAGTTGGTTTAACGAAGATCATTATTATTTATTTACACAAAAAAACCTAAACATTATCTTAATATATTTAAATTACGTGTCACGTTGTTTGTCCGCTATGGTCTCCTAAACTACTGAACCGATTTCAATCAAATTTGCACACCATGTGCGGTTTGATCTAACTTAAAAGATAGGATAGCTTACATCTCAATTTATACCCGCAATATTATTTTATTGCAAATTATTTGATAGTCACAATTCTAACAGATGGCGCTGTGTCGAAAGTACCAACGTTTCACATAAGCTACAATTTAATGACATCACCACCAAAAAAGCATGGTGGTCCCCATGACAGGTGTTCTCCTATCGTTTCCCTTGAATAGTTTACTACTATGTAATATAACAAAAACCTTAGCCAAAGCAATGCTTGGCCGGTCTGCTAGTTATACTATATAGGCTAATTTACACACAAGCAAAAAAAATCCATCTTCTTTCGCAGAACTGAGAAAGCTGGAGGAGACCTTTCCTGAGAAACACTCAAACAGCATGCTTTCGAGATAACATAGTTATAAATACGACGTTTGGTTTACGAAAATACTATAAATATAAATAAGACACTATCGAGAATCAGTCTGACGCTGACACGACTGCCAAATAACACTGTACACACAGCTGTATAATTAATGACCAAAATGTACATGAGAATGTGTTTGTGGTATTATTTTATTAAAAATAATACTTCATAATAATAAGAAGGCTTTCTTAATGCTAAGTAAAATCACTTGCAAGTTACATAGAGAATAAAATATAAGAACGTATGTATGAAACGTTATCATGTGGAAGGGTTTTAAATTACAAAGTGTGGCTCACTTCTCGTCAGTTGCTCAGTAAGTGGTACGCTACATCTTAGACGATGCAAGGCATGAGAGAGCGAACGTAAATTAAATTTTAACTTAAAAACTGATAATTACTGTGTAGACAACAAAACATTATTGTTATTGCCTTCACAAAATTATATTTAGTTACTACTACTAAAAAAATACTTAATGTACTTAGTAGATTAGAGCATGATACGTGGTTCTGAATGGGTACGATTCAGGTGCTGGACGTAGTCGACAAAAGGCCATTATAAGGCCAAAAGGAGATTATAAGATATTTAAATAATAATAAATTAAAAAATGTATTTACTATTAGTAAGTAACGAAAAAATGAAGTGTCGAGAAATACAAAGTACATTTCTCGATTTCATTGTGATTAGCCAAACGGAACAACGGTTTACGTCACGTGTTGTGATTGGATAATGGTGTAGCCAATCATAATAAAACGAAACGCGCCGTCGTAACGTCTTTCGTTTAAAATTCTTCCATCCCACCAACTTTTTGGGAGCGATCTTTGGTTACCCGATCTACGCTTAGAACTTAAATATTTGTTTACTAAACATAAAGTTTCTAGTAAAACGCTTTTAGCTTATACAGTTTGTGCTTAACTGAAAACGTTGCTTTTAGTACATTTATAAATCAAACGAGCGACGGTGTTCAACTATCGCCGACAGATGGCGTAAGTTTTGAACGATCGTAGCTTTTTAAATGACAGTTACTGTAAGCTTATTTTAAAGTAAAAATGCGTGCATATTAATGCTTTGAAATAATTTGTAATGTGAATGAATGTGTAATGATTTTGCTGATTGGTTTGATTCTTGTATAAAATGGTGAAATACGAAAATAATACAAGGTAGATTTTTGAGGGAGAAATAATCTGGAGCCACACATAATCTCATTTGCATTTGACGTGAAAAAAAAAAATCAGTGGCGACCTTTTTAGGTCTGGGCCTCAGATTTCTGTATCTGTTTCATGATCATCTGTTAATCTAATAGGCAAGTAGGTGATCAGCCTCCTGTGCCTGACACACGCCGTCGACTTTTTGGGTCTAAGGTATGCCGGTTTCCTCACCATGTTTTCCTTCACCGTTCGAGCGAATGTTAAATGCGCACATAGAAAGTAAGTCCATTGGTGCACAGCCGGGGATCGATCCTACGACCTCAAGGATGAGAGTCGCACGCCGAAGCCTAGGCCAACACTGCTCATTTGGCGTGACAAATGAAAATTCACAAAAAGACCAACGAATGTACGACTAAAGACCCGCCAACTGCAGATGGATACATGACACGCCACAGTCTTTGAAAACACCCTCGTTTATTATGTCTCAGAACAAGACGTGTTAAGTGTCCAGTGTAGTGAGACCTCTGTGATTCCCTAGACTGCTCTATTTTAAAAATATGAAACAAGTGATTGGACTTGCCAACTGTCATTTCAATGTTTTATATCATACAAGCTTCGTCTGCGTAGGATTAAAATAATATTTGTTCATATGATGTAGCTTGAAAGACATATTTTATCTACTTTTAATACCAAAAGTATCTATTTTCATTTAGGAATCAATTTTTTATTACCAAATGTGCATTTGAAATAAATTATTAATTTTTATAATATCTAGTTATGGTTCACTATTTTGGCTATAATGGCTTACACATAAGACATAGATGTATAATGTGGCGGGCTTTTTTGTAGGACTATTAAAGATAAACACTTCCATCATTCATTACATATGTGTAACTCTAGCGGTTTTGGTAGCGCACGCCAGAGAAGCTCGCAGATGCTAGATTTTTCCTACTTACTTAATATTTTGGTCAATTCACACAATATCATTTTAAATTGTAGCCTATGTGTTATTCTGATGTATAAGCTTTATTATAGCAGTTTCCTAAATCCATTTAGCTTCCATTAAAATCCATTTAGTTGTTTTTACATGAAAGAGTAACAAACATCCATCCATACTTACAAACTTTCAAATATCAATCATAATTTTTCCTTATACGGTTAGTCAAAATATAAAAGAAAATTTATTTTTTGGGTTGTCTTCAACTTTTTCGGAAATTCATTAAGTGGACAACACTAGACGGACCACTTAAATCAGACGAATTGACTGCTATGAGACACTCTTGTCTAAAAGAAAACGCATCGTGTCCTAACAATACATTTTCTCACTATTTGTGAATTTATTTTTCCGTTTGCATTTTCCAAAATGACATTTTCGTATATTTCATATACCGAGTGCATGCAAAAGACGAATGAAGGGATCGTCTTAAAATGGTGGTTGTATAAAGCGTGATACTGAAGAAAGACAACGTAACGCCTGCAGCAAACCTTTGTGTGGCGTTACAAAAACTGAGCGATTGTTTTTCGCATTGTGATGTTCTATTTTCCGAGTTTAGCAACCATAAACACCCACATGTTTATACATTTAAAGCCGTTTTTCTATATTTTATTTTACCTTATTGATTTTTTTTTATTCTGATATTGTGCCGGAGTTTTCTATTCCACATGATGAAGTATTCTGGTTTCGAAGACGTCAAACTCAACAAAATATTTTGATACGTTAATTAAAATTCGGCATTGTATTTATGTATTTTTGTCTTGAGTTTCGTGTTTATTGCATATGACATCAAAACACTAAGATTTAAGAAAAATATTACATGTACGAGGGTAGCACCTTGATAAAAATAATAAACGCTTTTTTATTTCAAATTATATCCATATGCAGTTTTAGTTAGAGTTAGTAACAATTCGGTCTTAGTTGCTTTGTATTATATATATACAGTGTAAACTCTTTATAACGAATTTCAAGGGACCGAGCACTTTTATTCGTTATAGAGAAGTTTTGTTATAGGGAGGGAAGAATTAATGTATGGGCTAAACAAATTTAACTCATTTCTACGTTATAAAGAGTTTGCACTGTAATTGTATATTGGTTAGTAAATAAAATAAAAACTCCCGTAGTGGGCATTTACAAGATTCCAACGATTTAAGATATGCATGTATGTAATCAATACATTCAGAATACTAATTGTGGTCTGTCTAACACGATGCATTAAGGATGCCGTTTTCCGAATGATGGCATTTAACTGTTTGGTTTCTTATTGACTAAACCAGGATGTGGACGTGGACCGAGGAACAGTTTTAGTATGTAATGAAAAAAAACTCCCATGATGTTTGAACCTCCCGCTCAAAAAAAAATTAACGGTACAGTAAAATAAAATAAAATATGTTTATTATGGAACATAAGATACATGTATCACTTATTCCACGTCATTAAATTTGAAGGCATCCCTACTCATCGGCAAAGAAGACAGAGGGTGTAGGCCGAGAGAAAAAGCCGGCGTAAAAAACTCTCGGTACTCTTTTAAAACAGCAAATCATCAAACAACACTTATTTAAAACAAATATCGCAAATTGATTAGAAGTAGCCTGTCTAGCACTAGTGTCAGGCCCTTTTATCAACTAGATAATCGTTGACTTTATAGTAAGCCTTTTTACACAGCTTTTCTTTAATACATTTCTTAAATTTATTGAAAGGCAGTGATAAAAGAGCCTCTGGGATTTTATTAAAGAAGAGTATCCCTTTCCCCAAAAAAGAATTACTAACTTTAGATAGTCTAGTACGGGGAAATTGCAGCCTGCGTTTGTTCCGTGTATTAACATTGTGCGTATGTTCTATTCTAGTAAACTTATCACTATTTTTGTATACATACATAATATTTTCATAAATATATTGCGAGGGAAAGGTAAGTATATTAATTTCCTTGAATTTATCTCTAAGAGATTCCCTACATTTTAAATTATAGATTGCACGAATAGCCCTCTTCTGCAGGATGAAAATAGTTTCGACATCAGCAGCATGACCCCATAATAATAAGCCATAAGTCATTAAGCTATGAAAGTAACTAAAATAAACAAGTCTAGCTGTATCGACATCAGTTAGTGAGCGAATTTTTTTAACCGCGTAGGCTGCAGAACTAAGTCTCTTCGCCAATCCGTTAATATGAGGGGACCACTGAAGTTTTGAATCCATGGTGATTCCGAGAAATACAGTTGTATCATCCAGATTCAATTCCTCACCGTTTATAATTGGTCTAGTATCCATAACCCTTGCATTTTTTGCACAAAATTTAATGCATTTTGTCTTTTTGCATTAAGTAGAAGGTTATTCATACTAAACCAATGGACAATCGAAGACAGAGCATTGTTCACATCGTCAAAATTTGTTATTTGTCGTTTGATTTTAAAAATCAAGGACGTGTCATCAGCAAACAAAACTATCTGATGTTTTCTCTCTACCATGAAAGGTAGATCATTTATATAAACAAGAAAGAGGAAAGGGCCAAGAATTGAGCCCTGTGGTACCCCCATATCTACTGCCGACCCAGAGGACCTCTTACCATTCACTTCAACCTTCTGAGTTCTTCCGTGTAAATAGGAAGTCAGAAGATTCAGTGCGGTATTCTTGATGCCATAGTGGCGGAGTTTCCCGATTAAGGTCTCGTGTTGGACACAATCAAATGCTTTGGATAAGTCGCAGAAAACACCTAAAGCGTCATGCGACTCCTCCCAAGCCTTAACTATATATCTATATAACTCAACACCGGCATCGGCTGTCGAGCGACCCTTGGTTTACACAGCATACATGTAACAGCCAGATAATTGTATCTAGAATCTCACTAAAATATTTGTATCTGTAAATTGCATTTCTCTGTGGTCAGTACCGGCTAGTTCGATTTGTCTAGCACGACTGGGTTTATGATCGTCACTTGTAAATCAGTCAACCGCAACCTTGGTTATGACAATAACAAGTGGTCTATGGAATACTGGATGTCATCGGTTTGTAGGAATGGCAGATAAAGAATTCTCTAGCATAGAGTATAAAGCTTGAAAACCTTGAACAAAATAAAATAAGTTACAAATATAAAACATAGGTATATTGTTTGCAACGAAGTCCAGACTTTGTAGTACATTCATCATTACTCATTCATTATACTGCGTGTTCACATTTATGTCTTGCACGCAATCAAAACGGGTACCGCAAACTGGTAATTTGACTAAAGAAAACAGAGAAAAGTCGTCTCGAGTATTCCTTAAGTTGTTGGTCAAAAAATCGTTTACATTTCTCGCCTTGTAAGAAGGCGTTAGTGTAGTGCAAAATCCAAGAATTTTCTTTACACAAATCTAGGCCAGATTTTATTTTATTTTTTGATTATTAGAATTGATTTCTTGAGCGCCGCGTACCGCTCAAATAATTAATTTACCGTTTGACCTTCCGAAGAGAATTCTAAATGCACAACACTGCGGTATTGCGATATTTAAATATGACTTAAACTTTTGATTCACTTTGGCGTTCAGTTGGAAGGCGCCAGTGAAAAAATTTGGTGACTAGTTTGTAAATCAAAATCGTATACCTATGTCCCGAACTTTTTCATTCTAGCATGTTTTTACTCGCGACTCTTTGCGATGTGCACACATTATTATTTAAAATGGTGCAAATCGAGAGAGGCGAGAATTTTTAGTCATTATTTTCTTCACTTTTGGCATGTTTAAAATCTCGACCGTTTCATAAGCACGTTTTTATTACTTAAGCTTTCTGTTATTTAATTTATTTTTGAAAAAAATTTACATAAGCTATGTAAAATTTAAGTCAAACTCTTTATTTAACGTTTTGTTTATTATGAATTTCGCAAAACACACAAATAATAATAAATATAATATAATATTTTATAATTTAAACACAGCACTAAATTTAATCTAAATAACAGCTGCACCTCAATCTCCGAGCCAAAATAGTAATCAGTTGTGCCAATCTAATACCAAAAAAAAAAAAGGGTACGTGTACTTATGTACGCGCGTAAGAAGTTATACTTCTTTGGCATTATTAGAAATAGATTTTGATTGCATGCAAATAATTAATTACAATTAAATAATCAAAGCCTGGAAAAGGAGTCATTATAGTCAATAAAGTTCAGTTTACATTTGAAAAATTTAATAAATAAATATTTATAATTATTCTCTTACAAAATAAAAAATCATAAAGAAGAATCATACAATTATGCCACATCAGAACTCGCAATAGCGTAGAGAGATGTTTTGGTGTTTGGAAAAACAGATTTAGGTGTTTATTGTCAGTATTGCACAATATAGCCATTGAATTAAAAGAGGAACCTATCTCTGATGATGATGAAGAGACCCTGCCCACACTAACAGTACCCTCATCTCAAAATAAACTGCATGGAGCAGCAGTAAGAGCCATTTTTATTGATGAAAACTTAGTTTGATAGTTCTTAATTTAGGTTGTTTTAACAATTAAGTTATTTAAACAAATAAAGCACTATTTATCTTTAAAACATTTTTATTTCATTATACTATTTATTTTTAAGTGACTCTAATGTCTTCATCAGAATTTCGGTTTGTAATTTTAAATTAATCATTACTTGGTTGTGCATCTACGAGGCTTCTCCAAAACTAAAACTACTACTTGCTTCTGCAACAAATAAGAGAATATTAATTTAAGCTCTGTCCATGCAAAACTTAAAATTTTTTATAATTCATATTATAAAATTTTTAACACATATTAATATAATTATATAAATGTGTTAATAATATAATTTGTAGCACATGCTACAGACCTGGATAGCAACTTTCTTTTATTCTATTTAGAGATAGAGATAATTTAAATATAATACCGGTGTCTTCCTTGTAGGTTTCTTTTGAGTTGTTTGGGGATTCTTGTTGTTCAGTTCGACATGATTTTCTTTAACCTTTTTTTAATCCTACAAAATAATGAAATTCTTAAGTTATGTTGTCACTGTTGTGCACACCTTTGTTTGGCATTTTTAGTATTCAAGTTATGTCAAAACTGATTTATTACCTTGTCATTGTTGGCTTTATTTGCTTTTGGGATAGCAATTGTTTCCAAAATGATTTTATTTGTAATATCCTGAAATATATAAATAACATCTATTAATTTAAGTATCATGGTGAGTGGTTCGCACTCAGGTATTAAGGTGTATTATACCCACTGTCCATTATAAGTGGGAATGGGCTCACATCTGGCTGGACAGAGTTTCGGTACTACAAGAGCAACATGGATGTTTTGAGGTATTACAATATCTCTAACTACCCTGTAGGGGAATAAAGTATGTGCCTATGCTTGAGAGGTTGAACCTTGAACATCACCATCATATTTATAATTAACATTCCTACCTCGACACCATCACAATCAAATTCATTGAAATCTACTTCAAACCGTTGCGGTATAATCTCTGCCATATCCATTGTGTCTGGAGAAGGTGATGGTGGCTTTGTTCCACCTCTAGTTTTTGATGTTTCACGGCGATAAGATGACAACTCTTTTTTTTTATTCAATTTAGTGCACTTCCACTGATTCATCAATTGTTTTTTGTCTCTTGTCCTTATATTTGCTAGATTAAATCTGAAAAATTACATGTTTTGATTAAATAATGTAATCATTTTTTTGAGATACAGGTACTTATTAAAATGTTTACTTCTCTGTAATATCGCTCCAAGCCTTCATTTTCTCCTTATTAGTATTCGTGCTTAAATCTTTGTTCTCAATTATTGATATATAGGGTCGTAGAATATTTCTAAAAAGTTGCTGTAACAAACGCAATAAACAAAAGCAATGAATAATGGTTCATGTTTCAGTTTTAATCAACAATAATACTCGATAATACATACGGATAGTTAACCTCAATTGTATTGAAGCACTCAGGAAGTTCGGCACAGTTTTTTCACAAATATTTTATCATATGAATTAGTATTGATTTAGATATTCAATTTAAATCACTTCTGATTATAATTCAGACGCAAATATAAAATTCGCACTTGTATAATAAAAATAACTAGGTATATAATCTTTAAAACTAATTAATACTCCTATATTTGTTTCAAATGTCATTGTCAGATGTCATGGTCATTCAAAATTCTTGTTAAGCTGCTAAGCTAAGAAATAGAATATGCGTGAAGTTAGCTTCACGCATATTCTATTTCTTTTACTTGTAGATTGCGCAGTGCGCACGCTATAATCACACTCCCAATTTTGTGTCATAGGTGCGCGCGCATCGTAAAATTTCACTCTCATCAATTTTTCATAACGCGCCTAAAGAAGTATAACTTCAAAAATTGAATTTGGAACCATAAAGAAATAATCCATTCTGTCACTTTTTTGATAGAAAATCCATAAAAAGCCCTTACTTGGCACAATCATTTGTGATTCATAATAATGTTCTTCATTATCGTACATACGATCAAAATATTGTGTACATAAGTGCATATTATTTACAAAGCACACCTTTTAATCTGTCTCATTATATAGGTCTTATGTCCAGTTAGTATGTTTTGTTTCCGAATTTAGTGTTGTCTCAGTCTAGACACATAAATAAGCCCTACACGAAGTGAAATAAAATTAACATTGCTGATTCACTTCAGATGCCCCTCTATTGCATTAAATTTCAACTTTATTTTACTAGAATTATTAATGTCTTTAGTATGGATAGAAAATATACGGATTATATAAAAGTGTATACAACGAGCGGCCTGTACTGGCACGGCGAAAAAATTTGCATGAATTACCGTAGAATTGTGTAATGTGGAAGAAGTGCAGTAGTTTTTAAGCTTATTCATTACAAATGTATGAAAAGAAACAATACAAATCTTATTTATTTTAATGTAGCATAAATTAACACTTTCCACAGAAGCTCGTAGCATGTAAAGCTTCGCCATTTGCCATTTGCACTTTGCGCTACGCGGTTCTGCGTAGCGCACGCACAATATTTATTTCATTTTTTGTACTGTTTAAAATTCCTACGCATCTCACAACGCGAATGTTGAAATTAGATGTTTCAGCTTTATATTGTATTCGGATATCGTTTGAATTGGAAAAACATAACCTTCTTTCCGAGTCGTTAAATGCTTATTAAGAGGTAATCTTAAAGATTTTAAAGGCGGATGCGGCTAAGTGGTGGCTTTGTAAACATTTGGTTAAAATTATTGTTCGTTTATATTTGGCGCTATAGCCACTGGTCATTGCCTATTTCTTTGTTACTTTTGCTTAATCTATAAGAAGAAGAGAAGAGTCACCATCTGTACCTGACACACGATTTGGGGTATAAAAATAGTGTAATCTTTCTATATACATAAAGTAAAGTAAAAAATCATTTAATCATATAGGTAACATAATGTACGCTTATGGCTCGTCAGTAAAGAAATACATATTAATGCCTCTAATTTTACATTTACTGCCAGTTCTCAAATCAAGGGCGTAGAACGGAAGAGAAGAACTGGCAATACTCTCCGTCACTCTTTTTAATCGCCATTTTTTTTGTTTTACAAAATGTTTGTAAGGAGCTGCAACCACTACACCATGTTCCACATAACATCTTAAGTAATTAATAATAATAACATATATTACATAACATAAACATAAATTAAAAACAAAGATTTGTCCTCTATCAGCAGGAGGCATGGTGAAATAGGAGCACGCACTTACATTCTCGTGGGAACAACACTCAAACACATAGTCGAATTAATCTATTCTACTTAATAACTATAATCATATTACTATTAATCACACACATAAGCAAGCCGGAACTAAAACGCGTGATATTGGGGTTGATAGTTCTAGTCCACACCTAGCTACTAGGCATGTTATATACGATATAAAGTGCCTTTTATAGATAAAATAACTTTCTCACAACCGCCCCTAAATTAATTAAAAAGTAGCCCAAAAAGAAAACGCAAACCCTTTGATGAGAAGTTGACAAAAATAAATTTTCCGAAAGTTAAATAAAAACAAGCTTCCCCAAAAAGGCAGTTTAATGAATTTAAAACTAAACAGCATTTAGCGGAGATTGCCGCATAAATAACTCCAAGGAAAGAGTCGCCGGAAATTTATTTCGTTGTAAAGTTGTAGATAAAATTAGTTCCGAGTATTCGGCTAGTGAAATATCAGCGTTTTTTGTTGAAATTCTATCTGCACTACATAACGTTATAAAACATGGGTATACATACTTTTTTGGCCGGTAAGAGCGTCGCTGTTATGGATATTAGTATTGCCAGTAAATAAAAATTAATCATTATAAGGGGAATAATTTGAAGTCATGCAGGATAACTTAATAATTTATTTAAATGTCTTAATAAAACAATGTATACTAGGATCTAGAACATACAGTTCTAGGCTTAAATAAATGTGACACAAACTAAGGAACAACAGCTGATATGATAGGTTTTGTTACATGTATCTACTATTAATATAATATCTTTTAAGATACCAAGCAATCAGAATCGTTCGATAATTAAAACTTTGCCATTTTAATTAATAATGCAAGGATTAAAAATTGATTTTCTTATTTGGTGATTGCGTCAATAGTAATTATTTCCTTTTTTACACATATTACCCACAAATTATCTATGCTTGAAAACGAAGTGCATTTTCGCGTGTTCCTACAAAAAATTAAAACGTTTATGTATTTGCTTGCTTGTTTATGAGCTTTGCTTTCTTTTGCTGACAAGAGGAGGGGGGGGGGATAAATTGCAGTAATTTGCTTACGTAATACTTGAACGGCCCCTTGGTAGATAGTAAAATTATTTATATGTAGTACGCACAAAAACGGTAACGGTAGTACCAATTTCAGCCACCGGCCAAGAAAAGTATGTGGTATAATATGTTTATAACCTTCTTGACATTATAAAGGCGGAAAAAAACCTGAAAGAGCGGGTCTCGCGAGGAATTGCGCTCCGGCTCGGCCATGAATATTGTAAATAAAAATATTACCGATGTAGCCGGGGCGTATTTCGCGAGACGCGTAACACACCATTTGTGAAGTAGTTTATTGTAATTAATATAATGTATCAGGTTTGTAAAAATTTTTAGAGATAGAAAAAGTCCCTAGACACAATGGCAGGGGAATAGAGAATTATTAATCACCCATGCTCATATATGCTTCACTAAGACATATATACACTAAGTCATAAATTCACTAACACATACATACATTAACACTTACATACACTAAACCATACATGCACCATCACACACACCCACTTAAATGTGAGTATATTTGTAATATTTGTAATAGTCTCTCGATCAAATTGATGTACCTACTTAAATTCCATTCGGTCCGGATGCGGAGGGACTGGCAATCTGTAATACAGGTATCCTAGTACAGTCGCCAGTCTCTCACACAGATTTTGCCTGTTAATGCTGAAATTTGTATTTTGTGTCTGTATTTTTGTGTGAGAGAAAACAAATAAATATTTTATTTATTATTTATTATTATTAATAAAAAATAAAAAAATCCTTCTTGACATACGGTAGACATTCTTACATCCGATAAAAGTCTATGTATAATGGAAATATTTTGTACCATGAAGGTTTTACAACTGTAATCCGAAGTATTAAGCGCTAACATAAAATACGGTGTCATATAATATGAGACAAATTAGTTTTGCGCTTAACCACTAGAGGCGCTGTATTTTTATCATACATCAATCATACTTATATCTAATTTCAAGCGATAACTTTTTTATTAATAAAGTTTTACATGTTTGACAGCGCTTAAGACCAAATTGAACCGTGTGAAACAGAGACAGGCCGCTAGTGTTTGATAACTTGTCAAAGTTATTAAAGAACTTTCAAATATGTTTGCGATACATCGCTGACAGCCAAAAAGGGTGATAGTTTGATATGACACATGAGCCCAGTAGCTGACGGTTGACGTGCTGGTAGAAAAAAAGTTTTTGAGACACGCGTATCGCATCATTTTTTTTCTATCGTATTACACTATTACTATTATTGTACTTTTTCGAAATTAATTCAAAATAAGGTGAAAAAATAAATATTTCAAATCAAGTTAATTACAACGTATTTAGAACATAAAAAGGTAAGTTTTCACCAATTTTCGTGGGAAAAAAATAAATTTTGTAAAAGATAAAAATAAAAAACCAAAAAGTTGTTTTTTTGAATTTTTCACGTTAATTTTGAGGTTATGTGAAAAAACTGTAAATACAAAAATTTTAGATCATTTAATTTTCTACAACTTTGCCATTTGATTTTTTTCCATAGGGCTTTTAGTTTTGCCGGAAATCGAGATAAACCGTTTTTTACCCTTAAAAACTCACCCCTTCCCCTTCCCGACCTCAGATCGCCCGTAAATTATGTTTCCTTTCACTTTTATAATATTCTGGTCCTTTTCCAATAGGTTTCATTCTGCTATAATTTTTTTGGTTTCAAAAATTATCGACCCTGGGCTATATCTGCTTTGGCGCGTTCGAGGGAAACTAACCAACAACGTGACCAAAGGCAAGTCTTCATCAGACTTAGTTTGGCTTTCCTGTTCTGCTTCGTTTATAGGAGCTTCAGCAAAATAGTTAAATACATTCTGTAGTTTTATTTTAAATATTAAAGTATTCGTTGTCGTAATTATAACTGTTGAATTAATTTAATGATTTTAGTTAAAAATTAAGTTATTTTCGTTATTTGAGAGAAATGTAAATAAAGATAACCTATATCTTTACCGAAATTCACTAGCGTTTTTTCCTAATAAATCACTTTCGTAAAGATAGGGAGGTTTCTATTCCCCGCTTGGTAATCTAAATTTACGACCACACCAGGGTTACCATGTGTTTTATGTTGGGCATTAGCTTTAATTATTATATAATTGACTTATATTGCTAGATAAAATATAAAGTACTGAGTTACAATCCATCAATATTTACAAAATACGAATATATCCAGAACAATAATATATTTAATTGATAGCTTGATGCGCATCTTTTTTCATTTATCATTTTTATATAAAGTCTAATAAGATTAAATGCCTCATGCTGTTTATTACTTCAAAATCATAATAATTTTGTAAAAGTAATAAATAATATTGCCTATAGTCATATCTTTATTTTAAAATTTTGTGAGTATATAATAAGCACAGAAAGGAAACAATCCAATGGCGTATATACCGGCAATGCAATGGTGACCTCTGGCATTGGCGACAGTGTCCATGGTCAACACAACATCAGATGAGCCTCCTGCCCGTTTGCCCCCTGTTAAATAAAATTAAAAACAGCAGTTTATTCTTATCACTAGGACGGTCTAAAATAGTGCATTAATTAAAAATATTTTTTTAATAAAAAATATTTTCATTACGTTTTAATACGTTTAACGCGTAACGCGTTTATTTTATTCTATTCACGTTAAAATAAAGTTCACATATTGATGCATGTTTGAAAACACAATTTTGTGGAAAAATTAAAAGGCTGAGTTGGCTGAATACGTGAATCATTTACAAACACCGACTGCCGGACAGAATCACAAATCCGGCAACATTTTTATTTGTTTTTGGGAATGACGTCATGCATATTTGATTACAATCTGAAGACTTCCTTTAAGTCTTTTATAAATGACTAGTAGACTCGGTCAAGCGTTGCTGTGGCTAAGATTTTTGTTATATTACATAGTAGTAAACTATTCAAGAGAAACGGCAGGAGAACACCAATCCACCATGCTTTTTTGGTGGTTATGCTATTAAATTGTAGCTTATGTGAAACGTTGGTAATTATTTTGATCAATACCTAGGTACGAATAAAGAGCCTTTTCTAGCGGTGACATTTTAATAAAAAAATAATAATATAAGGACGCTTATTGTGACGTAACTATAAAAGATAGAGACATGCTGTCGCGACATTTTTTATAGACAGTGATGTGTCCTGAAAAATTGTAATACCTCATTTTGTTCTATCATTAATAGTTTTCGCAGCGCACACGATTGAAGGAAGTTTTTTGTTTATTTTTTTACACCTTGGGTTAGATTATTCAAGTTTTAGTAAGCATCCCTAATTTTTTAGAAAATGAAACATAGCCTATTTCACTCGGGAATAGTGTAGCTTGCCAACGGTGAAAGAATTTTTGAAATCGGTCCAGTAGTTTCGGAGCCTATTCATTTCAAACAAACAAAAAATCAAACCTTTCCTCTTTATAATACATATTAGTATAGATACAGTATAAATAGTATACCTATGTTACGGATAGGAGATTAAATGGGATAGGACTCTAAAGCGCCTCATTGTCCTAGCAACAATACCTCCTGCGTAGATGACCAGTCTCAATCAAGTCAATCAGTTACAGGCTACGACAAGGCTTGGACATCATTATGATAGGCCTTTAGGTATATTCAATAAAGAAACGCAGCCTTTCTAGAATAATATATGTAGCTGTATTATGGTTTTAAAAAAATTATTGTTTATTATTAAAATTTATTTTATGAAATTTATGTGCCGATGAAACATAAATTGATTACGATTCTGTCCACCGAAGCGACGACGTTCATTACATAGTAATAAAATTAACAACTATAAACTGAAAAATTCAGATAAGGTGTAAAAGTTAGTAGATGTGTGGGTAGATATTTATCTTTTAGTTAGGTACAAAGTGCCTGCCATGCTAACAATCCTATAATGAAAACCTAATTTCCATAGTTGTACCACACATACGTGAACCACCCAAATCCTAATTCACTCCTGCTACAATTAAGTATAGACTATCTTAACATCGATCGCAATCTACTAAGGCAATTATAAATTAAATCAGCCGCAACAGTAAGCTAACTCCGTAACGTAATAGCGATTCTTGTTGCGTATTGAGTTTTCATACCCTGTAAATTAAGGCGACATCACCGAATCGTATATTAAAGTACGGGGAAATTAGGTTCCCCCTACTTTAATATACGATTAGATTAGTAGGTAAATACGTTAAAGTACAAAATAATAATTGGAATCAGCGCTTTGTCAACGGGTAGCCATTTATCTCATACCAGCACACGAGTTATTACTATTTGAAGCGGCTGCACTTTTGCCTTGTTTGGAACTCAATAAAACATTGAAAACCCTATCTTAATAAATTACGTGTCACGTTGCTATGGACTCCTAAACAACCGAACCGATATCAATCAAATTTGCACACCGTGTGCAGTTTGATCCAACTTAAAAGATAGGATAGCTTACATCTCAATTTATACCCGCAATATTATTTTATTGAAAAATATTTGTTTATTATTTGATAGTCACAATTCTAACAGATGGCGCTGTGTTGAAAGTACCAACGTTTCACATAAGCTACAATTTAATGGCATGACCACCAAAAAAGCATTGTGGATCGGTGTTCTCCTGCCGTTTCTCATGAATAGTTTACTACTATGTAATATAACAGAAATTTTAGCCACAGCAACGCTTGGCCGAGTCTACTAGTAATAATATAAAGAGGAAATATTTGTAGTATGTTTGTATAAACTTCGAGTAATCCTTAACATACACATACACTGGATATAGACAGAAGACAAAACTCGATTGCTTCATAATCTTTACGTTCACACAATTTAACTTTTTTGACGTTCATAAGTGTACATTGTGTTACCTATATTATGACTAAATAATTTTTGATTTTTGATTTTTGACTTTGAATTTTTAATATCTATTTCCCTAAGTTAAACAACATTTTTCTTGGTTTAAACATGCGCAAACTTAATTTAATTCTAAACTTGGTTAGTTTTAGTGCTTAGTTGTCTATTGGGGCATAGAAAAATCATGCTTGTGATGTGTGTTATGAGTTTTAGAGCAAAGACTGCCTTAAGTAGTATTTAACAGTATTTCTTTCTACAAGATAAATAGAGGGTTCATTTTAAAATATTAAAGAGATCAAAGCTTTGGATTAAACAAGAAACGATAAACTAAACGATAGCTCATATCTCAGTCCTTATATTTTATTTGAATGCTTGAATTATTAATTCTTAAAGTACTTCGACGTTTTATTAATTAATTATAGTTGAAACCATGTCGTATGTGCAACCAACTCGACTTGTTCATAGTTTTTACTAAGACATAAAGTGTAAGTTTGGTAATTACACTGACATCATGTGTAAAAATATTTCTTATCGCCAAGTTACAATATTATTTTTATTTAAGTATTTTTTTGTTTTGTTGTTCGCCTCTTTTGCAAAGGCATATCGGTACACAAGCTAAACTACCGGGGAGTGTCATGCCAACCGGGTGCACGACGGGCCGGGCGACGTCTTCTCCAGAAATATTCTTATAATAATTATGGACGACATAACCGCGCCATCTCTTGTTATTTTAGTGTCTTATAATGGAATGTTGGTGAACCGAGATACCATCAATATATATCGTTATTGATTAATCTTAAAATATACATCCTTATTGTTCCACTTATAATAGGAATACCAGTACGGATATTTATAGTACATACATTTATTATGGTGTATATTGAATAGACGTTAATTTATAGATCTAGCAACTTATTACTACAGACTATCAGAAAGTCTGTTAATCTGTAGATTTATTAATATTGGCAAATCAAATAAACCATATAACAGTTTTTAACTAATTTTACTTTGATGTTATTAAATTATAATGAAAATGGCAACTGATATCAGCGCCATTGCTCCGATATATTTATATGCACTTTGTGGCGCCACAAGTATGGGTTTACATTTTTGTAAATGCTACATTGATCATAGTTAATTAAAGGCAAGTTTTCGGTGACATTATTCTCTATCTAAGAATTAACAGTTCCCACGCGATTTCCCACAGTTCCGACACCGTACAAGTTAGTTTTCATTGCACAGTTTATCTCTTGTCTATCTTATTAAAGAAGAAATTCGTACGTTTTACCACTATGCTAACACTGTTAAGAAAAACCGTTTAAATATAATATTTTGATAATTATTAGATATTTATGCCGTAACAAAGTTCATTAAACTCTGTTATTCAAAAGTATTCGTAACGTTTTTTCACCTACGAATAACTCTTATTGCGGAATTTTGTTATTACGACCCACAAAGTTATTTTACGTTCATAAAACATGAGGTCCACATAAACAATTGTATCGTGGGTGAATAGTAAATCAAGAGCTCGCTTTATTGGACCCTGTTATTGCCCTTATAAGCTATCGCAGTGCGTTCGCGTATTTAGACGTAATGAACAAATAAATAATCTTTTATTTGCTATTATATTTCTTTTCGTAATGTTTTGTTTATGTAACTGCTATTTATTACATTCCTTTTTAGATTTAGAAGTATTTACATGTGTTATCCGTTACGTTAATTTGTGATACTGATAAATATTTGTGTGTATTTTTTTTATGATAAGAGAGTGATGTAGATATAAAGCTGTCTACACACCGCAGCCGCCGGTCCGCCGGCACGATCCCGGCGGGCAAGGCCGGCGGCCTTAGTTTTAACGATGTTGCTGGCGGCTTGCGCCCGCGCGATCTTCCCCGCGGCACGCCCCTCTCCGCTCTTCACCACCGGTTGCCCACCGGCTTTTAAGAAATAGTGACGCGTCAGTGTTTTTATCGACTAAACATTATGGAATCCGTTAATGAAGTGGAGAGAAAAATAAAAAAATTAACAAGTCACTAGCAAGCACTAATTGTGAACACTGCATGCCGCGACTGTATGTCGTGCCGCCGGGAAAATTGTCTGGCTCGCAACTTCTAAAGCCGCCGGGTTCACCCGCCGGCATTAACCCGCCGGGTTCGTGCCGGCGTTACCTTTCTGTGCCTAATACTATGGTCGAAAAAGTCCAGTCGACGCTGTCTTATAAAATTAGTATTTTACCAATATAGATTTAACCTATACACATACATATACTAAATGAGTCTAATCTTACATGCGAAATACATAAAGTATAGAAGCATATAGTAAATAACACTATCAAAGCGTTAGTGTTGTTCATGTGGACATCAAGAAAGCGCACAACTCAATGATAAAGTTACCGTATGCTTCAAAAACTTTAAAAGCTCTGTTAAAGGAAGCGTCCAACCCTATCTTGTCAAACTTTTCTTTTCAATAAAAGCTCTCTTAAAAGTTAAAATATCACTTGACATTTTAATGACTTCTTTTGATCTCGGTACGGTTTTAATTCACTTTTGTATTATTTGTAAATGAAAATCTTTTTAAATGTTCTTTGGTAAATCAATACTGTTTTATGATACTAATGAAAGATTTATGTAGATGTACTTTAAACGTATATATATCATTTCATTTATTTATTCTAAGGAAACATAATAAATAGATAACAATTTAAAATACAAGAAATAAATATAGATGTGTAGAAGATATTCCACAGACAAAAGGAAGGTAGCAAAAAGTAAAAACAAGGATATGTGGCACATATATATGGTGGTGTTTCAAACCTGCCATTATCGCTGTTCGTGTTTATGAAACTATTCGAAATTTGAATATTTTAAGAAGGTTAACCTAATGTCACAATAACACCTCGAGATTGTCAAACTTTCTGACAGATGACATGTTCTTAACATATTGAATTTGTAATTTATTACATATATGTAATAAACAGACTGTCAGACTCATTAAAATGAGTTAATTTTGTTGCCGCAAAGTTATTTTCTGGTAACTCATTACGAATTGAAAGTCAAACGATTCACAGTAAAACTCAATTTTAAGTCGGGAAGTTCTGCTTTGACTTTGTTTTATTGTTTGGATTAAGAGTACTATGTACATATTTCTCATTAATTTATATACTGAATATTTCAAATAAAAGTCCTGCCATTTTGTTATTATTTGTGTTACTTATAATAGTTACAAAGCGCTAAACATTACCACTTCTACGATTTATGTTTGTTTAAGATTATAAAAAATTCCTTCTCTTGCGTGCGGTGATATAATTCTTGCTACATATTATAAATCATTCGAAATGTCAGTAAAGTTTGGGTTGTGGTTTAATGATTCCTAAAAAATAATAAAACTATACCTTGTGGTACAAGTAACTACTTTCGACATGTACAAACTTAAAAAAAAAAAGATGTTTCATTGTTGAACATTATCCCAAGTTACCTAATTCTTCTATCACCATTATTTACTTAGCTAAACCCATAAAGTATTTTATAATAATAATAAAGCCCGTTTTATTTCCAATCATGATAAAAATAAAATTCTAATATACAGCTTAGTTTTTTTTTCTGTTCCTTGTTATCCTATATCCTAGCTTCCTTCAGTACCGTCGATCGGAATCCCTTCACGGGTAAAGGCCTCCTCCAGATTTTCCAACTGACTCTTTCTATGGCTCTCTTTCTCCATTCGTTTCCTGCTACCGCTATTTTTCTTTCCACCCTTTTTTTGGGCGACCTCTTCCCCTTCTTCCTCTTGTTGTCTTTAAGGTTCATCTATTATCTGTGTATCTTGCTATATGCCCCGCCCATTGCCACTTCTGTTTTAGGGCATAAAGTATTTTAGGACACCCTATATTTGAATATTGTTTTGACGAACTGAACGTAAATAACTTCATTACGGCATGTTTACGAACAAAACATCGCAGGGCCAGATATGAACGTTATTATTTACTATTGCATGGCGCGTGACTCGATACTCAATATGCCGTACACAGTAAACATTGCAATGAAGCTTATTTTAATAAAATTACGTGATAAATGCACTGTTATAACTTAAGCTAAATTGATAAAACATCAAAATAAATTAAATTTTTCTTTTGCTCTGGGGCAGTGTACTTTTAATGCAGCATTATCTCGCTGTATTGCGATACTTATTCGTTGAGCGAGGAAAGCACCAACTCTGAGGTACTGTCCACGTGCCTACTTAGATCTTTGATGAAGCTCACGGTGGCTAGAGTTGGTAGAGGAAAGACACTGTTTAAAAATAATAAAGCCTGTATCAGAAAACATTTAAATAGCTTCACCATGGAACCGATTGTAAGTTAAAAGGTTCTCTCTGATTACGATTGCTGTAAAGCAGTTATAACTTTGCGTTAACTAAAACAGTTTAATACAAATGAAATCTTATGTTTCGTTGCACTTAGATATATTTCGATTATTAATATGCTATGAATGGGCGATGGTAAAAGCTATCATGCCACGTCACATAGTAAAAAAGCTAGCAAAAGCTACATCAACATTTTTACCTTTGTACGAAACGTGGTAAATTTACAAACGGCGCGATTTCTGCTTTGTGCGAGGCGTGACGTGATGAACACATATTGCCAATCATATACAACCACTGATACGGTAGACGCACTAAGACATTTAAAAATGAATCTTTTGTATTAAATATGCAATTTATTTACAAAATCTTGCCAACATATTGCCAGCACACATTGTAAGTAAGAAAAATAAAATACAAGATTTAATGTGACAAGCTCTTATAGGAAAACATATTATACATAAATTATAAAAAATTATTTCAATGTTGCGTAAATACAATTCTAATGCCGTCAACGCCGAATTTTGATTGCTCTTAGAAAAATTTGCACTGGCGAACTAACATCCTCCGCACTCTTCACTTTATTAATAAATCGACACTAAAAGCCTTCTTAAACATATAAAGGGGATATTTTGAGAAAATACCTGCGGCTGTCGTTAACTGGCATGTATGTTTAAAAATAAAAAAATAAAAATAAAATATGTTTATTATGGAACATAAGATACATGTATCACTTATTCCACGTCATTAAATTTGAATTTGTAGGCATCCCTACTCATCGGCAAAGAAGACAGAGGATATAGGCCGAGAGAAAAAGCCGGCGTAAAAAACTCTCGGTACTCTTTTAAAATAGCAAATTATCAAACAACACTTATTTTAAAACAAATATCGCAAATTAATTAATTTTATTAATTATAACTGGTTTAGAAAACCCTATGAATGTATTATAAATAACTCTTCCAGATGTCTTAATATGCCTTAAACACCTTAGTGTTTTTCATAAACACTACTTTAAATTTGTTGAACAATATTCTTCTATCTCTGTTTATTTTACTAGCATTCTTTTTCATACTGCACAGTGTCTTAATTTTAAGACCAAAAGAATATAAGGAATACCTCAATTCATTGGTTTTGAATAAAATAGGTACTGAACAAGCTGCAACATAAATTTCTATTCAACTAAACTTCTTCAAAACTCTATCCATTCAAAAAATGCGACAGCGAAACTCCAATTATAATTCAGTGAAAGCTCAAAAATGGCTTAAAGCTCGTTTTAATCGCAAAGTTAAAAAGCTCTAATTTAAGTAGGAATCGCCATATTTTAATGCATTTCCATTTGGACTTACCTTGAACATGGACAGTCCATTTACAAAGCCCTAACCACAGTTTTAGTACAAACAGTATTGAAACGATTGGACGATATATCAATATCGGGGAAATTGGAATGTTAAAATACATGTAATTATCAATTTATATATGAAACTAGCGGACCCCACAGACGTTGTCCTTCATGATATTTCAAACGATTAGTATATTAAATAAAGTATGATAATACCGACTGCAGCAGCAGATGGTGATGATTTGTGAATCTAAACCATCCAGGGCGTCACCCCAACGCTTACAAAAAAAAGTTTGAATTGTATGGTGGTTAAGTATTCTTAAATTTCCGCGCAATTTTCTTAATTTTTTCTTCATAAGAACCTTTTCCTGACAATAACAAACACAAAAAAAAGAATTAGCGGAATCGGTCTAGCCGTTCACGCGTGATGCCGTGACCAAGGGAAATAGGGATTCATTTTTATATGTATAGATATTTTGAAAATCAGTCAATTATATAAAATAAAGTAACTTTTTTTATTACCGGGGAAGGATTACTATTTGCGCAGTCCCCGAAGTTCAATGGATACTGGGGATACGTGAGCCTCGACTTACATCAAGCACTCCTCCTCTCTGTTAATCAGAGAGCCGGGTGAGCAATACTCACTAAAACACTCCTTGGGTGCATCCTTTCCTACCGCATAAGGAGACTTCTACCGTGACCTCCTCAGCCTAGCCAAAAGAACCATGATGCTAGATAACAATTACCTATGTGTCGTTCGTACAGGTATGTACTAATTAATAATATTAATACATATCCTTCATGGAAAGAGCATAACAATTCTTAAAAGGTCGGTAAAGCACTGGCGAGGCCTCTGGCATTGAGTGTCCATGGGCGGCGGTATCACTTACCATTAGATGATCCAGTTTGCCCCCTTGTCCTATAAAAAATGTACAAATATTTCTCCGTAATAACAACTAGGTTTATACATAGAATCTCAAGCTGTTCATAAAAAATGTTAAAGAAATAAATTTAAAATTGTTGGTCCCTGTGGCAGTGTACCTTTAATGCTGACAGTATAAGACTGAATTTTACTATACGTTTTTAATCTGTGGAGACGGCTAATTGCTATGGAAGGCCGGATTAGGTGAGACTTAAGAAGACTTAAGACTTCCCTAAAACAGATTAGACTGGTTTGCGCTAACCTTAATATCGACTTCTTATTAACAAGTTCGTGGGTTAAGCTTAATCCAAAAAACTATTGGACTAATGAAATAGACATATTTCTATATGTATTCGTACGTGGCCAGATAGAAGAAATTTGAAGGTGCTATTCCCGAAAAGAAAATTATCATTTCAAATGCAAATATATATATAGATAAGAATTTCCGGAACTATAGTAATGTCCCAATTTTTTTTTATAAACATAATATTTGTTGATTGTGTTTTATATTTATGTGTGCATTCCCTTTCTGGTTGATATGTATTGTGTAGATACGAGTATTATTGTTATAAATGTAACTGTGGCAACACAGAAAATCAAATAGATAATATATTATGAAAAGTTCCGAAAACGCTTGAAGATTTTAGGGATTGCATTGTTTCTTCTTTGGAAGTCAGTAGAAAAAATGAAATTCCCGATAAAATTACCGCTACGCGCCAGAAGCAAATTTTTAGATCTCTTGAAAATCAATCCTGATTCCTGACCACAACCTTCTCTCAGACGTATTGACAGAGCCATCTATCGGCACATCATTTACACTCATGCGCTGGTGTCAGTGGACGTGAGATGACAGAAACGTATAGCCGCTGACTCGACAGAAAATCGCTCGAACCTTCAAAACGATAATGGGAATGTAAGGCCATCTATTCGTGCGGCGTTTTCAAAGCGTTGTTTTAAATTTTTTTGTTCGACAACGTAAAAACCAATTACGATATTGCAATTATTTTAACTTGATACTGAAGTTGTAGGTGCGTAAATTTTTTGTCATATTTTTTTCATACAATTTGTATAGTTTATTCAAACGTGTGTTGGAGTTCGTCCATTAATTCAACTGTTTACAAACAACATACAATAACACTTCGTCTTAAGTCTTAACGGTACAGGTGTGTGATGATAACTAAATCGTGTACTTATACATATTAAGATGTTGCTAAATTGTTTATTGACTATTTTGCTAATTACGAAACAAAAACAATCGAATGCATTGGTTAAAAAAAATAAGTGCTGCTCATCAAAATAAATAATTTTGTATAATTAAATCAATAAAAATGTCATTTAATGCTTTGCAGCCGTATTAAAAAATGTTCTTATATCTTTTAGTGGCTTTCGAACTTTTTGTCTCGTTAATATATTTGTAAAGTGACACAAGACTGACACATAATATAAAACAATAGATTCTTAGGCTGTGCTTATGAATAAGTATTACTTGTAAGGACAAGCGCATCGTATGTCAACAGCCTTATTTGCTGTCAATGTGAGGCTCTTGTTCATAATAGCAATGCGATGGCCCCGGTCTAATGACATCAGCTGAAGCCTTTATGCATTAATCCTATGACCGTTCAAATTGTTTCAATTGAATATTCATATAGGCAAGTACTTCCTTTATTTTAACGGGTGATAAATTACTTATTGTAGTTTATTTATTTATTAATATGAAATTAAATCAAAATTTGTAAAAAATGTTAATTATTCTAAATTTAAATTTCTGCCACTTATCAAATGAAGGGCATAAAAGGGACGAAAACTAGCAATAAACTTTCACACATAATCCGTACTGGTTCGTATACGTATACGTACGTACGTACCCGTCTTCCAAATTCAATAAATCGTCAAATTGTTTTGATTTACACCTGTACTATTTACTTAGCACTGTTACGGCCTTTGTCCACCGCCTCAGTCACCGGGACGTCACCGAGAACGAGATGACGGCGCCGATTTAGCGAAACATACATTTAATATGGCCGGTCCATCGCACGCCCGTCACCCGAGCGCCGTCATCCCGGCCGCCGATATTTCGAGTAGTTCGGCGTGACCGCTTGAACTCGGCCCGGTTTTATGACGGGCCGATGTGCCGGCTATACGAAACACGTTTGTTCTTGTCCACACGTGTTGTTCACACTTGTTTCCGTGTTGTTCCCACGAAAATGTAAGTGCGTGCTCCTATTTCACCATGCCTCCGGCTGATAGAGGACAAATATTTGTTTTTAATTTATTTTATTATTAATTATTACTTAAAATGTCATGTGGAAGATGGTGTTATGGTTGCAGCTCCTTACAACCTGAACTGAATTACTAATATATCTATAATTTACTTAGAACTGAGCCACTGATATATCGGCGCGATGGACACAATCACCGTCACGTCATTTTAAACTCGGCCCGAAATAATCTCTCTGTGGTGGACTAGTGGTTCTCGGTGACGGCAGCGGTGGACAAACGGCCTAAGTCTTTAATTGACAGAAAAGCACTCGATAGATTTATAACGTCTATTTATATAATTTAATATTCACATCTATATGGTTAAGAAGATAATGAAAAACAATTATATATTTCAGGTCTGAAACATATTACAACAAGTCAGTTTTAAAGTAATATATAGCTAAACAATTTTTTAGCAAATGAATAAAGATATGCCTATATCTAATGTGCTGTCCAATCTGCCTTCACTGTTCGGGTAACAGTTTTCTAGTGTTAATTAGGTTGTTCGGATTAATACTTGCAGTTGAGTTTCATCATCGCGCGTCGAGGCAGAATACAAAATTCCACCCGTATCACCTCGACGTCCGTCGTTCGACAACTGAGCGTTTTTCGGCAGGTTTTGCCACTACGTGGAACGAGCTGCCCACTGAAGTATTTCCAAACCAATTCGACTTAGGGTCCTTCAAGAAAAGAGCGTACCAATTCTTAACAGGTCGGCAACGCACTCGCGAGCCCTCTGGCATTGAGCGGGGATCCATGGCCGGTATCACTTAACATCAGGTGAGGCTTCTGCTCGTTTGCCCCCTGTTTTATAAAAAAAAGCATTAAAAATAGTGAGTGCAAGGCGGTTAAAAGCGCTACTGCAAAGTTGAAACATCTCTCTATAAATACTCGCTCGAATCTACTCATTAGCATGATAATTTTCACGTGGAATTTAAATACTATAAAATAGATGTGCATACGAATGAGAGGATATTGCTACTCTGAATTCTTTTTGAATTTGATTTAAATGTGATTAGAGGGAAGATATATTACCTATACATATCTAAAAAAGTTTTAAAGCTTTAAGCATAATTTGTATTAAAATTTACGTTTTTATTAGACTCTCTTTTTTATGTTACGAGTAAGTGAAATCGCCGGCCATGGACACACACTGCCTGAAGGCTCGCAAGTGCGTTGCCGAATTTTTAAGAATTTGTACGCTCTTAAAGGACAAAAATTCTAATTGGTACGGAAATACTTCTGTGGGTAGCTGGTTTTATATATGATGGTGGGCACTAATAACTGCCTTAAATAACGCCCTTATTTATAAAACTGAATTAATTTATTTTGACAAATTGTGGATGGTAAAATAGATAAAAATAAATAAAATTGAATACACTGTGGTAATGAGATAAATTAGAGATTTAGTAAATCACTAAAATACTATGATTTATATTTATTTAAATTGTGTTATAATCCGTAATTACCAGTTTAGGTGTTTGTGTCATTGATATTCTTTATATGATAAATCAGTTATTATTTCTCTGTCCAAACCGGCTAAGTTACGAAGGTGGTATTTAATTATGTATAATTATATATTATTAGAATATTTGATTAATTTGTATTTTGTAGAACAACGAACCTTATGATGATAAGGTCAGTTGGTTTTCAATTACGTTGCTTTGTCAATAAGTGGTATGAGCACTATTTCTATGAAGGACTTTATGGTATATAAATTCGGCAATAAGTGTATTTAAAAGTATTAAAACCTATTGTAATCTTATACAGAAGAAGTCTTCTTACCTCGTTTATTCTAAATTTGAAAATTGCCACTCTGACCACAGACCCTCGCTAATAATATATTTATCACTGGCAACCCCTGTATGTCAAGTGTAATAAGGTGGATACGCGACCACAGCAAATATCACGTTTAATAAAATATGTGTATCCCTGGGGAAATCATTGTTTTGGTTCGATGCAAGTTTTTTGATATTTTTAATTAATCAAAAATTTAATCCGGTTGAAGTTCGCAGTTCTATTTTTAAATTTAATTTGAATATTGGGATTTCGATGATGTAACTTTTTTAAGCTTGTTATATTTTAACGAAATTTGTTGGTTTTCTGGATTGTAGTTCTTACCTACTGTAATTTAATTAATTATTTTTTTTTATTAAAAACTTTATAAAATATTTAACGAAAATAATTTGTGACAAATTAGTTTAGCAATTTCTTAAAGATTTGACGTTTTATGAGTGCGCTAAACAAAAAATAGATATAGAAATATTATATATATAGACATTTCGGTCATAAAAGCAATATTATTAAATTTCTTTTTAGCCTTGCGATTCTGTAACTCACTTTTCGAACTCGCACAGCGGTTTTCGCAGCGGCGGTCGCGCTCAAATCAGTCTTGAAGCAGTCATTTTACGATTTGGCATTCTGATAAGGAGGGAGCTTGTAGTTTATTGTTCGAAAAGTGCGATACAGAATCGCAAGGCAGCTGTCCCAGGTACCACTAGATCGACATCGTAGGAGGCCTTGCTGCAGCTTAAATCCAGCAACTGGCGAGAAGTGGTACAGAACAAGGAGTTTAGTAGGCCAAGACATATTTTGGGTCACAGCCGAGTGAGTGATTATATCAAATTCTGGCTAAATTTTATTTGTATTGTATTATTAAGTATGTAATAAAATTTAAAGAAAAAACTTTTTGACCGGATTGAAGTTATGTTTTATTATAAATTTGCCCGCGTTCAGCGTTTAGTTTGCCCTATGTAAGACAGGCCACAGTCGCAATCCAGTTTGTATATACCTGCATCTTGCAATGGGGTGTTACTTTTGATTGGTCTTAGGAATTGCTGAATCTTCTTCTTAGGAATTGCTGTAAAGCACGCGAAACGTCGGATAAATTTAAAATTATGTTAAATAGTTGTAAGTTTATAATAATACATAACTTCAATCCGGTCAAAAAGTTTTTTCTTTAAATGTGTAAAGGTTCAATCAAAGACAATACTATGTAATAAAATGTTAATAAAATCATAATAAATAAAATTGAACTAGCAATATAAATATATATCAATGCAATAAAATGCGCGGTTTTCATATCTAAAACAATATATGTTGTTATACATCAAAGCAAATATCAATCAATATTTGATACGAGAGCATATTTGAATAAAACTCAACCATCTGTATGCGCCTCACAGAATTATATTCAATTATCATGCAATTTTAGAACGCATTTTGCATGCATAACGTGAATTTTCTATATTTGGAAATTGTAGTTATATTTTTAGATTCGTTATTGTTTGAACTTGAACAGGAATTAGAACAACCGCATTTCATTCGTGTCTCTAATATAATTTAGGATTTACATTTGTTTTGATTGTTTGTTTTGTGCTTTGCTTTATGTTAAAATTGTGTATCTTATATAGTTTTTCTCTTCATGCCTATAATTTGTACTGATTTTGCAAGTGTTATTAAAGTAAGCCAATTAATTTAACACCTACGATTGTAAAAAAATAGCGGTTTAGTTTTGTCCAAAAAATATATACTGTACAAAAAAATTTTTGGACAGTCGTAGTCAAATCTTACATGTGTATATTCGTGCTGGTAACATTGGTATACTGCGTACTGCGTACATAGCAAAAAAATAAATTATCAATGCTTATTCTCAAATCAAGGACGTAGGGTTAACTCCTCTTCATCGCCAAGTATTTTGTTTTACTTCATAAATGCAGGAACTACATAAACGACATCATGTTCCACAAGATATGAAGTCAATTCTATGAATAGAAGAAACAAACGCTTAGACTCTATCACTGGGTATGGCGCACTGTATAGTAAATACATATATATCACGGACACATAAATGCATACACAAAATCAAGTCCGACCAGTGTCCACAAGTACCATATAATTTTTAAATTTACCATATCGCCTAAAATCATTATTATATATCTTTATCAATGATCATTACTTGTATAATTGCGCGCGGTTGGTACATCTCTTTGGTATATACTATAGCTAACGGACCGGGCTTATTAATTACATTAATACCTGTGGTACGGGAAGTTATAAATAGGGAACCGATTTCTTACAACACTGAAACTCACAAGCACAAAGGAAAGTTAGAATTTTAAATGGTTAATTTTAATCTCGACAATCCTGTTACCTAACAGACCTTTAACAAGATTGTTTCAGTTGCGACTTTGGCATAACTAAGAAATAATATCGTATCAATTGCTTTGATAATCATCCTAGCCCCAGTAACCTTGAAACAGTTTAAACAGTGAAAAATGAATGATGTGTCAATTGTAATATATAAATAAAAGGACAGATTATAAAGAAACGCGTGGCTGTGGTTGCACAGTAATCATCGTCGAATTATATTTTATATGAAACAAAGCACTGAGTATCAGTAAATTAGTATCAAGAGAATGTTTGAGGCTGCATTGCGGCTGCTCTAAGCCAAGGTAATTACTGGAGCTGACCCCACCGCAGTGAGCGCTTAGTTGACTCGCACTTAACGCTGTCTTTATCGATTACGTATTGCTCTTATCACCGCCTTCGTGGTATCACGCATTCACGAACTACTTTAATATATTTGCTGCAATGTATGGTTCATGTAGGATTTATTTTTTGTTTACACGGTGTAACACGCACAAATGCATTTTTTAATGTCTCTTGACTGTTATTCTTTGCTATCCAAGAGTTATTATTATGAGTACACGATTTATTTTATTATTATCCAGTTAAAATTATCTATTTAAAAATTATATAAATTAATATTTTAAAATTATCCAGTGACGCTTCGTGGGTGGGTCTAAGATTGCATCGACTATGCAAGACGTCGAGTTTTGAGGTTTTTTTGTTTGTTATTTTTTTTTCCACCAATGGATTGCCGCCGAATTAGTGATTCCAATGCACGACTTTATTTATTTTGATAGTCTTATGTTTAAACCCTCTAGGCCCACACTTTTCCTATATATACTAATAATAACAAAAAAACCTGCAATGCTGTGCCATTATTTCGTTTTTTTTTTAAATTTCGAACCCTCAAATCATTTATAGCTAGTAGATGACCAACCGTCTGCATCTACTAATAATTTAGTTTAAGGCGCCCCACTAAAATATGGAGGCGGTTGTTTACGAATCATTAAGAATATTATTGACTGTCTCAAGTGCAGGGATGCGATATAAATTTAGAAACAAAAAAGTCGACATCTCTCTTGGATAATGCGAAATAATAGAAATTTCGTAACACCTATTTACAGTTTAACAAACTACAATCACATTAAGCCGCTTATCCAGTCTTTGATTTGAAATGGAACGATTGCAAATGGCCGACTCATAAATCGGCAGCTTAATTCTAAGCGCCAATTTCATTGCATACAAGTACTAACAAATAACATGGTACCTGATAATTCACAGCTTACTGGGTATTTGTCCCATTTAAATGGACTTCTATATATGGTTTTATCGATAGCCTGACTAACTACGATAGAGTTTTGACTTTTGTAATTCATGTATTTTCTTGTGCTTTTTTTATTGTATGGAACTAAGCATTAACAGGGAATCTGTATGATTTTTAAAATCAATTATTTACATCTATTTAACATAGAATGCGTAGTTTCGTATCTTACTTTAGTTATCATAATCCCATTGTAAATGTTATAGATTTGAATATTTCTCCACTCGAAAATGACAGTTAAAAGATGCGATCAATTTTAAATTGAAAGCAATGTTAATAAAGTTTGTCTTAAAGAAGCAATATGATTTCACTAAAAATCAATTTCTAGTTTCATTCCACATTACGAAGTTTCACTTCTTCCGCGCGGAGAGACTCCACGCACTATTTTTCATTGTTATTTGTCATTTTATTTTTGTTAATTAAGTTATGCGCTTCTTGCACTTCACCCTTAGTATTTCTTTTTTCCTTTTTAGGGAACAGATCGCTTGTCGCTCTGGCTGCCTTTTGAATCGTATAATTATTTATGTTACCAATTTTTATGCGTATGTTTAATGTTACGAAGTTTTAATAAATAAAAGGAACGTAACTGTTGATCAAAGTTAGAAATGTTGGTACAAGTTTCTATATTACTTTATTATTACGTTCTATAAACTTCAAGTTACAATGTCGTTATATTAGTATCAACCAGTATCAACCAATGGGCAGTTTGGGAAACCACGTTAGCAACGATCTCATAGATGTCACCGGCAGAAAGCGGCTGCACCAAACCAAAAACGGTAGGAAATGGATTAGGCCAAGATGGCATTTACTCTAAAAACTATTATTTTTCCTAATTTAAGTCTAAATAACTACTAACTCATTAATCTGTAAAATTATAGAGGAAATAAAAAGCTAATTATTATTATTATCGCATATATCATAAATAAAGTAATTTTGTATATAATTTACGCGTGCGGCTCTTGAAAAACGAAATACAAAGAAGGCATTTCGGTACCTTCACTCTCCAAAGGTCTCTCTACGAACGAGAGCAGGCGTAGGGTCGCTTCACGTGTTCGTCAGAGGCAGAAAGCTTGGATCTTGTTAGTAAAAATCTCAAAGGTGTAATTAATTTTTCGGGATGTGACAAGATGTGTACCGTGTTAGTTAGTACTCAGTTTCCGCACTTAGACGCCCATTTGGTCCGTTGTAGCTAATTAAGCCAGCATAACTTAAAATGTGTTGATTAGCGTTCCTATCACATGTTTAGAATAGCTGTGTGTGCTGTGGTGGTTTTTCTCCATAGACCTAGGTTCATGAGTCTGATGGCAGCTAGCGCCGCCTTCTGCTGTTTGTCTAGGGGTACAATTTGCAGGGCTAACTCCATCGCTGCTGTTGGCATTGTTTTCATGCGACCGCCGGTGGCTGACAAGGCGAGCGTCCTAGTTTTGTGGAGATACTACAATTACTTAATAACACACACAATAATAAAATTAGAGGTAACTATAATAAACGCTAAGTTGCTTTGTGTCAACAGATAGTGAACGTAATTACGTCGGCTAATGCTCTCACATACATTCTCATTTGTACCACTTCTCCATTATTCGCAAACAGTGTTACCGAAAAATAAGGTAAGTTTATGGATGAATTATTGTTACAATTACCCTTGTACGTGTTCATTATAGTTCAGTAATAATATAAAACGAATTAAAGTGAAATTAACCCAGGACTTTAGTGTAAGGCCACGTTTTTAATAAAAAATATTTTTTTTTTTAACTTTTATAAAAGCTCACCGCTAACGGACACTCTCAAAGTCAACAGGCTCACGAGTCCGTTGATGGCATTTTAAGAATTAGTATGGTCTTTTCTTTAAGGATCCTAAGTCAAAACGTTAAATAATAAAACAAAGACATATTTAATATATTTGTTTAGTAAATACAAAAGCCGCCTATATTTCACCAACCAATTAAAATATTACTTGAGCTAATATATAGACCCCGACCATATCGCAGTAGCATAACATAAATAGACTGACAGTATTGGATTAGATTCGGTTTAATTAATTGATTGCAATATTTAGAAGGGCGATCGCCAATTTGTCCGAAAGAATTTAAATGGTAGAGATACAGAAATACTATCAAAGCCCCGATGGAGATTAGAAACATCACAGATTTGGATGAATTTATTTAAAAACGGTCTGCCTACGAGCATGATAATGACATCAGATCTACAACGAACAATGGAAAACTGAATAAAGCTTATTGCACACCCCGTTAGATGCACACCATGCATTAAATATACTTAAAAAGTGTTACTAACTAACAAAATATCATTAAGGCATTGAGATTTACAGTCTCTTAAGAACATTAGCCTTCGAAAGTATCTTTTTCGAGCTCCTTGACAACTCCATCCCACCAGCCTTGGTCAACCGAGTTTTCTCCTGCCTCCAATTTGTGAGTGAAGTAAGGGCTTTCTATCGTCAGCCATTCGGTGCACATGTCTCAACCACTTGAAATTATTTTTTATATAGGACGATGTTGGCGTCGTCAAGGAAGAGTCTTTCTCTCGAATAGAAGGAGAGCACGCTTGTCCTTTCTTGCTAAAGCTTCTTTTATTTACTTAAAACATATAGATTTCATTATGATGTAGCAGGCGGTTGTCACATATTATTATTATTATTGTCACAATTATTTAATAAATACATTTTCCTAAGGCAAAAACCACTTATTGTATTTGCAGCTGACTTCTGCTGACTGGAATATACATTATAACACGGGAGACATGAATGACAGTCGAATTTTCCAATAAAAACTGTTCCTAGCTGGGAAATGTGATGTCTTTTTAGAAATAAAAGTTTTTCACTTAGTAGTCATATATTTTTAGATGACTTCAGAAATTTGTGTTTCATAGCTATTCTGATAACTTTGGTTTGTTTTAAAAATGTTGTATTAAGTTTTGACACAACTATATGTAGGTATACTTCGTATCATAGGTGACCGGGTCATCTAGTACAGATGCCGGCAAACATCTTGAACATTAAACAAGGGAGTGGGGGAAAAGTTTACGCAGCGCGGGTCACAAGCGTCAACTGATTTACCAATCACGTGATCGACACGTTACTCTCCCGCCGCCCGCCTTCACATTGACATTTGTTCAAGATGTTTGCCGGTATTTGTGTCTTTATAAATATAGAATTACAATCATCAAAATTACGACCGTTACAAGTGAATTACTAATATTTTTAATGTAAAAATTAATAAAAGAAACCTACTAAGCCTGTAATAGTATTATCTTAAATAATATATATCTATAATTTTGGATTAGATCTTCAATAAAAACATTTTTATGTGGACCTTTCTGAAAAGCATTCACAATAATCTCATTAATATCAAAGATCCAATAACACTCGTGAAACCAGTATCAGATAAAAATTACGAGGGCGACCTTGTCACAGAATAGTCTTTACAGTTAACCCAATAAAAACGGAACTTTGAAATGGACCAAAAGTAATTTATTCATGTTTTATTAAATCAAAGTGACGGGCATTTAAACTTTGAAAAAGCTCGACTTTTAATTATAAAAACCGTTATAGTGTTACATATATATATGCACAACTTACTGTAAAGGAAGTATTTTTAGAACAAGTCAAATGTCATTTTCGATTTATAACAAAAATAACACAGGATAAGTAATATAAAAGAGCAATTATACAATGCTCGACACTAAAATATCATAAATAATTTAAATTTGACTGTTTTTATTTATTGGTTGTAATTTGTTTTGATTTAGAGACAATTAATTTTTTAAGGCAACAAATGCTTACGCGTTTAAACGCGTTTGAGTGCAGTCTAACTGTTGATCGATGTCCTATGAAGAGCCAAAACCTCGTAGCGTTATTAAATTTTATCATTTCGCCGAAATATCTTTGTTAAACAGACCGTGAGCGAACCGTTTCGTACTTTCTCATCCGGAATTTATTAGAGTGCGAGCGTAAAACGAAAAATAACAGAAACACCTTAATTTTTAAGTAGTAGAAGTTGCATTGATTCGAAAAGTTTGTGGTGAATATTTAATGCTGCTCTGGGTGAGATGAGAAAATTGTGTACTATTGTATGTAGTTGTAGGAAAATACAAATAAGTGTACACTATGATAATATAAATACCTTTTAGTAAAACTTCTTGGGCAGGAGTGGTACTGAGTAGAGTTCTATCCTTATCGTTTCTTAACACGAATTAATATGTTGGAAAATACAATGTAGAGAATTGTTTTCGTATGAGATTACTAAACCCCCTTATCCAAGTTCGCTAAATATATTCAAGTACGAGGTATAGCGTACACACATCCTTATTGAGATACAAATGATGAAGCGCAACGCGGTGTTGCGTTTGTGTTCCGCCCCTATTTATTTTGCTGTTTGAGAGTTGAGACTATAGCACAAGTACTTCGCGCTTTAGAACCTATTCTATCAACACAGGATGATTTGTAATAGGCATCATACCGTAAGTTTAATAACATTTTTGATATCTTGTTATCAGATATCGAGAATGTTTAATGAAGTGTATTCTCATGAACAAAATGAATATTTTTTATATGAATTTTCTTCGTCTTCTAGGCTCAGAATGAGTATCTTTGAGGCCCCTTCAAATTTATCAAATACGATATTATTAATATTATGTTCATCAGAAATTTGATTAGATAGAGATAGATGGATAGATTTGGAGCCTATTCAAAGTAATAATAAATCTTTCCTCTTTATAATATTAGTGTAGGAAATCTAATGTAAATAGTCCTAGATACATACAGGTGTGCTTGATAAAATTTACTCTGTATAAATTATTGTGTAGTTCCTAGTCTTGGCATCGTCAGCTTTATAATGTATATTTTCGCTTACGAAGTTTATCGGTCGCCTCTTTAGGGCTTTTGTTCTCGTAATGATTTCGTACAAATTCTTCCTACTATATAGTTAAAATATACTTGTAAAATAGCTGTTTCAATAGTTCTAAAATCCCTTGATTACGATGAATTTGATGGTACAAAGGTAGAGATGTTATCTCTATGGAAATATCTTAAATTAAATTCATTAATACACCCACAACCTCTCATGCTATAAAATAGAGTAAAATAGGTACAATAGTAAAAATTGTCATTAGGTGTAGAGGCGATATTCTTATATGTGCTGTTTTATTGACTTTATCTATGTTATTTGTAGACTTTTGTAGTCTATTGTAAATACATAGTTTATTGCACTCCCTTTGCCCCGCATACCCAATACAAGTCACCTCTTACGAAACTACGCTATATATAAGGAAAGGGACAAGAGAACCAAGAGCTTTTTGATCGGATACCTCATATCGGACCGGTCAAGTCTCAAGTAGTTAAGTTTATTATATAATATATTTATCGTGCACCTAATATCGGGCCGATTAAATAATTGTATTTAGTTAAGTTTATTATTTGTAAAAGTAATTAATTAAAGTAATATTAATATATTTTGGTTTTTTTTGGAATCCACCGCTGGCCCTCACTTAATTGGCGCAGTCGGTAGGATCGTCGAGTCAGTGCGCGTACTAAGTAATATACTCCGTAGATCGCCTACGTAGAGTACGCGAACTAATAGACTTCCAAGTTTTAATCGACGATTCACAAGAACCGAGGACAGCGGACCACACACGGCGCATCCAGAAATCGATGACAAAAGGTGCCACCATCGTCGAAATGCATATGTAAGTTACACATTTCTTAACGATTGGTTGTTACATTCCTGTGTGTTCCCAAATCATCCAAAATTTTCCATCCTAGGAAAAACCGGGGAATCGAAGCCCCAAGAGTTGCCTCTCGCATCGAGCTGAGAGATCGCAATAGACATTTAGATTATTTAGAAGATATTTTAGAAGATAAAATGGAGCGCGAAGCTTCCCTTGAGAATTTTTCAATTGCACAAGATGCATTATTAGATAGGATTTTAAGAGCTTTAAAATTTGTGCCGAACTTTGACGGAAGTGCGTGTAATTTAACTAGATTTTTGAACTTATGTGACACTTTAGTAGTCACTTATGCCAAGCCAAGTCCGGGTAATGATGTTACGAATTTAGCATTAATTAATGGAATAATTAATAAAATAACTGGCGCTGCCACCAGAGCCCTATCAACAAATGGGGCCCCTCAAAATTGGAGTAGCATAAGAAGCACTCTAATTAATAGCTTCTCAGATCACAGAGATGAGTCTACTCTTTATACTGATTTGTCGCAATTAACTCAAGGATCAGATAGCCCACATATATTTTATGAGCGTATACAAAATTTATTGAGTACAATCATTACATATGTAGAAATTCATGATAAAATAGACACAACTATTCAGGCTAAACGTAATTTATACAATAGCCTCGCGTTAAAAACGTATCTAAAAGGTTTGGAGGAACTTCTGGGATCACGCATACGATGTATGAGACCAGAAACATTAGAAGTGGCGTTGCAATATGCAAAAGACGAGATGAACATAATTTACTTGCAAAACAAAAATACGAAGAGACAAAATTTTACACCTCAAATATCTAGCTCGCCTACTCTAAAACCTTATAGATACGATATTAATCCACAGTATCAAAAACCTTTTAACTTGCCAAGATTAAATAATGGTCAACATTTTAATAACAATTCATATAAGCCTCACATGTACCATCAACAAGGTCCTTCAAGGACCCAACAAATGTTTAAAGCTTTGCCAAGGTCGATTATGTCTACGGGATTTAGAATTCCACCCCGTCAACCAATGCCTATGAAAAATTACCCTCAACCCATGAGTGGTATTAGTCACCCTGCTGCTCGAGTTTTACCACCTACTCAGACTGGACATGACTGGAGGATTCATGGTAATCCACCCCCTAACAATTACTTTAAAACTCGACAGATTAATAATAACGAATTAAATGACCCTTATCTCTATAGCGACTATGACTATGACAATGACGAATATCCATGTGACTTTCAACAATATGACCCTAACTACTTACCATATGACTGTTCAACAACCGATGAATATAATATAACGGAGTTCACTGAACAACCGGATACCATAAATTCTGAAAACAACGTGCCAGAACCTTCCAAACAGGATTTTCCAAAGGATCGAAAGATAGTTTTCCCCGAATAGAGTTAAATATACAAAATCAAAGACAATTACCATTTATTCAAGTTCTAATTCACCCAGATCTCCCACCATTAAAATTTCTAATTGATACAGGTGCGAATCAATCTTTTATAAGACCCGAAGCTATAGATACTTACTTTCCAAATTTTCCTTTAAACTTCGAACCATTTATTGTTTCAAACGTGCATGCTACTACCAAGAATGATTATACAATATATATACCGTGTTTCAAAGAATTCAAAGACAATGCATGGATAAAATTATTCGTGTATAAATTCCATAATTATTTCGATGGACTAATTGGTTGTGATCTTCTTCAAAAATGGTCGGCAAAAATTGATTTAGAATCTAGAAAATTAATTACGAAGTTTGCATCTAACCCCCTTCATATGTACATGTCCAATAGTGTGAATTTATGTGAAGCTATAATTCCAGCTAATTCTTCGAAATTAATACGTGTGCCTACTTCTATATCCAACGGTGATATATGTATTCAAGATCAAAAAGTCGGGAAATGTTACATAAACGAATGCATAACCACGGCAAATAATCATCACGCAATTTTAGAAATCTCTAATCCCACAAACAGTGATATTATAATTTCTTTAACGGAACCCATTAAAGCTCATATATTTAATGAACAAGTGTCATATGATACTTTCAATAACAATGCCCGAGCTTGCGACGTCTTATCGCGTTTGCGCATAGATCATTTAAACGCAGAGGAGACAGCTAATATAAAAAGTATTTGTAGACAGTATTCAGACATTTTTCATCTTGAACACGAACCTTTGACATTTACTAATAAAATCAAACACTGTATTAATACGACCGATGAATTGCCTGTTCATAGTAAAACCTATAGATATCCATATATACATCGTGACGAGGTTCAAAATCAAATAAAAAACATGTTAGATCAAGGTATAATTAGACCTACCTCCGCTTGGAGTGCTCCTATATGGATAGTGCCAAAGAAAAGTGACGCATCTGGAAAAGTTAAGTGGCGATTAGTCATTGACTTTCGGAAGTTAAATGATAAAACGATTGACGACAAGTATCCGATTCCAAATATTACAGACATTCTAGATAAATTAGGTAAATGCCAATATTTCTGTACATTAGATTTGGCTAGTGGCTTCCATCAAGTGGAGATGTCATCCAAAGACATTCACAAAACTGCATTTAGCGTAGAGCATGGTCATTACGAATTCCTTCGAATGCCCATGGGCCTAAAAAATTCTCCATCTACTTTTCAACGTGTTATGGACAATGTTCTTCAAGGTCTAGTTAACAAAATATGTGTAATTTATCTCGATGACATTTTAGTGTTTGGTACCTCCCTTCAGGAAATGATGACTAATCTTAAAGAAGTATTTCAACGCTTAAGAGATTCTAACTTTAAAATCCAAATGGATAAATCCGAATTCCTTAAACGAGAAACCCCTTATTTAGGTCATATAATTACGACCGAAGGTGTTAAACCTAACCCAGATAAGATCAAGGCCATAGCAAATTATCCCATACCAAAAACAACAAAGCAAATTAAAGGTTTTTTAGGACTATTAGGTTACTATAGAAAATTTATTTCTGATTTCGCAAAAATCACTAAACCTCTTACATCATGTCTAAAAAAAGGCGCTACTATTACCTTATCTCCGGAATATATCAAATGTTTCGAACACTGCAAAACTTTATTAATGAATGATCCTATCCTACAGTACCCCGATTTTACAAAAGATTTCATACTAACGACAGACGCATCAAATATCGCATTAGGAGCCGTTTTATCCCAAGGTTCAATAGGTAGCGATAGACCCATAGCATACGCATCCAGGACTCTAAATACTAGTGAACAAAATTATTCAACAATAGAGAAAGAGTTATTAGCCATAGTTTGGGCTACTAAGTATTTCAGGCCATACCTTTTTGGGCGTAAGTTTCGAATTGTCACCGACCATAAGCCTTTGCAATGGCTTATGAATTTAAAGGAGCCAAATTCCCGTTTAACAAGGTGGAAACTGAAACTCGCAGAGTACGATTTTACTGTAATATATAAAAAGGGTAAGTGTAATACGAACGCTGACGCGCTATCGCGTATTGAAATACATAATGACGAAGCTATGTCCCTAATAGTTAATACGTCACGGGACCCGCGTCGTCATAGTACCTCATCGACACTTACAGCAGCCTCACAGAATAGCAAATCTTCCTCATCCACTCTGACAGCACCTGAAACACGCGAATTCCAATCACCACAAAGTTCGTCGCATACGGAAACCGCTCATACTAGCTCTGAAAATCCCATTCTTGAGATTCCTATTAGCGATGACCCTTTAAATAAATTCCGCAGACAGATATTAATTAATATAGTTAATCACTTACCTAGAGTGAAGCCCGTCATTAGTAAACCATTCGAAAAATTCTCTCTCATTTCAGTTCAAGTTCATGTAGACAACCTAGAACAAGGAACTATCGACCTCATTAAAAAATATGTTGATCCAAATATCCGTACAGCAATTTTAGTCCAGCCAATAGATAGAATGCTTCATATTGTTCCTATTATTCAAAGAACTTTTAGAAGTTCCTCTATGAAAATATTACTCGTCAAACGGCAGACTGAGAACGTATCAGATTATCTAAACCAACAGGATACTATTAGGAAATATCACGAAGGTAAAACCAACCACCGTGGGATCAACGAGACATATAACTCTTTGTCACAACGTTATTTTTGGCCTAATATGAAATCAGATATAACAGAATATATAAATCGATGTTCAGTATGTAATTGTGCGAAATACGATCGCAACCCAATACAGCAACAGTTTAAAATTGTACCTCCGCCATCAAAACCCTTTGATATGCTACATGTAGATGTATTAACTATAGAACAAGAAAAATATTTAACTTTAATAGACGCATTTTCCAGATATGCACAGGCGTATCGTATAAGCGACTGTACAGCCCCTAATATCGTAAAATCATTGCTAACGTTCATCACCCATCACGGTTCACCGATGTCCTTGACTACTGACCAAGGAACCGAGTTTACGAATCAAGTTGTAACTGAATTTTTACGTCTTCACAAAATACACCATCATAAGATCGCTGCACACACCCCAAATGAAAACGGCATGATAGAACGTTTCCATAGTACTCTCTTAGAACATCTCCGAATATTAAAATTAAAACATAAAAATGAATCTGCCTCCAATTTAGTACCTTACGCAATTTTAGCATATAATAGTTCCATACATAGTTTAACTAAATGTAGACCCTATGACTTAATCACTGGACATTACGACCCAAGAGACCCCACTGATTTAAATTTATCCGAACGTTTATTACAAAAATATATGCAAAACCATCATAGTAAAATGGATACAGTATATCGACTTATACATGACTCATCGTTCGCCGAACGCGAAGCGATTATGACGCAACGAAATACTCACAGAGAACCCGAAGTACAGTATGAACCCGACCAAGAGATATATGTACGAAATCCGATGGCAGCTAGACAAAAGCTAGCCACGCGCTATACACAAGATAAAGTCATTGCTAACTTACCTATACATATATATACTTCACGCAGACGCGGACCGGTAGCGAAATCTAGATTTAAACGACAAAAGACACATAAAGATTCTACTTTGTTACAGGTACCTTCTTAATCCTGACTCTGAAAACCCTAGCCCAAGCGCAAGAAATTCGACTTGACAGCCTTGACAATGGACCTGGCTTATTTCCCTTTAAATTAGGAGATACTAAAATCATTTCTCACCATCATGTTTTCCTGAAAGACATTAACATAGACCTAATAGAACAACAAGTACTTGACTTGCAGACAAAATTGACTGAAACTATTCATAGACTACCGAACGGTTACTCATTACGTTTCAAGAGCCAAACCGACTATATTAATAATAAATTAAATAAAGTTATGTTACAGTTAAAATCATTCGAACCCGACTCCAGGGTTAAACGAGGCATCATTAATCCATTGGGTACTCTTATAAAGTTTATTTCTGGGAATCTCGATCATAATGACGCTCTGAGATATGAGACAGCTATTCATATTTTAAAATCGAATAATAAAGAATTAAGTTCTAGTTTTAATCAACATATTTCACTTTTTAAAGAATATAGCATACAACAAACTCAAGTATTGAATAATTTAACAGATAATCAAATAAAATTAAGTAAAGCCCTTAACTATATAATAAACATGTCTAACTCGGACAATCAAAGCGTAATTCGATACTCCCGCCTGTCGCTAATATTCAACATTATAAGCGATAACGTGCAGGAATTATATAATGAGATAATTAGAATAGAAAATATATTAGCTTTTAGTCGCACTATGTCTTTGCACCATTCTATATTAAATATTAATGATTTAAAAATAATGTTAAGAAAATTAAAAAATCTGTATGGCACAGATCAAATTTTAGATTTGGAGATAAGAAACTTTTATGATATAATTAGCTTAGGTTCATATTATATAGACAGGAAAATAGTGGTTGTCCTTAGCTTTCCTATTACCTTACCTTCAGTATTCCAACTGTATCGATTGTGTCCTGTACCTAATATATATTCTCAGGTAATTATCCCGTCCTATCCATATGTAGCAACTAATACTAAAGAATTTGTGTACATAGAGACAGAATGTCCGAAGATCAACAGGTGGCACATATGCGAGCAAAAACTACGTCATCAAATGAAGACCAAAAAGGACTGCATCTACGAAATTATTCATTCTCAAGAAAAAGACAAATCATGTTCCTCAACGCCTATTACTATGTATAAAGAAGCTCTTACGGAACTAGACAGTCAGCATTATATAATATCATTCCCAAAACCTACAAAAGTTCAACTCGTCTGTTCCCACGAAAAATATGAAATACTTCACGGCAGCTATTTCGCAACAATACCTAAATCATGTATGTTAAAATCCTCAGAAATTACGGCCACCAACATCGACGACCGAGTTAAAGGAAGCGGTGTCGAAATCATTAATTTTCCTCGAATGGACAACATCATTCAACAAAATCAACCAGGTGTCCAACTTAATTCAATCGATCTCACGAAGTTACACAATATGCAAAATGGAATTACAATGAAAGCACCGGCGGAAACATATGATTCATCAAACATAATATACCACACAACGATTCCTTTGTACTTCGCTATGACCACACTCCTGGGCGCAGCTGTACTTTTCTTCGTACTCCGATATCGCCGAAATACATCTTCGAAGCCGATTTCAAAAACGGATAATAAGAACATGTCTGCGCAAGAACTTCGAGCCGCAACTTTTGCTATAGACATCAATAGCAAATAGTTGCTCATCTTAGGGGGGAGATGTTACATATTCATTGCACTCCCTTTGCCCCGCATACCCAATACAAGTCACCTCTTACGAAACTACGCTATATATAAGGAAAGGGACAAGAGAACCAAGAGCTTTTTGATCGGATACCTCATATCGGACCGGTCAAGTCTCAAGTAGTTAAGTTTATTATATAATATATTTATCGTGCACCTAATATCGGGCCGATTAAATAATTGTATTTAGTTAAGTTTATTATTTGTAAAAGTAATTAATTAAAGTAATATTAATATATTTTGTTTTTTTTGGAATCCACCGCTGGCCCTCACTTAATTCTATTGTAAATACATAGTTTATTTTTCATTATTATTGTTTTGAAAATTATGCGGAAGTATATGTAATTAGTCTTTTTGTTGGCTTATATGTAACCTTCTATATATTTATCATACTGTGGTCATATTTGTATTAATATCAATATAATATCTTTTCGTTATAGGATTTTTTGAACTAGTGGTTTTCTATTAAGTGATTGACGATCCTTGTAACTAGAGTTGCAGAAGAGATCGCTTAATACCAATGTGGCCGCCCGTTACATTTGTTTTTTAATTTGGTAATAATTTTTATATTGTGCAATAAGAATAAAGTTTGACTTTTTTGTGCGTGACTTTTAGTGGGTACTTTTACGAACAGCAGAGAATACGCCAGTAAGTTAAGTGACTAATATTTTGTTTAAGATCCTGTAAGATGTAAGTTTTGTATGCAAATTCGATGTAGTTCTCCCAATATCCGTAATATAATAAGCGCTAATGTCGCAACCATTGCGCGCTACGAAAAGTGAAAGTTGAAGTTTGAGTTTGGATGTTTTGGTTTGGAGTTATGTTTTAAAACATGCCTAAATTTAATAATCTGGTATTTTTTATGTGTCTGTTTGCCATGACTATAATTATTGTTACTTAGATAAAAGTATTTTTGGACTCGAAAATTTTATCAAATTTGCCGTACCACATTGAAAAAAGTAAATAATTCCTTCAACGTTGATCACTTTTCAAAATAAACAGTTTCCCTAAATATTTACTAGAAGGCGCCCCTTTCCAAGAATAATTAAATTTCCACCGTTTCACTCGGTGAAGTTTGCGTTTATTTATGGTGAGGAAAATATTTAAGATTTCTAATTCGAGTCGCTTAACTTTTTAAGGTTTGATCGTGTTGTGAATAATTTTTTTAAAGGGTTTATTATAAAGATTTATTTTAAATAAATGTTTTCTTAGATTAGATTTTGACCTGAGAGAGAGAGTTTTGCGTTGAAAAATACAAACTATTTTTTGGTGCCAAATTAGTTTACACTGTTTAAAAAGCCCAAAGGCGCTACAACCTCTACGTCCTAACGCACCCTTCTGTGGGCGAGTGTTAAATGTGTACATATAATGAAAAAACCATTGACGCATACCGCGATCCAAACGCACGAACTCAGTGTTGTCACTATTTAAAATATTTGAATATATTACTGGTAATGTTTTTATGTAGCTGTGATTTTCCAAAACCCTTGATGCAATGAAATAAACAATATATTTATGTAAACATCATACAATTATTTCGCAACAAAAATGTTACATCATTAAAACTGCACAATGACAAGTACTTCATTAAAAATTATGAAAAGTAATTTCATGACTCAAAGATTCTTATTAATATAGCACACGGCACTCGTTTTTTAATCCTTAAAGTGGCCACGGCATTAATGAAAGCAACCGTAAGGTTCGAGGAAATTACATAATTTATGCGAATAATTAAAAAGTTATGGACCGGTACGTCTGCTGACTTTATGCGCACTTTGCGGGAACTATGGTAAATAAAAGATCCAAGCTTTCATCAAGATTGTGGTTAAGATATTTTATTGTAGAGGTTTTATTATCCAGGTTGTACATATAGATAATAAACCTCCGCGTATATATAACGCATTGTTCCAGTAGATATATCATTCCTGGAATGGAGGTCGCTAAAAAACACGAAATCTGGTGGAGAAAGCTATTTTCTAAAGAAACGCATCACAACAAGACTGTGGCCTCAAAATTATTCCTTTTTTATGTAATAGGAGGCAAATGGACAGGTGGCTCAGTTGATGTTAAGTGATACCACCGCCCATGGACACTCACATTGCCAGAAGGCTCGCAAGTGCGTTTCTGCCCTTTCAAGAATTGGTACGCTCTTTTCTTGTACCCTAAGTCGAATTGGTTCGGAAATACTTCGGTGAGCAGCTGGTTCCACACAGCGGTGGGGCGCGGCGAAACTGCCTTAAAAACGCTCAATTACTTTCCTCTTTATTGTTTGCCTGATTGAAGACAACGGGCCTCCAAACACCTATACTATAACGCCAAATAAAATTTAACGTAAGATTAAATTATTCCTTACTTAACATTTGTATTTATACGAAGTGTAAATCTTGCAAAGTTCAATGTAGCCTTATTTAAAACTTGCCATAAAGATGTCGCTCACCTGCCGGCCGTTCATTCCGTTAGAGTTATATGCTATTACTCCACCGCCTGAACAAACTTTAGAGGGTCTGTTTGTTCGCTTAATTTGAAATGGCTATGCTTTTTATTATAATTAGGGTTGACGTAAAATGTATCAACAGAGGCATAAGATTTAACGACCTTGTTTATAATTAGATATATAACTATGACGCTACTGTACTATGTATAGTTATTTAACAAAACACGATGACATATTATAAAAATATGATATTCCAAAAATGTTTTCAGCCGTGCTGGCTGTGAAGGACTCTCGTTGTCAAAAACTTTATTCGAATGTGTCATTTGGGAGTCCTAGTTCGCGCTAAGTCTCGTTTGACCCTGAGTGCTCCTGCGGCTGGTTCTACCTAAGGAGCCCAGGCCAACTAGTGTGTATATCTTCTAATATATAAAATTCTCGTGTCACATTGTTCGTTCCCATACTCCTCCGAAACGGCTCGACCGATTCTTATGGATTTTTTTATGCATATTCAGAAGTCGGCTACTATCTATCTTCTCTCCCTACCCTATCTAAGTGATAAAGGGTGTTCCCCAAATTTATTTTTTATTTTTAGACAAAAATATTTGTTTTTATTTTTTTTATGATACAGCAGCATACAAAAGTACATACAACCCCTAATTTTCACCACCCTACGATAACCCCTATTTTTTATTTGTTAATTATGACTTGAACTCTTTGAGGTTTATATAGAGAAAAATTCACCGAACAACCTAAAAAGTTTTTGGGGTAGCATAGCTAAATGATCCATGTTGGTATGTACTAAAGAGGTACGTAAAATCACATTAAGGAGAAACGAAGTTCACGGGGACAGCTAGTAATATTATATATCGAAACAAATAATAATTAATAATGTTACAAAATAGCTTGAATTCCGCCGTTACTATTTTACATCGCAAACTTGCGTGTAAGGTCTTATTTATAAAAAATAACATTGACTAACTATTACTACTAACTGACTAACTTATACTATTCGAAGCGTACTTGATTACATCAATATAGTGAGCGCATGTCTTACAATAAACCATACAATGTAGTTCAATGGTATGCCATTTAACAACGCAGTCACGTTACTCGATAAAAAGTAGCAAAAGTTGTCACAACTGTAACCAATGGAAAAGTCCGTTGAATGCAAATAGTTAAGCGAGGAATATTTCCTTCATTTTTTAATTTAATCTAATTCCGCGCTGCTAGAAATAAGCTTCTTATATTTTTCAGCTCAGCTCGGAGCAAGACACGAGAATTAAATCTCCCGGGAAAACCAAGACGTGTTCAGCAGACGAATATAAAACGTCTGATTAATAAAATTTTATTAACACTACGTGTTGTTTATTTCCTCTTGAAATATAACAACAGTAGAAATACAACATTTATAATATGGTATAGTAGTATAATATAGACTTTAACAAGTGAAACCGGCGTGACTTATAAGCTTGAAAAAATGCGTGCGTACAAAGTACACATGTCAGAAGTGAAACTTCTTTGGCAAACTAATTTTTAAGTCTTGTTCATATTTATACAAATCAAAAACTTTAGATTTCCGAGACTTAGAGGGAGGGAAAAGGGAAGATATGTTAGGAATTTAATTAATTTAATTGTTATTAAAATATCAAAAGTGTCGAAAATTAATACAAATAATAAATTTATTTCTTCGATAATAAAAACACGTGGCATTTTAATTTACAATTCGTCATTTGAGATTTCAATAAATTATTTTGCATAAAATATAAAATACTAATACATATTTCATAAATTCTCTTTACGATTTTAAAATACAATATCCGCTATAAGGTAATTCACTCTTTATATTCTCTCTCAATTGGTCTTAATCGCTCTCTCCCTTTTTTTCGACAAAAACGCTGCACATCTTCGTGACGTTTCATCCGTAAAAAAATTACCCTCATTCCCCTAAAGAAGTTTCACTTCAAAACAGATGTCCCTAGTCCGAAAATAGAAAACATGTTGGCTTTAGCGCGTGACTCTTATCCATGAGATTCGAACCTCGGCTGTGCATTGGACTATTTTTGTTCGCAGTTAACAATTTCTCGTACGTGAAGGAAAACATCGTTAGAAAACTGACATGCCTTAGACCCAAACCGTTTAGAAAAAAAAATGGTGCGTGTACTTATGTACGCGCGTAAGAAGTTATACTTCTTTGGCTTTCTTTATTTTTTTTATAAATAATTAATAATATATATTTAGCGTTAATAATTTAACAATATTTAATATTAAGTATATTATTCAATTATTAATTGATATTAATTATTGATATTAATTATTAAAGTAACAATAGGTCTTTGTGAAAAAGCATTGCTAAATTTCTTTGAAAAAATAATTAAAACTCCTTTATTTGTTTAAAAGGTACTATAAATGTCATTATGGTCATTCAAAATTCTTGGCATAGCTGCTAACGTCACGCATATTCTATTTCTTTTTACTTGTAGATTGTCTTATTCCCATCTCGCTCGCGCACGCTCGGCGCCCATACTGATAATTTTGTGTCACGGTGCGCGCGCATCGTAAAATTTCACTCTCATAAATTTTTCATAACGCGCCTAATGAAGTATAACTTCAAAAACAAATGATCATGATATAGAAAGGTAATGCTGACTGAATGCTTAAAACGTTCTAGCGCTGTGCTATGTGTGTGAGACTTGAAGACACCTATTTTACAACATACTTTTAATTTACTTAATAAAAATCTAATGCGCTCCCTGAATAATTAAAACGCAATAAATAGTGATATTGTTGGTAAAAAGTTACTACTTGGAAGAAACATCTTAATTTAACGCAAGAAGCTTGCATACGGACTTTGACCCTTAGCTTTAACATCTGCAAATATTGTAAAACTGATATAGAAAATGATAGTAGTTCACATCTTGTCTGAATAATCTATGTATACCCAGTCTGGAAGTTGAGACAAAGAACCCTTTGAACTGGGAATTTGATCAATCATTATCAGCTGCCATCGCCAAGACATCAATCAATCAACTGTTTTTGTCACCATTGTCTTGAATCGTCTTTTCGTGATCGTATATTTTTTAAGGAGTATATTTAAATATCCGATACATGTATAAACAGTATCTCATCGTTAAGTTGTATGCTTAAATATGCTGATGATTATTTCTGTTGTGGATGAATTAATTCAAAGATTTCCTTATACGCTATTTATACTCACGATAACTCAACACTTTCAGGTTATTTAACGCTGGTCTCTCTACAAAGCTAAAACAACAGATAAAAACAAAAATAGATCCAAATCCGCATACACTAATCACTGGCCATACATTGCCCCTTCCGGGTGGAGGCATTAAATTATGAGAATTGCCACACAGAGATGGACAATAAAATTTATAGTCGAAATACCGCAGCGGCGTTTAGTTCATAAAGGCAGCTGCGAATTGCGCCCGTCAATTCCCATCACTTGATTTACAATATCTCCCAAATATTCACACGCATTTTGCATTTAAAAGCCTACACAGATGCGATAGTAAACTCAAACAATTAAATGTTTGCTGCCAAAGTTCTATGTACAGTTCTGACGTACGTACTCGTATATTTATATCTCCTTGATAAATACAAGGATCAATAGACTTGACTGGACATTTAGAGTCGAAAGTTAGTTAAGTTGAGTATAGATTAAGACGGGAGATGCCACCACGGATTATGGGTAACTGTTACCGCGCCATTCGTCGATAGCGAACTGATGGCACAGTTGGGTTTTAGTGGTAGTCCATTGCACCACACGGACAGTACCCACACTCCCCGCGTCACTTTTAAAATTGCCCCGGTGCGGGGAAATTGGTTTCCCAACAATAAAACAAAAAAAAATTACGAATACGTTTTACGTTGTTATAGACATCGCACAATCGAATTAAGAAATTTGAGTTAATACAGCTACAAGCTCCCACCTTTTCAGAATGCCAAATCATAAAATGTCTGCTTCACGACTGATTTGAGAGCGACCGTCGATGCGAAAACCGCTGTGTGAGTTCGAAAAGTGAGTTACAGAATCGCAGGGCTGTACGCCTACTTGTGTATGAAATCAGAATGAACAAAGAAATGGGTGCATTCTGAGGCCATAAATCTTTTTATCGTATAATAATGAAGTCGGTTAAAATACCGTTAAGATTAACATTTTAGTTACACAACATTACATATGAGTTTCTGGATTAATTTAATGATTTGGAATTATTATTGGAGTTATTTTTCGAATACAAATACAGGTTCTGTCTAAAATAGAATATCAGTGGGACTAGACGAGTTATTTGAACTATTTGACAACATACTTTTAACATATTTAATTTAAAAAAAACCGCTTCCTGCATAATATATTTTTTATATATTTTCCAACTAATTCAACAACTATGTTCTCGTCAAAGGTATTAAATAATTTACGTATATGGTATTGGTAACCCGGATGATTAAGCACTACCTATTTTTCTTAACAACTTTTTATATAACATTTATATCAAATTCCAGAAAGATGCCTTTTATGTTCGTCTCTGTTATTTTTATTCCCATAGCTTTTTCAGTGTACCTGTCGTATCCATACACTGGAAAATCGGTCAGGACATGTAACACCGTCCCTTCAGTGCATTGCTACAAGGACAGGCAGCACTTTCTCTAACACTGAACCCGTAGAGATCCGACAAGAATCCACCGTGACCTGTCAACATCTGGGTAATCAATGGTTTTATTTGTTTAATTATTGAAAAGGCCGAAACAACATTTGGAAGGAATAACTTAGTTGTTCCTGCATAATTTTAACGTATTAAATAGTTGTAGAAAGAAAATTTGGAATGTTATAGTTGTGAATTGAAAACAAATTTAAAATGCATCTTGAATAGAAGCGGCGTGCGAATACATTTATTTCATACTACAAATTTGTCTTTTAATAAATTTTCGTTGTTTTCAAAAACAGATGTTTTAATATAAAATCAGTTTACATTTTAAATTCAGTTCCACATGTAAATGACATTATTTTATTTCCTTTATAGAAAAGTGAGCGAATTATTCAAAATGAAAAATTTGCATCGTACTTACACGATAATAAATGTTTTAATGAAATAAATCTTGCTTTTGGCACGGAAATATACGTGCGATTCTATTTATTTATTTTAAATTTATTTGTGCTTCGAAACGGAACAAGCAACACTTACATATAATTCACTGACTGCAAACGGCGGCCTAACTAATGAGCGATCTCTTGCAAGCAACGTTTCACTTCTAAGTTTTATTTTTATATACACAATTAAGTAGTATGTACTAAAATCGTTCTAAAAGTAAAAACATACATTGCCCGCGATGTTATTTTTATTGATATATACTCTGTATTTAGTACGAAACCAGTCGTAATCGAGCTCCGATAAAACAGAATTATTGAAGTGAAACTTCTTTATCGGGGTTGGAAAAAATTTAGTGTAACATTTTTGCGTTACGCGTCACATTTTTCCGTTACGCGCCATGTTGCTTTTTGAAGTCCAACTTCTTTATCGGCGTTAAAATATGACATATAGTATGTTTTTGACTTTGAAGTTTGACAACGGATTACATTTTCGAAGTCAAACTTCTTTATCGGCGTTAAAATATGACATATAGTATGTTTTTGACTTTGAAGTTTGACAACGGATTACATTTTCGACTTGAATTTTGCTAATCGCAATTTGCAGCAATTAATTTGTAAATTGTATGCTAGGCAGTGAATCAAAATTTACTGTGTTTAAAGAAATAGTTTCTAATAAGGTCATAAAGAAGTTTCACTTCTTACGTGTGTACACCTAGTACACGCACACATTTTTTTATTTATTTATTTTCGAAAATAGTAGTTATTCACTAATAACAACGTAACGTTTTATATGTAACTTGTATATAAAAACAAAATCTATAACAAAAAACAATAACTAACCTTAAAATCTAATAATTAAAATATATTATTAAAAGGAGTCCCCTTAGGCAAGGTTCCGAAGATACAGGCAGCGTTCCCTTTTTCAATTGCTAGACTAAATCTTAGTACTAATTATTTAATATTCTGTGTGTAGAAAGAGTAGAATAATCGCGAGTAGAATCGCAAGTGTTCTACTCATAGAGAAGTAAAAGACGTTAGCGCCTTATAACTCTTTTTCTAAGGTAGTGACTTAGTGAGTTTTTTCTCTGGTATTGGATGCCAATGTTACATTTGGGTTGCACCAACAGAGTTTATATAAATAGTAAATCTTTGGGCGATTAATAAAGAGGCATTAACTAATTTAAAACGTTACAGCGTTGTTAGGCTAAGATTTCTATTTTAGGTGTATAAACGTGTTATAAATAACATTGTAAAGCGCTTTACAAAATGCGCAAACCGTACACTATGCCCTCTACAAACACTTACGCAGAGAGGTCTCCAAATGCAGCGTTGTAGCGCTCATCTTGTCAAAATTAAACGAAGTAATGCAAAATGTATTACACTTTCGCGAAAAAGGTGTTTTATTTATTATTTTTAGTTATTATATAATTTTTTAAAGTCTTTGTATCAATTAGATTGTTTAATGTTTTCAGTAATACATACGACTACACGAGATTGTTTTATTTTTTTTAGCTTAGGCGTAAGTAGCCCAGTAGATGATCAACCTACAGTGCCTAACACACATCGACTTTTTAGCCTAAGGCAAGCCGGTTATGAAGCTCATAGAAAGAAAGTCCATTAGTGCTCAGCCGAGGATCGAAACTACGACCTCAGGGATGAGTCGCATGTTGAAGCCACTGTAGGCCAACACTGCTCGTATCATCATATTATGTATAGAGGCATATATGCCTATACGCCTGTATGGTTTTTTTGACACAATTAAAGCCCCTAAATTAATCAAATCAAAATGTAATTTATTCGTTTACTGTCAGTCACGTAGTAACAAGGTGAAATACTCGTAAGGGAGAAAATATTTATAACATAACCTATATACATATAATATAAAATATATACACACAGATCCAAGTCCGTCCAGTCACCACAAGTAGGGGTGTCGGTGTCACGAGTACGACGCATGGCCAGCCATCGGCTCCCTCTCCATATTGTAGGGAGAGAGACAACTCGACGCATGGAAGCCACCACAAGCAATAACAAGTGAGCACGGTCCTTAATTGTGAAGTTTGTCAAATAAAATATAAATTATAAAATAAATGATACAAATAAAAATTAAAATAAATATTTTGTCATGATAACGCTTGAAGACATCATTTAGTTATTGTGGTGGTTAAGAAAATCCATACGTGTACTATGATGAAATTCTAATTCTTTAATTATGTAAGACAAATTTGCACGCCATTATGTGTGGCTGTGATACGAAGTTTAGATTGTACCAACATAATATTTTAATATCAAATAAATTATGATTATTATTAACTTCACTAGTATTTATGACGTCATTTTACGATTGTGTCTGAATTTCATTTTTAATGACAATGATAAGTAATAAAAATCGCCGCCTCGCGCCAATAATGTTGGTATGAAACACTTTCGTATCATTTCTACTTTAGAAACTTGCCCAATTGAAAACATTCGGGCATAATCGACATGCTGCCATTGAACGTAGATTGATTGAACACAGGTAGAAACAATAACAGTAAGAGATGGCCCAGGGGAAATCTGCGGTCGACGACAAATCTCTACTAGCAATCGTATAAAATGCCGTCCCCTAATAAATATCATTCATTGCTTCAGGACACGATATCCTGAAAATATACGACACATAAAATTAAATCTTATTACTATAGGCCTGTTGAGTTGACGCGTGGCCCTTATTTGGACAATGAATATTCTCTAGCTTTGCCTATTTATGTTATATTTTGGTTTCAAAGCGCATTAGTGCGTGCGTTATTCGTGCTAGTTTCAATTTTCGTGCCTTCAAACATCGGCTGGGCCTCAAATTATCTTTCTTTATTAGATCCTTTTTGTACGGTGTCGGAGAGTATCTAGTCGGTACTGAGGAAACCGCCACGTCTAGGAGTAAGATTTAAAAACGAACTTATCATGAACTTAGCGCGAACTACGGCTCTGGAAAGTCAAAATCCAATACATTTTTTATGTACGTATGTACGTACATAAGTCAAACTGAACGTTTCGTTTCTAAATCTCATCCTTAGAACTATTCTATAAAGAAAAAGAAACAATGTATCAGATGTAAAGCCAGTACAGGCAGAATAGTAATACGTCAGAAATATATAAGAAGATATTGAGGTAAATTAGTATCATTAGCGACCTGTGGAAAAGTGGGTTTTTTTCCCTGGAAGGTACGACCTCCAATTGCCTTAAGAATGAGCATACTCCCCCTCAAAGGCCGGCAACGCACTCACTTAAACGGGTGTCAATGGGCTACGAAGACTGCCCCCTATCCTTAAAATAATATCTATTTTATGTTCTTAATTCATATAGAACTTGGTATTGGATAACATGACAGTTAACACGAGTACGTACGTACATGTACAGCTGTACATCACGTGATTTCTCAAAATATAATTCTATTTTGAACTTAAATCATTGAAAAATACTGATAAATTAGTTCATTTAGTTCTTTAAATTACTAATCGTACAATACTTACCTTTCCTGAACACCTCGTAGCTTTAATACAGAATTTGTCAATCGGAAACCGTTCTTTCATCAGGATGGGCACTGAATACTCCAATATGTTCTAAACTAAACAAGGTGAGTAAGGGTTGAACCTTGTCTCCTGCACTATTTTACATAAAATATTCGGAAGACCATGGTCCATTGGGAGAATGATTTCCTAATAGGCGGAAAGAGAATATCAAACTTACAGTATACCGACGTTCTTCTCACGCCGACAGCGAATTGTATCTTATTTCAGCCATGCATACATTTGCAGACGTTATAAGAACTTGGAGAAACTAATCGTGGTGGAAACACAGAAGGCAAATAACGTGGCCATTCACCAACCAAATGGACCGATCAACTGAAAGACTCGTCGTCCTCAAAACTGTACACTGTCACTGTGTGAGAGGCGCTGGACAATAACCAGTGGAAATAGATTATCCGCTCTAGATGCTTCCTTGACCAAGACCCTCAGACGTGAGTTGCCGTCTGAGGAGGAAGACAATACTTACAATATAAATATATAATAAGCTCACTTTTGGTTTATTTATCTACTGATGTGAACTAAGGATGGCTTGTTACTGTGTTGTAAGGGTTTTCTGTTACGCAATAAATAGCTTTTTATCAATATTAAATACTTCCTACACTAACTTAACTTATTATAATATTATGTTATATAATTATTAAATAAGTTTAAAATTTTGCGACTACTTTCAGATATTAAAACAAAAAGTAAAACTGCGAAATTAATATTATCCCAGTTGTAATTTAGGATAATGGAAAAGCCGAATTATTTACGACAATAAGTTTGAAATGAAATATTCCATTAAAGTAGGTTCGGCTCATAATAATATCATAGATTGAAAAGTTACGAAATTAGCAATTATAATGAGTTTCGTTAGCTGTCGGTTTTGTTTGAGGCTGCCAAAATGTTGTGCCTTATCGATCTTTACGATTAATTAAAAGCGCTTAAGATACAATTTAAACTCTAAGCTTATAGTCTAATAATTTTAATGTTGTTCATGCTGGTGCTTTTGATAATGTACAAATGTCCGGGTGCTGGTATGGGATGCAACCTTTTTAACAACGCTGGACCCTTCCCATCTACATGGAACCAACAACAGAGCTGGTGCGGCTTGTGAAGCGGCTGAAAAAGCTCAAGCATGCAAATATAGGGTCCGAATATTATTTTATCCCATTCAGTGTCGAGACCCTTGGTCTGTGGGATCCTAACGCTATAAGATTGTTTAAGGAAATAGGATTGTTTAAGGGAATAGTGACATCACAGGAGACCGAAGAGCTGGCAGCTACCTCGGACAAAGAATTAGTCTAGCCATTCACAGGGGGAACGCTGGCAGTATCTTCGAAACCATGCCTAAAGGGACTCCTTTTAATAATATTTTTAGTTATTATATTTTAAAGTTAGTTTTTCTGTTATTTATTTATTTGTAATATAAGATAATGTCCAAGGATAAGGATGTGATGTGAAGTGTATGTTTGAAGTATTATTCATAAAAATTATACATTAAACAGAAATTTATGGTTCAGAAAGTGTTATTCTCGCATTTTAACAGTACCTACTTGGTGACGTAATTGGGAACCTTCTTTTTCAGTGATGCCCTTTGGTACATGTCTAAGACGGACGCATTCAGATATTGCATAACTTTATTTTTTACAGTATACAGATGATCAACTCATGATGATAATAGATCATTATCACAATGACGATGATGATGATGATAATAAACATTATTATGTATTAGGTCTTGTTACGTAACTTAAAGCAAGTGACGAATCAAGAGTGCTTTGCTGAAAGTTTTCACTGCTGTTTTATTTGAATAACTTGGCCTAGTAAGAAATAATTAAAGTAGGTCATCCTAAACCACCTTCTTGACTAGTTTGTAACGGATAATAACACATAATTCTTTGTAGTGAAACAATAATGGGATGGTTTTCTACCATATATGAACCTATTTCCCTATAAAAATGTTCAGTTAGATAGTTCATACTATTATATGTAACCTGTGTTACAATCAATCCAAATATAGTCAAAACATTTTTTTCTTCTTCCCATAGTTCATAAACCAGATTCGGTATTTTCGCAAATAAAACATTAGGAGTCTTTATACTTTATATTATATACATATATACCATGTTATGTATACTTAAATTTGAATTCTTTCACATACTTAGCCTTAAAGTACTTTATATAATAGCTCAGAAAATGTATATACACAGTGAAACATTCTAAATTATGTATATATTTTCTGGAAATTGTTTTAAATTCTTATAATACAATCTCGAAAGATCTTAGCTTAGTATTTCTATAAATAATTTATTAATGAATTGCTATTGTTTTTCTTTATCTATAGTTAAACGTTTATTTTCATAATAATCGCGATCGAATCAGTCCACTCTCAAGCCTTCAATCTTGTATTGTACTGGAAAATCGCTTCAATATCAGCGAACCCCTTGATCAGCACTACAAAATTCGATTTGGGATCCCTTTGGGTAGGCTATTTTGACCGCCTGATACATGTTCCAATTTGACTGAGACAAGTTTGCAAGGAAAGGTTTGCAATGCTGTGAATAATTTAACGCTTTACCGTCGCCGTAACTCATTTAGTAATGCAGTTGATTAATTCAATCTTTGTTTAGGTTCCATTATCAGGGAAACAATGATTTAAAAAGTAGCTACAAAAACTGCTAGTTCAGTTGGAACGTAGGCCATTAGTACATGTGCGTACATTAACTATATGAATGAATATTGATTTAAATCTAAAGGTACAAACCTAGGACCGTGAGCCAATAAGGGTTTTTTTTGCTATGGTGATGAAAAACACAGTATGTCTGGGATCCAAAATTCGACTGCAATCGCCCATAAAGGGTTGTTTATATCAGATTATTATTTATGTTTAAACCTTGCAAATAGCTACAGATATTTTTGTTTTGGAAGTTCGAAATGCGGTGTGCGCCTCTAATGAACGCCGTGGGCCATCTCCCGAGTCGCGCAGTGGTCTCACCGATACGCATTGTCGGCCACAAGCGACGTATTGCTGTCGATGAATGTTAACAGACTGATACCTGGAGTCTCTGCTCAATTCATGTCAGCATACCAAAACCTGGCGAAGATGATTCTAGCTTGATTTAGACTTATATTATTATGTTCATGTATAGTTGTATCACAACAACCTAAGCGCCGTACGCGATCAGCACACGGGCGGCGCGCTAGTACTGACAACTGAGTCAGTAAACGGAACTGTAAGCGCGAGAACTGCCGCCTTTTACGAGCCTTGCATGAGTTGTGCTAAAGAGGCGCACCAAACCATTGCCGTGACTGCACGCGCGCAGCTCGCACACGGCTCGCGAGCTGTACATTCGCGGCGCATTCGTCAGATGTGGACGCACCCTAACATGATAGACACACCATTGTCAGTCGAAAGGATAAGAAGAAAATTAGTTTGAGAACAATAAGAAAGGTTAGAATGATAATATACTACTAATACTTTGCCATTACAAAAGTTTAAAATACGCACAAAAACTCACTAAAAATTATTACATTGAGGACGTAACTAATAATGAATTGGAAAAAAGGTAACCAAAATAAAAATGCGTTAAGCATAACCTGAGCGATTGTTTCGCAAAGTAACTCAAATGTGACGATCGGCCGAGTTAAAATATTATTGACTACCCTCATCAAATTTTAGGAAAATAAAAATTATATCTTTCGAACAATAGTATTAATACAAAAATTAAAATTAATAATGAATGGAAATATAAATTTTAATTATTTAACAAAGACTATCTTGTATTATTAAACTTAACCACTGCAACTCTTTAACAGTCTAATCTTTTAACTCAGACGGTGATTTGTCGAACCACGGCTCCACCTTAAAACAGCTTCAATTTTTTTTCTATCATTCTTTACGACTTGTATATAGTACCCCAAGTATTATTAAGGAGGCGCATGGCTTTAGACCCCTCAAAATAATTAAAAGAACTGATAATATTACATGCATGATGTAAATGATATGTTCCCAGTGGGTCTATACTAATGTAAACAATAATTAGTAAATATTTTCTCTTACTGTTTTAAGAGCCTACAATTTCTGTTAGTTGATAAGCTTCGAATCAAATCAACCGATTATAGGAGTACGCAGTGTTTAGATTTAATTACACAGTTGTAGGCATTTGGGGGTATTTCTGCGGTTACACTAATTGATTCAAAATACATCACGGTTTAGACTAATTCGGGCTTTAAGGTATATTTGGATTAACTGAATAGCTTATTATGATCATTTTTAACTGTATATTTCAAACTAATAATATATTTCCGTTTTAGTTAGGGAGGCGAATAGGTGAATTTTCTGTAATACTCGAGCGTGGCAGTTTAAGATATGAGAGATACCTTAGACCTAATAGAACAACCTTGTAAAGTATTTAGCTCTATATGTAGTGACGCGCGCCTAGGATAGACGATCAGATTAGTAAAAAAAAATCGATAGTCTGCAATACTCGAGCACGTCAGATTAAGATATTGGGGGTTGATTTTAGTGTTTTAAGACTAAATTTAACTAATCTGACGATAAGTCCTTGACGCCGCCGAGTTATAGGGTCGCGAACTTGTAGAAAAAAAACGTTAATCCGGCATTCTCGAGCGCGATTTTTTATTTTGAAGAATATAATCTAAAACTTACTAAAAATACAAAATCTGCCGGTTTCCGCATGACCGGAAGTGTGGAGGAGCCATTTCGTCTTCCGAAAAACGCGTTGCGGCATATAAGTCGCGAACGATACATTTGACAAAAAAAGTTTAAATAAAAAAAAGGTAATTTATTTTACACAAAAAAGGTCTCTTTACATTTTTGACCAAAGTTAAAACTTTTTGACTTGAAGCATCATAATAAAAAATTGATATGAAATAACGATGATTAAATTATGTGACTTTTATTATGTCTCAACAATATTTGTGGACTCGGAAAAAGTTACGCGTATCTGTGTACAAAAGTATGTATATATATGTACAGTTCATGTACATGAATGTTAATAACATGTACAGTTTCATGTATGTATTCAATAGCCTGTTGATCCTCAAATTGTTTTTTGGACGTACCGTAAGCAAAACGAAGTGAAGAATTGAAGCAAAAAAGAGTTAATTAATTAATTAATTATTCTTTATTGTCATTCTTAAATTCCCCGTTTAATCAAGGAGAAAGAAAGAAAAAAAGAAACCAAAAAACCTTTTTCGGTCAGATTAAGAGAACCCACCAACATTTTTGTCAGATTAAGAAAATATTCTTTCAGGATACCGAAATAAACCTACCCTATGAAAATCTGACGCGCTCGAGTATTTCAAAAAAACTTTTTTTTTGCATTTTCAAAAATTCATCGTAACTTATCGTCACGCCAAAATCGTCAGTTTTTTTAAAGGGAGCTTCCTTGGGGCCTACTTAACACCCCTTCCGAAAATCTGACGCGCTCGAGTATTTTTTTTTTTTGCATTTTTGACTACTTTATATGCCTACCCCCACCACGCAAACCGGCAGATTAGTATACCGTTGTTATCAGAGGCACTTGGGGCATACGTAGTATGAATATCTGACGCGCTCGAGAATGCCCAAGTAACTGTTTTTTTTAACATATTTGAAAAACCGTACACGCCAAACCCACCGCTGAAATGGTTTTTACCATATGAGCTTTTCTTTTTGAAATTATTTTATCTTTCGATTTTGATAGGTCTCGACGGCGCCGTTGAATTACGCCATTTAGCAACCTCGCCTCCCTATTTATATTTATACACTAAAACCATGTTTTATTTAAAACAATTGTATTAAAGATGTAATATTTTTTTTATTAATTGAGGTATGTTTCCAGAAAAGTAGTTTCTATATTTCCTTATTATTGGTTGGATTTATTGATGCCTTGCCTATTTATCCCTCGTCCATTGGAAGGTTTAAAAATAATTTAATATATTTCAAAATCTATTTTTATTTAAAAATATTTTTAATAACAACTTTACAGTAAGATAAATTGTTTCAAATAAAGCACAAAAGCAACGTAAAAGTCAGCGACAAAATAATACCTATTTCGTTAATTCGAGCATATTTTTAAACAAAAGACCTAATTGCGTAATAAAATTAATTAATGAAACCGTTTAGCCTTAGTTCAACATGGATCTAAAACGCCTTCAGGCAAATTAAGGCTTCTATGCACGGTGCTCTAAGTTAGAATTGTATTTAGGACGATTTTCTTAGTCTCACAACGCACCAAGCTAAATGCAGTTTCGCTGAGAGAAACCTTTAATACGCGCTTGTTGCTAATATATTTGTAGAGTTCAAAGTACTAGATGCATGCTAACTTGAAGGATCGTAATTAGAATTTTTGAATGAGAGAAACCTAACACTTGCTGCGACTGCGCAATATTAAGATGAATAGACAAGTTACGATTTAAACTCAGTACATTTTTGTCTCCAATTCACTCAACAGCACTTTTGTCTGTGAAAATCCATTAGCTCGGGTTATAATTAAATTAAGAAGAGGATAATTTAAAAGCAAATACCGAACAGTCAACGCTTTGTACGAATGAACAGTTCGTATATAAAACCCACAAACGGAGGGAGCTCTAAATAAAAAATGTGTCTGTTTTTAGTGAAAAACTTAGTAATTTATCTTTGTTGTTGCCCTTTTTTGTTTTGCGCACATTTTTAATTAGTTTTGTTGTTCTCTACGGGCCGTGAGATTTAGAGAGAGAGAGAACTAATTATTTTTATTTTATCGTGCGTTTTATTTTTGTTTGGCTACGCAAATTATACAGTGTAAGCGAGACTGGCCGGTTTTTTCCGGGAAATTAAATTCTTTACTCGGGTTATAGCATTAAATCTGATAGCTGTATTGTGAGGTTTAGCGGGCTATTTGTTTTGACCTTTATTAATATTTAATTTCAATGTTTACAAGCAAATCGGCTGATTACGTCAGACTACTGTCAGGTCAGGTCCCACTGGACCACATTATTCGCTGCCCATTAGCAGGTAGTATACGTGATATATGAAATTACGATCTATTTCCAAATTACCAATCTTAATCAATATATCCTCAGAATCCAATGTCATAAACATAATTATATGTCTTAAAACACTAATGAGCAGTCTCTCCTCAAGGGCCTATATAGTATATATATAGTTTTTGAAATAACCCTACGTATATTAACTACGACTTAAACTTCAGAGTTCACTTTCACTACAGTTGCAGCTTGGGAAATACTATGATTTTAAGAGTCTGTGGCTACACTTACAATCTTTTTTTTTATGTAATAGGAGGCAAACGGGCAGGAGGCTTAACTGATGTTAAGTGATACCGCCGTACATGGACACTCACATTGGCAGTTAGCTCGCAAGTGCGTTGCCGGCCTTTTAAATCTATAGTTACACTGCGATGTCATGCACTGAAAGTTTTTCTGGCCGCTTTGGAGATCCTTATATATATACGTATATACACTTATATATGTATATATACTTTTCGAGCCTCTGGAGCCTTGGTGACGGCCAGTCTTAAGAGTGATCAAGGATCCTCCCTTTACTCCTGAGAAAGATCACCATCCTTCCTCCACAATGCATCGTGAGGTTGTAGAGTTTTCCATTAGTGAGCATGCTTTAACTATCATCAACAATATGACAATAGACGTAGATAATAAGAAGATAAAATAGTATAAAATAAGAATTGTTAACAACATTACTTCTTCATACTTTTCTGCTATAATTCTTTCGTTAATTAAAGTTGCAGCTTAGAATCAACTTTAGTATGAAACGAAAAGTCATCAAGTTTCCTTTTGTTGAAATAAAATAAAACTGAAACATTTACGATTTACTCGGTATTATTCTGTGAAAGTTCTTTACAGGTTTGCTTAATGAATACCGCCTGCGCAAATAGAAAACTACGCTAGAAATCTGTGAAGCGGGATTTTTGGAATTCATATTTGTTGATAATGAAATTGAAACAGCATATAATCGCTTATTAAATAAAACTGAATACTATGGTCTATTTTTCTATTACTACACATGTGTCTCTTTCTGTCAAATTGTATTTAATCTGTGAAGAAACAAGACATGAGATTATCACAGGTTACGATGTGGGTACCAATTTTATTTACTTAGATTATTTCGTGGCTCTGTAGTAGGACAGTAATGATTTAAATTACGAATCGTTTGAGTACATATTTGGTATTTTATGGTTGGAGCAGTGTTGGCCTAGTGGCTTCAGCGTGCGACTCTCATCCCTGATGTCGTATGTTCGATTCCCGGCCGTGCACCAATGAACTTTCCTTCTATGTGCGCATTCTCTCGAATGATTAAGGAAAACAAAAAGAGAAAACCGGCTTGGCTTAGACCCAAAAAGTCGACGGTGTGCGTCAGGAACAGGAGGCTGATCACCTACTTGACATTTAGATTAACAAATGACCATAAAACAGATACAGAAATCTGAGGCCCAGACCTAAAAAGGTTGTAGCGCCACTGATTTATTTATTTTATAGTTGGGATTTTGTGGAACTACTAATTTGTACGTTATTAAAATAAATATGGGATAGGCCACTATTCATAGTAAGACCTGATTAACTGATCCTTTGAAATAATTAAATCTTTGATGTATAACAATACAGCCCTATAAAGCCTGCACCAATATCAAAGCCAGTTTGCCAATATTTTACTTCGGTATATGAGCCATTGTAAATTGCAGAAACCGAAAGAACAACTGCGCAGCCAGAGTTAGAACGCACAACTAGTATGCAACCACATTTTTATTTTAAATAATAAATAGCTTATAAAACTATTTCTGATCAAATATTTCAAGTATTCGTGGCCAGTATTTTCAGATGGAATCTGCATCAGACATCTTTGAATTGCCATCCTCTACCGATAGTTTGCATGTTTTGAATATTTTCGTGGAATATAATTAAATTCCTGGAATTACGCAATAATTGAGCTTGATAACTGTAAGTTTTATACATAAGGGTAATGTTTTTCAAGAAAACTCTTCGTTATTTTTAATCGACTTAAAAAAGTATATTATTTTCTTATGTTCAGGCACAACTCCTGTGGACCAATCTGGATGATTGGGATGTCAAATGCTTCGAGTTTGCAGGGAATAGGTCGCAGAAGTTTGGTTGGGTTTTTGTAATCAGATTGATAGTTTTCAGAATATTAAGTGAAATGTCTGATGAATTTTTTTAATAGTGCACTTTAGGGTCAGTTCTTTTAAAGGTGTTTATTGAAAATGCATTTGAAAACCGATGCAATCATCCTATTCTATTTTCGGACAGGGAAGTGAGCAACGTATGTAAACAGCCTTGCGATTCTGTAACTCACTTTTCGAACTCACACAGTTTCGGTTTTCACAGCGGCAATCGCGCTCAAATCAGTCGTAAAGCAGTGTTTTTACGATTTGGCATTGTAATAAACAATAAACTACAAGCTCCCTCATTATCAGAATTCAAAATCATAAAATGACTGCTTCACGACTGATTTGAGCGCGACCGCCGCTACGAAAACCGCTGTGAGAATTCGAAAAGTGAGTTACAGAATCGCAAGGCAGGTCCTTCGCTGCCATTAAGAGCTGAGTGTGACCTGCGATATTACAGCAAGAATGTAGAGCAATATTTGTGATAAGAGAGCAAGAGTAAATGTAGTATAAATTTGGTAACAAAATTTTAAAATCTATTTCAAATTTGATTCAATCAGGCAATGCATTCGGTTTAGTTCATTTTATTTGCAAAGAAGCAAACGCATAATATTAACGTTAATATGAAATGTTGGTCTTTATATCATTATGTGTTAAAGCAACATGATGATCAAAGGCTTCATAACTTCATAACTTATATATAAGTTTGCTTGAGAAGGCAACATATGAGGATTTTATTTGCCTACATTCAATTAATCTTAGCTTAGTAATGATTTTAGAATGAACACATACTTTTCTATATCCATAATATAAAATTTAAATGTATGAACGGAAACGGAAGTGCTGAAATTTATCGAGGGAATAAGATATGTAGCATATCGCGCTCTGACCAAATCAACAAGGGTGAAACCGCGGGATAGAGCTACTATTCATGTTCGAAGTCATGAAAAATTTGTTGAATTTTACTCTATTTGTACCGCAAGAACAAAGTATGATTGTTTAATCACGTGACACGTCCGGCTCGAAGGACCAAAATGTACGCTTCCTCAGCTAGTGGGATGTTTTAAATAACGTAAAAGTATAAAGTACACTATTTATTTTCACTCGCGTACAACAGACAGTATAATTTAATGTTAAATGCTTTAAATTTATTATAATGTATATACTATATAAGCTGGATATACCACGTATATTCATTCATTCATCGCCTTTTTTAGAGTATTAAAGAAGTGTTTTTGCGTAATGAGATTGCAATATCAAGTAGAAAATAAAACTGGCTAGTTAGTCCAGGGACTGAAAATTCCAAAATATACAACGGGCCGCCGGCGGGATCGAATTTGCGACATTGGTCAAGAACTGATGTCAATATGGTGAAATGGAAGTTTTAGTCCAAAAACCGCATAAAAGAAGATGGCCCGAATATTTGGTTAAAACTACCGATTGTAGAGTTCTTGTGGCTTAAATTTTGGTAGGGGTCTTCAATTAGATCTGGTAGGAAATCGGAAACCTGTCTTTATCATACCACAAAAATACAACGTCCCGCTTAAACAGTGGCGGATATAGGGCGGTAGTACTTATGATTTTGGCCAAAAGCTAAACTAAATTGTTTGGAGTAACCAGCGCAAGTAATATGGCTCAAAGCTCTCCAGCTCTTTCTCTTAGCATGACCGTCAAAGGACCTTCTTTAAATTTTTGAGCATTGCAAAATACAACTTACTGCAAAAATGCAGTCACCATTTCGATACACGAATTTAAAATAAATGGTTTGCATACATAGTTTTAACAGTGGAGATTTATTTGTATCGTATTTTTTTCAGATTTACAAAAATAAAATTGAAGTTGAGGAACTTTCCCAAGCTACGTAAATTTATAATAAAACCTTGAAGTTTATGAAAATAATTAACTTTGGTTTGAGTATCTTTTGAATTTAAGTATAATTATCTTACTTCGCAATTATTACTTAGCTTGAAAATTTATGTTATAAATCCGTTACTTTACATTTTCTCAATCTTGTACATTTTATTTAAGATATCTAATGACATACGTGCTAAAGTAGGTATCTATGTATCGCCTTTTCAAGCCACGCTGTACTAATAGAGGTTACTTAAAAAAATATATAGTGTGCATTATATATAACGGAGATAGAGAGGATATGAGGAAAAGGAATGACAAAGACAATAGACGAGAAAACAGGGTGAGACAAGCGACAGAAAAATCACGACTTGAATTTTATCAAAAGTCGGTCCAGGGACGGACAAGTTTTGCTTAAATACACATAAAAATAAAGGTCTTCGGTTTTTTTAAATCAATTAAAAAATAAGAAAAGGAAAAAGAGAAGGATATACCTTATTACAGTTAAGTTCGGTGACGGTTGTTGGAGGGATGTTCAAATAAATGCATCTCTTCTTCTAAATTCTGCTGAAAGCTGGGTGTCAACTGGCTTTAATCGTTTAAAACATGAGCTAATAACTAACATAAAATTTGGTATAGTGGGGTTGCGACGCTGGATTAACAGAAAAATACTTGTTTTATTTAACGGTTCTTAAATCTGAGTGACATTTCTATTACCGATAAAGAATATAAGTGTAGTCGACCTATTGGATATTATTGGAAACGAGAATGTTATATAACAATTTATGAGTGTAGTGTGCTCATTTTGGCTTCAAATGGGCGATGATTGCTACCATTTAGTTAGCGCTTCTAATTATTAACTAAAATATATATATAAGTTAGAGATATATATATATATATATATATATATAACTAATCTTAGGTTACATAACGCACATAATATTTTTTTAAGAAAAATGAGAAAGCTACGCTCTTCCATTTCACATACTTATAATAACAAGTCCTTAGGCTATGTTCAGATGGCAAAAACTTGACACGCGTTTTCAAATCGCGCGCCTAGACATTGTGGTATTTTCATACAACTGTTCACATGAGCGCGCGTTAAAACGCGCGTCAACGCGGCGCTCAGAGAAAAAGTCTCTAGACGCAGGTGATCGCGCGTTGACGCGCGCTTTGATATCAATGTAATATCCGTATGCTGTTCAGTTGAGCGCGCGCTTTCATCGCGATCGCATGTAATTTTGTTAATTTTCGTAATTATATTTATAACAAACTGGGTCTATTTTTCAAAATTGGATGAACCCAATGTGTACGTTTTCTTTTTCTATATTTTTTTTATAATATAACCACAAAATAATAGCCTCTTCCACGTCCATTTTCTACGTTCTACCGAACTAGACTGACGAGTACTCTCGTAACGCGCATTAGCGCTCATCATCTGAACTCTCTCCAAATTTGATCGCGCGTTGACGCGCCTTAACGTGCGTTACATGTGAACATAGCCTTAAAGTAATAAAATCTACACAGTTTTACTTTACTAAAGAATTTTCACAAGAAGTATAGTTCAGTTTGAACACAAGACAAGGTTCATAAGATGTTGCTTAAAATTGTTAGTGAATGTATAATAATATAAAAAAACTTGTGTACACGCGTTAGAAGTTATACTTCTTTGGCGTAACAAGATAAAAATCTTTTTAATTTTTTTATCTTTCGCCTTGTTGTACGTTTGTAAAAACGACACTAACAATAGAAAAAAGTTGTTTAATACATTGAAAGTTTTATTATAACGCATTAAATAAAGTTTATTTAAATATCACAAAAAAATATTTATACATAATTAAAGAAATTGACATTTTTATTTTAAAATGTTGAGTATGATGACTTCAGGGTGTCGATTTTTTGTGAGGGTGTACGCGTGCATCGAAAAAATTTACTCTCATAATTTATCCCTAACGCGCCAAAAGAAGTGTAACTTCAATAATAAGTTTTGAATTGAGAGTGAACAGTTTGTTTTAGAGAAAATTATTAAAGATGGAAAGGCCTCTGAAAGAGAAAGAGCGTTGGACAAAGGAAGTGCGTTATTTGTGTGGCTTAAATGGTAAGTTGGCCATAATATATAGTTTTTGTCTATCCGTTAGTTCTGTTGTACAATTTCTAACTTTGCAAAAAGGTTAATAAGAAATAAATTTTCTCAGCATAATGCCGTTGGCTAATAATAGGCCTACATGACTGTAACCTTTGAAAATACAAAGAAAAATATGTATATTAACAGCCTTATTTTTAAAAAAATATATATTTTATATCAAAATCCCCTTTGATTATGAATAATCCGTGAATCCGTAGTAATTTGTACACGCGAAGCCTTTTAATGAATTACCATAATCGTAAAAGACGCGGGAGACGTTCGTAAATTTTAATAAAATCAAAAATTATTATCCATTTGCTGATTATACCTATTTGAATATTAAATTCATGTGATTTTTAATAAACAAGATTTTTTGTGACGATACAAATATATTGGAGTTTATATGTTTTATAATTTTAATTTTTAACATAATATATATCTCTTGTTGTCATAGTTTATACATATTGACAGAAAAAGATAATGAGCATTCGGTTAAAACAGTTTAATAGTATTTGGTTTTTATGGTTTGCTTTTAATTAAAATAATTACGTTATTATTTATTTTAATTTTTCAGTTAAAATCTTGTCGAAATTAAGATTTTTTGGCACAAGATTACATAGTTTTTGAATTCTGGAAACACCTACCTACTTACGCCTTAGTATCTACAGTACAAACATTACATTACCAACACACAAAAAGTCATTTTCTGCTGCCTATGGACTCGCATATTAGTTAGTATTAGTATGATTTTTGTATGTTTGTATCGAATTTACTCAAAAACTTTACTAACGATATCAACAATTATTTCACTAATCCGAACAACTTAGATACTTTTTTTCGTGTGGAAATGCTTGTGGTAGAGGGGTATGTGGGATTCGCTAATGTGCATACCCACTAAAACGGGGCCACCAGCAATTCCGGAGGCAGGACACGGTAACAGCGTAGCCTTGTCCACGCGATCAGCCAATGAAATCACGGTCCCCTAGGGCACAGCAAGGGCCATGGTCGTCATGAGGTCGGGTGCAACGCTATCAAGGATGCGTCAGCATCCCTTCTTTTGGACGCATGAACCCCATTCCCCCGCTGAATCGTCTGCGTGCTCAGGATTAGACAACGCGTTGCACCGTGGAATGGCGACGGGGATGGGCTGCGGGATCGACTTCCAGGCCCTATTCGCCTCTATTTTATGGCGCACTCACTGTCCGTGCTTGTACTGCTACTTTCACAATGTTGTCGTTAGTAGCTTTCCCTCCTTGTAGCACGCTCTGTAGAGGTCTCCTTTCCATCTGCCATGCTGGGCAATCCATCAGAGTGTGCGGCTCGTCGTCGACAATGTCAGCGTCACATTAGTTACAGGTTAATGGTCTGAACGCGTTAATGGTGTAACACTCGGCGCTCGCGCTAGCCAGTTCTTCCGCCCAGTGTCTTATTGCTTGGTTTTCTTTGATTATTTTCCAGGCCTTGATTGCTTCAAGCGCAGGGTCATTACCATTGAGCCTGGCTTTGACCCTCCTCCAATAAATTTTGCTCAATGCATTAGCTTCAAGGTGTCAGGGTATGGTGCTGCCTATAACAAACACTGAATCACAAGAAACCGTGCGGTACGATCTCGCGTCCCTAATGGCGGAACAACTTAGATACTACTTTAATCTACGTATAACTTATTACTATTCAAAAACGAAAATTCTTACTTAAAACATGCGAAGTCAAGAGACACCGCTAGTAAGAGAGCGTAAGTCGATATATAAAGCTACATTCATTGATCGGAACGTTTCTGGATAACCCAGAAAGAGTAAGTGGCACCATCGTATGTGTCTATTGCGGCAACAAAATATTTCGGTATTCTAGCACAAATTTTGCCACCACAGCATCTCCCGACTTTGGGGGCTCGCTACCGGACGAGTCTACTTGGCAGGCCTCCTCTCGAAAAGCACAAAAACGTATGTATACGTAAGGCAATAACGCCAACCGGTATACACTACATACACTGTGTAATTATCTATTTTTTTTAAACTGAATAAAAACTTAATCTATTTTCGTTTTACAAAATAAAAAATATTAATATTATTTATTATTTTTAATGGCTTACCATAATATTGCGTTTGTGAAAGCCAACATTTTCGATAGTATTTCAAGCAAACTCGAAAATAACACGGGGTCATTCGTACAGTATTCGTTACAATCGCAGAGCCCTTATCTAAGAGGACCATTTCTCACGTCACTGCAACCGCCGCGCGACATTAGTCACAACTCCTTTTTACCGTTCTAAACGACGCGACGGATGGACTAAGAGCCAAGCGTAATTTAAATTCAAGAGACATTCTAAATTACAATTATTTTTATCACAGATAAAACAATCTACGAAACACGATGACTATGCCCTGAACGTAAAACTTCAAATTCAAATTCAAAATCATTTATTCATTTATTCATTTAGGTACACAATGCACACTTATGAACGTCAATAAAGAAATACATATTAAATGCTTCTAATTTTACATTTACTGCCAGCTCTCAAATCAAGGGCGTAGAACAGACGAGAAGAAGTGGCACTAAACTCTCCGCCACTCTTTTTAATCGCAAAGTTTTTTGTTTTACGAAATGTTTGTAAGGAGCTTCAAAAGATGTATTAGATTTACAACTACTAGCGTAAAGCGAGATATTGGTAACCTGAAAATTAAGGACAGTGAACTAAACTTTGTTGACAAAACTGTTTTTCTAGGCATAACAATAGATAGTAAACTCCAATGGGGCCCACACATAGAGACTCTTTCGAATAGGCTGAGCTCTGCAGCATATGCAGTAAAGAAAATCCGACAGTTTACTGATGAGGACACGGCTAAAATTGTGTACCATAGCTACTTTCATAGCGTTATGTCGTACGGCATTTTACTGTGGGGTGCTGCTGCAGAGGTTCAATCCATATTTGTGCTGCAGAAGCGGGCTGTTCGGGGTATTTGTTGTGTTTCTCCGAGGGAGTCGGTACGGAATAAGTTTAAGGAATTAAATATTATGACACTATCTGGTCAATATATTCTTGAAGCCTTGTTGTATGTCCAAAAAAATATAAACGATTTTAAAACAAATGGTGACTTTCACCAGTATAATACGCGAAATAGAACTAATTTGAGTGTACGACCAACCAGGCTCCAAAAGATAAACCACTCCTTATATGGAAATTGTATTCGTTTTTACAACAAGCTCCCAAGCGAAATTAGAGAATTATCACTAAATAAATTCAAAGCCCTCGTTAAACTAAAATTAATCAACAAAGCTTTTTATAAATTTGAGGACTACTTAAATGATCCTAATCCTTGGGATTGAATTGCTCCAGTTCAAACAATTTGTATGACAATACTTGGCGATTAAAAAGAGTGGCGGAAAGTTTCTTGCCAGTTCTTCTTACCCGCTCTACGCCCTTGACTTGCGAACTGGTAGTAAATGTAAATTTACGATTAATTTAACTTGACGATTCAAAAGTGTACTTGGTTACCTACTTGAATAAAGATATTTTGAGTTTGAGTTTGAGTTTGAGTTTGAACCATAACGCCATATTCCACGTGACATATTTAAGTAATTAACTATTATACTAATTTAAAAAACGTTAACGAAAAAAAAAAATTGTCCTTTATCAGCAGTAGGCATGGTGAAATAGGAGCACGAACATACATTCTCGTGGGAACAACATGCATATACATAGTGGAAGTCGTAGTTAAATATATTTTAAATTCAAATTATTAGTAAGCACAGACATTTCTTGAAATTTCTACGTCTCTGACGATGATATGTGCTGGACCTTCAAAAGTCATTCTAAATTAGTTTTACAATTATGACAGATCTTACAATGCCTTAACGACAATTTCTAGAAATTTCCACGACTCTGACAAATACATATGCCGTACGTTACTTCAATGAAAAGATATTCTAAATTCAAGTTATTAGTAACCACAGACACTTCTAGAATAATCCACGACTGACAATGACAATGAGTTGAACGTAACTTAAATTCTTAATTCAAAGCTGTGATGTGGTCTAAGAATGTAATATGTGTACATAAGGAATTCCATCTCTGACGCTATACTAGCAGAGTTGGGTGGTTTTTGCCCTGTACGTAATGATTGGAGATTTAGGTAATATAGTTTTGGTTGTGAGCGGAAACTTTCCCGCTCTCTGAATGTGCTGTTATTTTGTACGTTATTGATGATCTATAGTCCATAAAGTGAATGGTTATAATTGATTGCTTAGAATAGTAAAATCTATATATAATTCATTGTTTCAATTGATTAGCTAAGTAGATAATATTTAGGATAATTTATACTATTAATGAACCGGCTTCATTAGAAGTTATCAGTTTGAGCAGTGTTGTCCTAGTGGCTTAAACGTGCGACTCTCATCCCACATATCGTGAGTTCGAACTCCGGCTGTGCATCTATAGACTTTTATAAGTCCCCATTTAACACTCGCTCGTATAGTTAAGGAAAACATCGTGAGGTAAACGGCCTTGGATTTAAAAAGTTGAAGGTGTGTGGCACAGAAGGCGGATTGACCTTCTTATTAGAAAAAAATCGTTATAAAAAACACACCGAAATCTGCGGCCCAGACGAGGTTGCAGGGCCACTGGTTTCTCTTATCAGTTTGACCTGTGTGTATGAATGTTTCTACATTTGTATGTTTATATGATAAAAAATTCTCATAATCATCCCGGGTTCATTATCATCACAATTAGATTTGTAGTTTTTGAGATATGCGATATCCAAGCATTTATAAAGGAGATATATTGAAAAATAAATATAATATCTAGCTAAGTAAATAATTTTATAAGGTGTTTTATATTGTTAAGTTTTCTTAAATGGTTCAGATCTTTTTTATATTCATTAATATAAAAAAGATATAAACTTCAAGATATTAAACAAATCAAATATAAACGACACGATTAAATGATAAGAACTGCAAATAACATTCATCGCAATAATCGCGTTTAAATTTGATTTGTACACTGTATTTCGACGAAGTCTAAATATTAGTGCCTTCCAATAAAAGAAAAAAAGTTTATAGCATAACCAGCCTTCCAAATGCCTTTGATTATGAATTATCCGTGAGCCTGCATGGATGGTGATGGTAGAACACCTTACTTTATGACCAGATTCAGGATTATTTAAAAGGACAGTTTAAGAACGTCTATTAGTGAAAAATGGGCGCCCTTGACTTGACTGGTAGTAAATGTAAATTTAGAATCAATTTAACATCTTTTCTGTTGACGTTCATAAGTGTACTTGGTTACCTATATGAATAAAGTTATTTTGAGTTTGAATATAGAAACAGTATGCAGCTTTCTCAATATCCGTAGCGCCGTCTCTACCTTGAAATCGACTATTAAATTTTAATATTGAAATCGCTATAGTTTGGGAGTTACAGAGTATCCAAAGGTCCAAATTCGTATGGGAATGGCATTAGCTTACGTATTAACACCATTACTTACCATTTTCATAATAATTAGTTTGGCGTTATCAGATCACGCCACTTACCCGGCCTGTTTATGAATTTTTTTTTTAAATAAACATTTGCACTAGTTTTTCATTTTTGTGCATAACTGGCGTGGCAGTTACTAATATAATTCTTATTTATTACGGGTCATTTCATTTATTGTAAATTGTTTATACGAGTATTATCAAGATTTCAGCCAATCGTCACCGACGTATCAGTGTTGTCAACGAAAACGTTAATTTAAATCGGACGACAGTTCTCTTCCATATTGAAAATAGTAGCATGATACGGTTATGTCAATACTTGAGCCAATCCCGCAGTTCATTACAATTAGCCTCCAACTGAAATTATGAGGCTGAACACAATTTCAAAACCCATTTCAACGCTCCGTCTGTGAAATGAAGATAGCTTTGGATATAATCTGTTGAATGAACGCCAACTTCGTACGTCTGAATCAACAGATCTAAGGATTAGAAGAGTACGCACTCAAAACATAATACGAAGACAGAGTATCTCAAGAATTGAGCCAAAGCTATATGTATAGTTATATTTATTGATGGGCATGAGGTATCATGTATTCTCAAATTGTATTCAAAGATTCTGAAATTATTAGTTATTATATATATATTATAATTAAAAGTTACATTTGTAAAGGTAAAAGGTACAAGTTACAAACAAAGCAAATATATGTATTTTGAAAATCTACAAAAACGTATATAATTATAATGTGGAGAATGTTAATAACTTTAAATAAAGTTAATGTAGTTATTGACGTTTATCTAAATTTAACAATACAAAGTAGCGATCGGCATTCGGCATTCGGTTAAAAGTCCTTCTACGCCCAAGTTATTTAATTAATTTAAGGCACTTTAAAAGTCAAAATTACATGTTCATAATGCAATATATTGGAGAAGAATGGGCAAGAAACTCCGTATTTTTAAAATAGTTTTTACAATTTTTGTTTACATTAATTATAATGTAAGTATCATATTATATAATATATATATGATACTTATATAATTATCTGTACCACGTGCAGGTTATATTATTGCTTTCCCATAATCCCATAAATATTTTAACGATAAATTAAGCAGCTCACTCACCTAACCTAAAAAATAACAACATGTCATATCAACAATATTCAACACCCCAATGGCAGGCCTTTTTTTCTTTTTGTATCGGCAGGTAATCCTTCTGTTTCCTGATTTTTGGATTAGATAAGACATACTGTTATCTCATGAAGGCGTTCTTTTTAAACAAAAAATAAAAAAAAAGTGCTCAATGGGATTCGAACTCATGAGTGTAAGAATCCCACGCCCAACCTATTTTTTAATTGTTGGAACATCAATTTACAGACCCCCGCGCCGGGACAGTTCTTAAAGTGACGCATCTGCTCGCTATAGACGGGATGCAGGGTAACAGTTTCCCTTAAAGGGGGCGGCCCTGTAACAGCCCTCTTCAAACTTAGGCTAACACTACTCCATAGATATTGATGGAATGTTAGATAATTCAATCTTAATAAATATATCACACATAAACAAATACACTTCATCAATACAGGCTCATGAAGTAACATAAAAAATCAATGGGAACGGAGACACGAAATGTCATTTTCAATGTCCATAAAAACGATCGTAAAAGTCACAAATCACGCATAAACAATAAAACTTTTAAAAAGCAAACATAAAATGTAATCAAATTTCTATCGCAGCAATCCTTTGGGAAATCAGCAGTGGAACGTGTCACACCTGATTTCACGTGTCGTCTGTAAATATATTTATTTGGATACCCTTAATGCCAATTACTTTTAGGATTCTGCATCTGCATATACCTTGTATAGTACCAATACCACGATGGCTGAGTCAAACATTTTGTTTCGTTGAATGAATTGAATCGCACCTGTGACTTGTACTTGGTGAGAAAGTATGTGAACAGCTCCTCCAACCCAATGGGGAGATTCTCGATCAAGTAACCCTAATGGCCGGCCCCAGTGGCTAATGTCGAGAAGTTGTATAAATCCTTAGAATTACTTCTTTAGCGCGTTTCAGCGTATGACGTCATCGTAATGATGGTAGTTGTCGCTACATACTAACATTAACTACCTGCTTAGAGGCCATAATGGCTTGATTATTTGAAATAAAAAATATTGAAATACACTTCAAAATTGTATAGTTATAATATTGAAAAAGCAACAGTGCTAACATTCGATGCACGATAAACTATGTTTAACTGTTCATACATATTATACAAACATATTGTGTGATATTGCAGAACCTAATTCCATTCTCAATGCGGTTACCTAATTGTCTATTACTGAGCATAATATATTATTCACATACTACATTATAATATTAATATATAACATTATCTAATGTTATATATGGCTATTAGTTGACTCGGTCAATATCACCTTCAATTCATGAAATCAATTATTAGTGGTTATCATATACGTTATAACCAAAAAATATAAATCGAAATAGACCATATTAGTTTAAAAAGGTTTTTTGGGGTTATGTATAAATGTTTAAATTATTTCACAATTTGATGTTATATGACTTATTATAGAAACTTTTATCGTATGTAGTAATATTCGTAAAATAATTTGTGTTTTCTTTATCTTCAGTTTGCAATAGCTTCGTAATTTGTACTTACAAAAATCTTATTTTATTTTTTACTAGCTGCCCCCGCGAACTACGTTTCGTTTTAATATGATATTATACTTAGTTTTTTAAGTAGCTACATACCAAAATATGGATCATTTTGCTATGCTACTCGATAGAGCGTGTTCGCTTTTCCGGTATAAAAATATTTTTTCAATTTTTCTCTCCTTAAAAACCTTCCTCAGAGTTCAAAGAATTAATAAATATAAAAAATACTTGAATTGGTCCTGCCATCTTTAAGTTTTGCGCTTAGCAATTTTTTATTTGTATATACGAATAGACTCAAGTACACTCAACAGTCAAGACAAATGCATTGAGGTCGTCGTACCGATGTAAGAAATTACTCGTCAAGATAAGACATGAACACGAGTAGCTATACGGAACTGGCCATTTGGTTGCCACGACATATACATATGGCAGACATAATACCTGCAGGTTTACCCCGTAAATTCAACAGTAAAATTGATTCGGTTTTATAATCGTGTTTCATAACATGCTGCTTATATAGGGTGTCTCAGTAAGAGTGCACTTTTTAAAATTGCAATATTTTTATTTTCCTGCAAGTGGCAACTCTGAAATTTGACAGCTGTCATCTCTGTTTATTCCGATTATTAAAAATGGAGCGCTTTTTGAAAGAATAACTCGTTATAATTGTGAAAACTTATTACAAAAGTAACGCTGAAAACGCTCGCAAACTTCACCAAATTTTCAGCCGAGAAAGTGCACCTAATGTGTCCAACCATTCGAAGAGCGGTCTAACCATTCGAAGAGCGGTCAAAAAATTTGAAGAAACTGGGTCAGTTATGGATAATAAGAATCCTTTGCATCAACGTACCGGTCGGTGCCTTGAAAACATTGCTTCTGTAAACGAGAGTGTCGCCGAATACCCGAAAACATCAATTCGACGTAGCAAATTTTGCCTAAAGACCGGTTTACCTTCATGCGTACAAGATTCAGTTAACTCAGGAGCTCAAACCAGCAGACCAAGGAAGGCACCGGCAATTTGCTCAATGAGTAATGGAGCAAAGGGAAGTCGATGCCAATTTAAGAAGAAATGAAAGAAGAAATCATTTTCTCCGATGAACTGAACACATTATCTCACTAAATTTTAATGTCAACTAGCCACCAAGATCGTGCGATTTAACGCCGTGCGATTTTTTCTTTGGGGTTTTGTGAAATCTCGAGTTATATGCGAATAAACCCGAAACCATTCCTGAGCTCAAATCGGAAATCCAACGCGTCGTCGGTGAGATACAGCAACATCTCTATGCAAAAGTCATGGAAAATTTAAAGAAAAGTGTAATGGCCTGTCATCGGAGCCGTGGAGGTCATATGCCGAATATTTTATTCCATACTTAATCGGAACGTGTCTTCTTTACAATACAATAAAAATATCAGAACTCTGTCATAAAATACTTGTCTTTATTTAAAAATGAAAAAGTGCACTCTTACTGAGACACCCTATACAATTATATAATTTAAAGAAAAAACTTTTTAACCGGATTAAAGTTATGTATTATTATAAATTTACAATTATTTAACATAATTTTAAATTTATCCGACGTTTCGCGTGCTTTACAGCGTGCGTGGTCACGGTGACTGAAGACAAAAGGTGTTGGATGTTAAAAAGTATCACAGCTGTAGAGAAAGTTGCATTATCTGTATTTATTTCCCCGGAGTTGGTATCGACTAAAAGATGGAGGGTTTTGGCAAAAATGGCTCACGGTGTCCTCTATTTTCGCGGATTGTTTTTCTTGAGATTTTAATTTGGATATTATTGGATCCCAGGTGTTTGACAATTTTAGGCCGTCTTCTCTATTGAAATTGGGGTGTTTTTTGATTTCAATGGCTTCGCGTACCAATCTTAGGAAGAATCTATATAATTTATAATAATACATAACTTTAATCCGGTTAAAAAGTTTTTTCTTTAAATGTGTACAGATTATGTCAATCAAAGACAATACTATAATTATATAATTATTATAATCATTGGTATAGGCAACAGGCGAGCCGAAAGCACATGCGAGAGTAGTTAAGTGGTAAAATTAGAGAGTAGCCCTGCTACTGTTATTTTGTCTGCTAATTCTATGCGTTCATTCCTTTATTATTTATTATGTTTTGTTTCAATATCTCAAGTGAAGCATGGCTTAATAGCCTTATAAAGAGCTGCGGAGAGTTTCATGCCAGTTTTTCTCGCCCACTCTACGCTTTGAATTGGGAAATCGTAATAAACGTAAATTTAGACCTTTCTTTTATTTTGGTCTTTCTATTTTATATTTCGCAAACTGAAAGCCCTAATACCGACAACTTGATAGGAATGTTTTGAATTATATCAGGTTTAAAAAAAATCTCAATCTGTCTATTGTCGCTATATATAAGTTTAAATGTCACAAAATATGTAAACAATAGAATCAATTGCCATCGCACTTTTTAAAGAATGTTTAAAACATTAATCACTATTTTATGACTAAGTGATATTCAAAATAAAATTTCTTATCAGCGGCCCTGATATATGATAACTCTATCATACCTTATCGTAGACATTTCAAAACTCAGAGATAAATCGATAATACTGAAGTTCGATTTAATTTCAACAGAATTGTTCAGTTGGATCGACGTCATCTTTGTACTACTAAACATGGCAACTCATTATTATTGGGAGAGAACAAAGGCATGGATGCTGGATAATAAGATAATCGTACTTCTCTCGCTCCTGTCATTTTGTCTGTTTGTGTCAACGTTGGCGATGGCTGGTCAAAGAAATCGGCTCAATACCGAATTAAATGATTTGAAGAACAGTCTTATCTCAACCACACCACCACCACCACCTAAAAACGAGACAGATACAGAAAACGGCGATGGTGCTGGTAATGGAGGCGGTGATGGAGGCGGTAATGGAGGCGGTAATGGAGGTGGTGATGGGGATGGTGGTAACAATGGAGGCGGTGATGGAGGTGGTAATGGAGGCGGTGATGGAGATGGTGGTAACAATGGAGGCGGTAATGGAGGTGGTGATGGGGATGGTGGTAACAATGGAGGCGGTGATGGAGATGGTGGTAACAATGGAGGCGGTGATGGAGGTGGTAATGGAGGTGGTGATGGAGATGGTGGTAACAATGGAGGTGGTGATGGAGGCGGTAATGGAGGCGGTAATGGGGATGGTGGTAACAATGGAGGCGGTGATGGAGGAGGTAATGGAGGCGGAAATGGAGGTGGTGATGGGGATGGTGGTAACAATGGAGGCGGTGATGGAGGCGGTAATGGAGGCGGAAATGGAGGTGGTGATGGGGATGGTGGTAACAATGGAGGCGGTAATGGGGATGGTGGTAACAATGGCGGCGGTGATGGAGGCGGTAATGGAGCCGGTAATGGGGATGGTGGTGACAATGGAGGCGGTGATGGAGGTGGTAATGGAGGTGGTAATGGAGGTGGTAATAAAGGAGATAATAATAACACTGGCAATAGAACGCTTCCGGAGCGAAGATAAATCAGTGTCAATCCAAAACTACTTAAGTGACAATGAAAGTGACGAAAGTAGTGTTATCTTAAGGATTAAAATGTGATTGTTGTGATGGTTTCTTTAATAAACATAATATGTACAAACCTTTTATATTGGTAACTAATGTAGTTTTTTATTGAATTTCTGCACACACACTTATCCCTTTCGATGCCTTCTTCACCTTATTCTTGCATTCTGCTCTGTTTCACAAACGCACCAACATTTTCATTGGTGACTTAGTTTTATTTTACGTGTCCATTGCTTAGTCACTGCCAGTAATGTCGTAAAATATTCAAGGCTAAATAAGTTATTATCACAACAGATTACACCTATGTCGGTCCCGAAATAATCCTCAGAAATATGTTTGATGTTGATAATTATAATTTCAAAGGTTGAAAGACTTAACTAAAACAGTGACCACCAAATTTCAAGGTAATTGTTTTCTAGAAGGACCTGTTATGTCTTCATAAAGTGTTATTATTAAAGCCATTTTAAGAATCAGTTCATATATTTAAAATGAATTTTGTTGCATAAAGTCGATTTGCTATTTAAAATAAGCGGAAACGTATCAGCTCTATTCAGTTAGCGAAGAGAACGCCCCCTAGCGGGAAGTCATTGCATTAGAATATAAATTGAACTCTTTATACAAACACTCATAATTTGCATTTAAGGCGCAATTCACATCGGCTTCTTTAAAGTAATATTAACGAAACATAGCCCATATTCACATTGATCTTAAAATGGTAACTAAACGTGAAAAATAGTTGAATAATAAATATCTATTAACAATAATATATATCCTATAATATATAATATATATAAATAATATATATATATATATATATATATATATATATATATATATAATATATATATAATATAATAATATTGATCCTACTGAGTATCACCAGCCCTATATGGATAAGTGTAGGAATATATCCACACTTGAAAAACGAAACTGATTCTGTCGTTTGTTGTGATTGGTCTAAATCCTTTTGACATAACTTGATAATCAACTGATAAGTAAACATCTTGTCCATTGTTAACCCATTTGTCTTATGTTTAATCTAAACTTAACAATTTATTTAAAGTGTATCAAAGAAAACAAAAATTCTTAACATGGCTTGGGAGAGTGTACTAATACGTTATAAATATTCATAGTTATAAGTAGCTCGCGTATCGAACGTTTAGACTTAGCCAATATTCCTTGATCCCCAGGAAGGCTTTCAAAGCGTTCCATTACGTTCGAATTATAAAGGAATTGGGGGATGGGGGAGTTTATGTTATAATGGTATAGGTGCAGTTTGGGGGACTCGATACATATTAGAGATTTCAATGCTGTATTTCCTTCGGGAATGCCGTGGTATTGGGGGCGTAAGCGATTGTTTTGAGGGTGCGAGCGTGTCTGCAACTGTCAACTACTATAAATATTCTATGTGTACACAGAATTAGATTTTCTATTCAAAGAGTTTACGGTTTTGAGGAAGACAGCTGCAGTCGATAGCGTAATATGTTTTAGATGAAATACTAATTCCAGATTGTATTTTAACAATAGTTTAATACAATATTATGTGTATCAACTTCTCAGCTACATATTATAATCATAAAATCACTTATCAAACGTTAGATCTTCTATGCCTATAACTCTAAAGAATTATTTAAAACGCTTTACTAGTTAATCCATATAAGGTACTTCTATTAAGTTATGTTTTTTTTATATAACAGGAGGCAAACGAGTAGGTGGATCACCTAATGTAAAGTGATACCGCCCGCCCATGGACACTCACATTGCCAGGAGGCTCGCAAGTACGTTGCGGGCCTTTTAAGAAATGGTACGCTCTTTTCTTGAAGGACCCTAAGTCGAATTGGTTCGGAAATACTTCTGTAAAAATAGTCTGTAAAAATTGCGTTAAGAAACGCTCAGTTGTGGAACGGCGGACGTCGAGGTGATACGGATGGTATTTTATTATTCTGCCTTGACGTCTGATGATGAAACTAAGCTATTAGTCCGAACCACTTCTCTGAACATTCTCCATGGTAGATAAATGCGATAAGCTATGGTACGGTTATTATTATTATATTTTTTTAGATTTAAGTTTAGCTTTGTTTTAGTTATATTTCTAGTGTTACATGTAGTTGTATGTTTTTTTTGTTAATTATTTTTGCACTTCCGTACTAAGATGAAGAAACTGATTGTAAGCGATAAGGCCGCCTGTTGCCTAACAACTTGTGTAACCTGTTTTGTATGTTTAAGGTAACTGAATTTAAATAAATACTTATCTCAACGACCACAAATAATTATAAAAGCTTATCAGTTTGAGTGCACTTTTAACTAAAGTACTGTTTCGTCTCTTTCTGTCAATTTGCGCTTTATTTGTTATTAATAGAGATAGATTAGTGCTTTAATTAAACGGTGCAAACTGATTAAAGTGTTTATCTATAAATATGAATATATAGATAACAGATATCAGCATCATTTAACATACTCGTATCTATAAATTTATTTATCTTTAATTGTTTAAATCAACATATTTTATATTAACTTTACTTTTTTATATATTCAAGCTTTCTTCGCCCCTTTGATTGGATCATTACTTAGCGAAAAACTAAGTGGAAGATCCACTCAGTTTCACCAGGATGTGATCTCATTTGCGCTTGAAATGAGATGACGGTTTGGTCCAAAGTAAGACTCACTTCTAAATTGGCTACATTTACTAAGCAGTTTGAGCCTGTTTCTTTTAAAAATTCAATTTTAGAATTATTATACTGAAATTTGATGTGGATTCGCAATCCACCGGACCCAAATTCTATATAGGGTTTATTTTTTTTGCTTATGAAAAAAGTAGATTACAGAATCTTTTTTGTTCAATATAAAATACAAACTGCGATACTCAGAATCTTTCACTATCTTTATCAGTTATATAATATGAATTTAAAGAACTTAGCTACCAAATTTGATAACCACTTATTTAAGGTAAGTTAGTAAAATACTTTTTTGGTGTAAGAAATTATCAGTATTGTTACTAAAAAATGAATTTAAAATTATATTGGCAGATATTTACCGTAATTCCACATGTTAATATTTTATGCAAAAAAGAATTAAATAAAAGTTAGAAAATACAAATTCAAACGCTAGGCTTGGTATTATAAACAATGATATTTTAAACGTTAATGATGTTTATTTACGTAATAGCAAACACAGAGACCGAGCTTACAAAGCTCCACGTGAAATACATGTAACGAAAGCTCCTGAAACTTGTTTTGACATAATAGCTAGAAGTTCGGCAGTTAGCGCGCCTAGACATTTTGAGTGTGGTCTAAGGTGTAATTTGAAGTTTGTCATAGAATCTCAAGAGAAGAAACTGTTATATGGTACATTAATAAATTTACTGTGCGCATTACACGATTATAATAACTTCGAATTGAATTGCATTATGTAGGAAATAATTAAAGAAAAATAAAGTTGTCCAAATTACAAATGAGCGCAACTAGGCAATATACAAGTCCCGAAAATATTAAAACCTAAATAACCTAAAAACCTTAAAGTTAACGATTAGGCTTACTATAAAGTTAACGATTATCTAGTTGATAAAAGGGTCTGGGACTAGTGCTAGACAGGCTACTTCTAATTAATTTGCGATATTTGTTTTAAACTAAGTGTTGTTTGATGATTTGCTATTTTAAGAGAGTACCGAGAGTTTTTTTACGCCGGCTTTTTCTCTCGGCCTACACCCTCTGTCTTCTTTGCCGATGAGTAGGGTTGCCTGCAGTTTCAAATTTAATGATATGGAATAAGTGATACCTGTATCTTATGTTCCATAATAAACATATTTAATAAATTAATATTGAATAACATACAACGGCGCATAAAACGTCACAGACTTAAAAGAGTGAAATAAAATATATATATTTCTTCTTTATTATCCTTTTATAATTTTAAAATATATCGTGTGAATATTTCTCCACGCGACATAACCTCTATATATAAATCAAGTAAGAACATAGTCAACCATAAATATTTTATTGATTCCAATAAAATTATTTTTTCTAGTTAATCTATAATAAACTCTTATGACTTAAGGAAGAAAATTGGGCTTCACCTGGGCCGTTTGGTGGATATAACGGGTACTCCCCTCTTAGTATGGTCCTGCCTAATGACCAAAGTTTTCCTAACTTCACATGCGTAATTACCCTAACATTTATGATACAATATTGTTATGTGAGGTACGTGAGTGTATTAGTGGTTATCGATTTGTTTTGTTAAATGTAAAGAAACCATTAACCTGTTTATATTGTTAACTATTGTATATTTTATTTGCATGAATGCATGTATGCTAGCCTTTATTTAAGCGTGCAGCTCTCACCCCGTGTTTTATCTATTGGTTTTTTTTAGATGCATTTGAAACGTGAAAAAATATAGTAACACAAAATCATTTATTTTATACCAAATAGTAGCTAAAATGTACAATGTGTTAAAGTACTTGTACCAGGAGACCCAGTTCTTCCGTAACTTATATGGTAATAAATAAATAAAAAGTGTATTGTGCGAATGGTGTGTATGTAATTTAATGTTTTAGACTATCAGCCATTAAGCCTCAGTAACTCAAGTGTTTTAGCCATTGGTTTGGTGACTTAGTGATTCATCTATGTCGACTAAAGACCAGAGTCTCAACAAAGAAGAAATCGGTTGAGACTCTGGTATTTCCGATTTTCCATAATAACGCTGAAGCCTGGACAAAACGGACATCTGAAAGGAGAAATTAGATGCTCTGGAAACGTGGTGTTGGAGGCGGATGTTAAGGATTTCCTGGACAGCTAAGAAACTTTGCTACAACGCATCCTGAGTTTTTGAAGTGAAAACTTCTTTAGCGGCGTTGTGCACTTTTTTCGGAATGGGTAAAAAATGTTTAACTAGCGTCAGGACACGTGACCTGGTCGAAGATTCGTAAGACGGATGGAGAGTAGACAGCTGGCAAGGCGTATTTAATGTCATATAAATTGTCATGTTTGTGTACGATAGCGCAATAAATAAATATTGTATTCAACACATAAATGATAGTACTTTTGTACTGATTATGTTTACTTTATTATACAATATAACGTTTTTGTTTGATGTCGTTACTAATTTTGGGTTACACGTTTTATAGGAAAATAATCAACTATTTCTTTTATCTATTTGCTAGAAAGTTTACTATTGAATGGAAGCAATTAATGTCGCTAAATGATTAATTCTACAGCAGTATAGTATTAGTTCTTAATACTGATATCGTGCTATTCTATTTAAGGTCTATTCTGATAAATAAGTATCGCAAGCGTACAAGTACGAGGAAATGCTGCTAGCATTAAAAGTACACTGCCAAAGGCGCCAAACTTTTATATTTTAGTTAAGAGTTAAGTTTTAGTTATTGCTAATACATGTATATTTATGTGTTGGAAATAAATGTTAATAAATATTTTTTACATAAAATTTTCTGTAACAGTAAATTATAATTTCAGTAAACCCCGGACACTCACTTGCTTGTAGGTGAAAGCGAACATAGTGAAGAAAGCGTGGTGGTTTAGATCTTAAATCGAGGACATGTGTTAGGCACAGAAGGCTCATCACCTACTTGTCTATAATAGAAAGTAGGATTATGTCGCCACTGAATATATTTACATGAATATGTTTATACAAAACTTATGTTTAATAAGATTTTTTTTATACCTAGGTAACACTGAAAATATTTAGAAAATGAAAAACGGTTTGATGTACAAAGTTGTCAATACTTTTATTGTTTTTTGAAGTAATCTCCGTTCCACTCTACACTCCACCAGTCCATGCGAAGGTGTTTCTGGTCGTCGGTTAAAGTATGGGGAATCTATCTGGTACAAACCTTCCAACAAAAAAAATGTTCGTGTAATATTTTTTTAACTTAAATCATACCAATGCCTAGGCTTGCCCGTATCTGCTGATAGATCACTCTCTTATCTTCCTCTATCACGCGTTGTATAGCACTGATGTTATTTTCACTGAGATTGCTACGTCCACGCTTAAACTCGTTAAACCAATTGTAAATAGTGGCACGAGATGGGGGAGTTCTAAAATTGAAATTAAAAAAAGTTTTCATTAGCAAAGTTTCTATCTGGCCAGTTCTAAACATTTTCAGTGTTACCCACGTATGTAATCGTATTATGATTCTACAAATTAACCACAACTTCAAATCCACTTTAATCAATCCAATCTAATTGATACTTATAACAATCTAAACGAAAACCTTATCAATAAATAATGAAACAAATTAAAAGCTTTGGAGCTTTACATTTTTCTCTTTTACTTCAATAATTGTTTACTTTTGTTTTTTCTCCTGGTATGTTTACTAAATCTTTTTGGTGGTCTTTATTCATATTCGGCTTAGATTAATTATGGTTATGTATTGATTGTTTTATTTTGTAGTATAATTTTCACACTCTTGCAGTTCTTCATTTATATTTATGTTATTTTACTGGGCTCCCTGGAAGAGATCGAGATTAGTTGTGATAAGGCAATTGCATTGCACCACTTCATATTTTTTTCAATTTAATAATATTATTTTTATTTTTAAATTTCTGAAATTAACTGTGAAAAAATAATGCGATTATAATTTTTTGTAGTATTATTATTGTTCGCGATTGCTTCTTGCGACATCAATTTAAATGTATGTAACAAAAACTAACATTTACGTTAAGTAGTTATAGCTTTCTTAGACAGTCACTAATACCCCGAAGGACTTTAAATGGAGCCTACAAATCAAATTGACCACAGCACGTTGGGCAAATCCAACCATTTATAATGTTGACCCTTCGGTGTGCAGTTCTGTCGGGCATTTAAATTTAGAATCATATTTATCAACACAGAGCATAATGCAAGAGTATTACTTCAAGCGTGCTGCAAGTAGATAGATTAAATTATTAGACTCGATGACAAACAACATTAGCACTTGTGTGACCAGAATCAGAAGCCCTTCTAATAATGATATCTCGATAAACGGATTAAAAAAGTATGAACTACTAGACAAAAGATTTACTCATAACATAACAATTTCCAACCCCAATATGAGGGAATATTTGATCAATATAAAAATATTTATCCAATAAAGACGTCATAACATTTCCCGCCCTGTTAAATCAGCTTTAGCCCAACGAGTTAGTGATTGATAGTGTTGTTGACAACTGTTTGTCATGGATGTAGTTGAAAGGTATCGGTTACCAATATTTTATTGAAACATATCAAATTTACCCCAAATCTGAGCAGTGTTAGCCTATGGCGTATTACTGAAATGAGTGGTCACCTATATTTTATATTTATATTTATTGAATTATAAGTAATCTTACAGCTAACATACATATTATAAAACAAAACATTTAGACAATACAGAAAGCCAAAACAGATTACATAGATAAACAATATATACGAAAAAGAAAACAAATAAGTACATCAATAGACAAAACTATATAAAGAAAACTGAAATTTAACATTTAAAACAACAAAGAATACTTGATATTTAAAATCACTGCTTAAACAAAATCAGGGTCTTCCCGCCTCTTCAAATACTTTCTCACATCTTCTTTGTTGAGGTGGATAATATCAATATCCTCATAATTGGTGTCATAGTTAGATAAAACCCGAAACATTGGCGAATTATGCAGGTAATTAGAGTTCGTACGCGGCACATGGAACAATTTTGTGTGTCTTGTCGCATAAGGAGGAGGAATTATAAGAGAAATTAACCACAGCAAATAGTGGAAACGACACCTATGTCATTTCCACTTGCTACTTTTTACTAATAAAATAGGTTTAATGCTCATTTCACTTTAAAAAGAAGTTCCGAGATCACTATAAAGAAACCCTAATAATATTATAAGATGACAGATATTATGAAAAATAAATTGTGCGTGTACTAGGTGTACACACGTAAGAAGTGAAACTTCTTTATGATCTTATTTTTCGAAAAATAATCTACTATATGCAACTTTACAGAAATTCGTTAAATTAGATAAAGTTTAACAAAAGGCTTTTATTATCATAGACATGAATACAAATATTTCATTTTACCTTATTACTACGAAGATTATTATAGAATTTCATTAATTGTAATAGAATTATTACTATCATTGAAAAACGTGACGATTTGCTACAAAATTTCTCCCATACGTCGATAAAGAATTTTCATTCCAACGCCGATAAAGAAGTTTGACTTCAAAAAGCAACATGGCGCGTAACCGAAAAATGTGACGCGTAACGAAAAAATGTTACACTAAATTTTTTTCCAACCTCGATAAAGAAGTTTCACTTCAAAAACTATGAAATTATCTCGATTGATTTTGTCTATTATAGATTATAAATATATATGATATCTTCGTAAGTTATTTGAATACTGGCTGGTTCAGCGCAATAAAAAATATTGTAATCTAACAACGTTCTATAATCGGATTTGACAAACTCTTTTGGAAAAAACCTTTTGTGGTTGTAAAAAATTCCACATGAACAAATATATTAAAACTATTGTTACTTTAATAACACAATACATATTTCATTCAAACCTATTTAGGTTGTAATAAATTGAGGCATTCATGATTGTTTAAATTGCCTGGTGTTTCCCCCATTCATTTATAAGAACAAACAAAGTGATGAAATTCGTTGTAAAATAATTAATTGCAAAGGTCTCTATTCAACGGAGATAAAAAATTCATGGCTCCGTTGCCGCTTTTATTGGTCGTAAAGTTATAATTTCATAAGAGAGGTTGTGTTGACAATATTTTTAGGGTTCCTACAAGGTTTGTGTTGGTATTCACTTGGCTAATAAAACACCTATAGATTCTGTTATACATATATGCCATGCTCTACCTAAGTGCCGCGACTCTCAGATGTGCAGCGTTGCTAGAATGTTTATTTATTTACACTTCGTTGCAATAAAAATAAAAGAAACACATTACATACAAATTATAAGGGATGCCTTACGGGCGGCCTTATCGCTAATAAGCGATCTCTTCCAGTCAACCCTAGTTAAAGAGCAAAACTAAAAAAAAAAAACATGATGAGTGCGAGAAGTGTAGAACCAAATGTTATATAAAAAAAAATGTGTGCGTGTACTAGGTGTACACACGTAAGAAGTGAAACTTCTTTATGACTTTATTAGAAACTATTTCTTTAAACACAGTAAATTTTGATACACTGCCTAGCATACAATTTACAAATTAATTGCTGCAAATTGCGATTAGCAAATTTCAAGTCAAAAATGTAATCCGTTGTCAAACTTCAAATTCAAAAACATACTATATGTCATATTTTAACGCCGATAAAGAAGTTTGACTTCGAAAATATAATCCGTTGTCAAACTTCAAAGTCAAAAACATACTATATGTCATATTTTAACGCCGATAAAGAAGTTTGACTTCAAAAAGCAACATGGCGCGTAACGGAAAAATGTGACGCGTAACGCAAAAATGTTACACTAAATTTTTTTCCAACCCCGATAAAGAAGTATAGTTTTCAAAAATATATATATATAGAACCTTAATCTAAAGTAATAAAAAGAAATATCAATAACTAACTAAAAACTTAAAAGCTAATCTTACCGATTCATGAACAGCGAATAGTGATGTTGCTTTTGGGACATACATATTCGCAATGAATACTTGTATGTTGGTGGTTGTATTTCAGGTACAGAAACTTAAAGAAAAAGACGACCAAATAAATCAAACAAATGCCTTGTTGTCTTTAATTGAAACGTGTTGCCTATACGTCAAAACGTTCCATCCATGAAATAAACCTTCATATTAAACTTATCAAGCCATGAAATATTAATATGACGTTGCTTTAATTATTATGCATTAAAGTTTTTGTTTGCAAAACTAATTGGCAGCCACAATAAAACATGTACATGATACGATGTTCATAATGAATAAATTTACATTTAAATCAGAGCTTAAAACGCCTACGATTTTGGTTAAAGTTGTATACTTTTACTTCACACATTTTTGGGCCACCCGTCAGTGAAGTGACACGAAAACTTAGTGCAGAACGAAATATAGATTTTTTCTTTAAAAAATTGATAAAGTCAGACTTAGTATGAAGTACTCTTATACAGTAAATTTTTAAGCATATAAAACAATTCTTAGGGTATTAAAGCGATTCAATTTCTATGGTTTCGTTTCTTAGCGGAAACCATAGAAATTATGATACGGTGTATCAGGGATGTTGTACTTTTAATATATATTAAAAAGAAACAAAATGGCGCCTTTCGTATCTTTGCGATTGGTCAACGGTGTCATTAGTTCAATCACAGACGTGTGACACGATCCGTCTCTCATTTGGGCTTACTTGCTGTACATATTTATTTGCAAAGTTACACGTGAGTAATTAAAAGTTCAATTGAATAGTGTGTTTATTTATATATTATGATTTAATAGCTGATATTATATATTATTACACATTCACACACATATACATATAGTCGATAATTCACACAATACACGTATTTATTACCATATACGTTTCGTGAGTCCTACTGGCACAAGTTATTTCTATTGACTTAATTGTACGTATATAATTATAGTTATTATTTGATATGAAATAAACAATTATGTTGTTTTTTAAATATTATAATAATATTAAACAAAAAGTTGGATTTATCTTAAACAATTAACATAAAAATAATAATAATTAAATTCGCAAAGCATTTCTTTTCTTCTCTTTATTCTAACAAAAAAAAATATGTTAATTTATTACACAACCTTTAAACCAAAGACTGCATTGGCATGGTTTCATATTATAAGTTATACGAACATAGCTTCAAAAATATAAAACAACAACAAAAAAAATATAAACAAATAGAGCCTAAATAGTTGCTTTCAGATTTTAAGTTAAAATAACGCGATATTTTACTTAGACATGATGTAAAAATGTTCGTCACCTCTGCTTAAGTGTAATAAGCAGTGAGAAAACACTTAGGTCGCCGGCTTCTTCACAACTAATCTTTTTATAACGTGTCATAACTTAAGTGGCTTAAGTAAAAATATACGAATTTCTTGAACACTCGCAGCATTAACTAATAAACAAGGTCAAATTTGTAATAAGCTTATAACTAAGTGTTAAGATCGTGTTAAAACCCCATAAATTAGGCTAATAATGTTAACACGACTCTATATTGTGGTTATTATATTTATAGATTTTTACAGAGCAAAGCATTGTATTAAAGGAAAAACAAAAGTACCGTAGCGGCGTAGATAGGATAATTACCATGGCTCAAGGATTTATGAAGTATGAATAATAAAGACGTAAGCAGTTGTGCCACCATTAGAAGATATTACACTCACAAAGGCTCGTTTCTAAAACAAACCACAGCGAACAGAAAACAAGACACTCGTATTCATGAAAAAGGCGCAAGGCTTAAACGTTGGAGTACTAACCTTTTCATGCAATGTTACGTAGGCGGCGTAGCAGTGTGCTCCGGCCGCTCAGTGTGCTACGAAAACTGCTACGGGGCAGACGTGTCAGCGGTTTCTCTCGTTTCAATGTTTCCCGTGTTTTAAAAATACGTTAACCCAACAAAAAATCAGAAATACATTTAAACGAATATCTTATTTAGTAGAGTAAGTCAAAACATATTATAAACAATCAGTTTAAAGTAATTTTGTTGTCTTGTCATTTGTGTTGTAATATTAATATTTAGCAAAATTTCACCTTCACTTGAAAAATGTATTATTCACTAATTGAAATGGTTCAAATTGAACTACTTGAGCAAACAGTCTCTTATAAATATTAATAATATTGAGACCGGCAATCGTATAACAAAGAGCGTTTCAACTAATTGGGTGAGATTTCATCAAAATGAAACATTGATTGAAGTGAAATTGGCTCAGTAATAACTGAGACACCATTTCAATGTCTTCTTTTGAGTTAAATTAAATTTTATTTTAAAATGCGCGACAGAATATTATGTTTACCTTTCGGTGTAATTTAGTACACAATTGTGTATAAGGAATCTGTTTAACCATTTACAGTCACTACGTATATTGAAGTAGGAACATTAGTGCCACATTTGTTAGTGTAACAAATGAACACTCCGTGTAACAAATAAACAAATAGTGTAACAAATGGACGGGAAATGTGTTAAGGTGATGAGTGAATAATTTGCGGAATGAGGTCGGAACGATCCTGGTTCTGCTCGATGCTGCAAGCATTGGCCTTTTTGCCAACAATGGCTTTAAAAGGTAAGAACTCTTAGTTATAAATAAATCTAAATAAGCCTTTGAGTCGTTTATTACAGTTATACGATTCCTGAAAAGCACTTGCAAGGTTATATAAATCATGTAACAAATCCTTAAAGAAATTTTATTTAAATGTTTCGAAGAACAAAAGGTAATATACGCATAGTGTATAACAATGTACATATTGTATTTCACTTAACTAGACTAAGATTTAGAAAAACACTTTTTTAACGGATTTAAAGTTATGTTTTATTATAAATTTACAATTATTTTAAATTTAACCGACGTTTCGCGTGCTTTACAGCTTGCGTGGTCAAGGTGACTGCAGACAAAAGGTGTTGAATGTCAAAAAAGTATCACAGCTGTAGAAAAAGTTGTGTTATCTGTATTTATTTCCCCGGAGTTGGTATCGACTAAAAAATGGACCGTTTTGGCAGAAATGGCTCACGGTGTCCTCTATTTTCGCGGGTTTTTTATCTTGATATTTTAATTTGGATATTATTGGATTCCAGGTGTTTGACAATTTTAGGCCGTCTTCAAATCCGTTAAAAAAGTGTTTTTCTATGTCTAAAAGTTATGTCAATAAAAGACAATACTATAGACTAAGATTGTTTAATTTGTTTTAAAATTCCTGTAAATTTATTTTCCCGGATTGAGTTAAATATTCCATTAATGTGTTAAAAAGAATATTTTGTTATCTACAACTAAAATACATAGTGGACCTGTTTAATTTATATTTCAGTCATGGTGGAAAATTTTACATTAAGGAAACTATCTTAGGTAAATGAAAAATTAATATTTTCTGTCAGGAAGCTTCTGCTGTACAAAAAGAGCAGCGATATTTGTGAAATTAATTTATTATTATATTAACTCATTGCTCTTTTGGAAATATATTTATGTATATATATATCATTATGCCTCCCTCATTACTCAGGGATAATGTGGGAATCCAATAGTGAAAGAATTTTAAAAACAGTCAATCAATCAGTAGTTTCTAAGTTTATTATATGACATAAGAATAGTTATTGAGTGTTCCCCAGTTTTATCCAACATCGCCAAACAAAGTTGTACTGTTGAAAAAATATGCCCGTTTTCAACGTTAAAACATATTTTCAATGTTCCTAAATAAATCCATAAAAACATTGTACGTTTTTAATTGATTTTATATAATGAATATCCCCTAATGGGACCTGGCACAAAAAAAAATGTATTTACCCTATAACCATGCCCACAGTGTGGGAAAAATTTATTCTCCTGCTTTTGATCGAGCCCAGTACATTTGGCTCACGCAGGTTTAGGTTTTCTTCGTTTTTTTAAGAACAGCACCACAATTGTCAGAGTTACTTGAAGTAATAATAGTGATAGCCAGACGCAGGAACTGTTACGCAATTTAATTAGCATAGCATTTTATACCATTTAATTAATCGACCTTGTTCTGTTGCCTGCGAGTGAATATAGTGAAAATTATATTCCTATAGACTACGAACGTTCCTAGATTTAAAAAAAATCCACAAACAAAAGAACGTCTACAAAAGCAGATGTTCGGTACTATACCTCACACGTCGCCAATGTTAGACAATGGCCGGTCTCTGTTCGATGATTTCCATCATATTTCTCCATGCAAGAAACGAATGTATAGTAATTAGTAGTTAAAGATATGTTTTCAGTACTCCATACCGAAAAACTAAAATCCCTTTAATCTTACACACTATAATAATATTCTATTCTGGTACTAATGCATTTGGATTAAAATAAGCCACAATACAACTGCGTGTATAGATAGAAAAATCCGTTCAGTTAAACTTAGTCTCGGTGCTGATCGCTTAATATTAAATCTACTTGTAAAATTTAATAAAGTTAAATAGTAATCGTATAAAGCGCTTTAAATTAATGGACATGTGTGAAGTACGTAGATTATCATAAACATTCTTCTAATACAATAGCTGTGTAATCCAATTCATGAGGTAAACACGTTTTTGTTCCATTACCATTTATAAAATTAATATTTGAAAGGGTCGGGTCATGTGAAATTGTATTAAAATATGGACTGTTTTGTGTATCAACGTGTATTGGCTTTGATGTAGGTTTAAAATGAAATTATTTTAGGGACTGTTCTTTGCTAACGATGTTTTTTTGTATATTGGTTACATTGTTTGATCTGAATATCACAAGTCCCGTAAATTAAAATACATGAATGAATAAAACATAGTAAATATCCAATCTACAAAAGCGAACAACAAATAAAAATAATATTTATAAGTTAAATTAAAATAAACTTAAAGTTTAAACTTTAAGTTTGTTTTAATTTTATATTTTTATCATTTTCAATTATTATTAATTTAGTTAATGTATTAGCTGAAAAATTACTTTATTAAAATATATTCGTGCAAACCAATATTTGAATCAATACCTAATATACCACTTATTCTAATAATATTGTATAGTTAAAAAAAATGTTGTATGCTTATAACTTTATGGTGACCAACATGTTCCGAACTAAATCAATTCCATATGTTCAATAGATTAGCAATTGCCGTTATGAATATTCGCTGTATACGTTGAGCGATTTTGCCGCACTTACAAACCGAATAACGTTTCAAATATAAAGCGCCTCACATGTCTCAAAAACAAAAATAAACTTTAACGCTTTAAAAATCCAAAATACGCTTTTAGGTCATAGAATTCGTTATTACAATAAACATATAAAATTGGATTGTATACTGGATCAGGCTCAACTTTTTTATCCGTTTTTTTTATTATTATTCTGTCAAGTATATAACGTATTTATAGGTAACGCATCTTGACATTTCACTGGTAGTATACTGTAGGCTTCTGCCTTTCCCATGTAACGTTGGATCTACAAGGTGTGATCTTTTAATGACCAAATCTCACCTCAAAACGATTGGGACATATAGATCTAATAAGATTATATTTATAGAAATGGAAATAAACTTTCGTCTAGAAAGATAGATTCAGCCTCATATTGTGATTTGATGATCGCTTGCTTGCTTATTAATAAAAATTTAACTGAAGGCTTGTACTTATTAAACACGCCTAACAAACATTTTCAAACGAAACGCCTTGTAGTAGTATATTACTATATTGAAGAGTGAGACCGCTTGCACGTTGCAGCACGCTAAAAACTATTTGAAAGAGTCTTATTTAAATATGGCAACGCCACATCATTCCATAATATTTTCTCACCCTGATACATAACTTCCAACATCAGAGACTGAAACATTGCTATCCTTCAAAGAAATATGCACGTTATTAAAGTACTAATTTCAATTGTTTATAATTAGAATTTTAATAATGACGAAATAAAGGATAAAAAAATAAAAGGATTAGCAACTGTAAGTTGTATTAAATAGTTTTACATCGCTATACAGATTATGTTTCGTTTTTAATATTTTGGTAAAAAACTAATAGTGTTAGAAAACTAGGTAAAGTGAAACCATAATGCGCAAGAAGGATATTTCCTAAGGATTTTGGTCTAGGTCTACATTTATTTGAGGTTTCCCTAAGGAATAGAGATAATATATATACACAATCAAAAGATTTTCTAATTTTAATCTTCCGAAAAGTTACATGTTATATATCAAAAAATCGTGGTATGTATTACCTTTTAAAAATTTCGGTTACGTTATTATGTTGCGAAATTCGCAAGCAGTGGAGTTTATGGGAATCTGCCATACATGCATACAATCCTATCCTATAACCTAAGGTTTAACGCCAATTTGAGTGCTATGCCGAAATCAATCTATATATTATAATAATTTTATATACCTAAGTATCATTATTTTTATACTAAAAATCAATTTAACACCCATTCAGTCGGTGAAGTGGTTGCTTAACCTATACACTTTTACGTGTGTCAGCGTAAATGTATCTACTGTCTGTATATGTGTTTTGTGCAGCTGGGGCATAAAACGCACGATCTCAGGGTCATGTACGCTTAATCACTAGCCCAACACTGGTTAAACTTGCTGACACATTTACATCAACAATTCTTTTAATAAAGCAAGACAATGTTCTAATTGCCTGCATAGTTGTGGTTAATTAAAATAAGTCATTAAGAATGATTTATCTTGCGGTCAATGCGGTAATTAGATTTGGGTTGGGGTATTGACATATGAGAAGCGGTTGCGACAGTTTGGGGATTATCAATGACAGATCAATTAATAGTATTTAAATTAAAGTATAATATTAATAAGAACTACAGCGATATGCCATAACTTAGATGTGAGTCTAGGTACCTATTTCGAGCAGTGTTTGCCTAGTGGTGTAAGCGACTCATCCCTGAGGTCGTAGATTCATATCCCGGCTGTGCACCAATGGACTTAAGTCCGATTGTTAAACTCGCTCCTACGGTGAACCGTAGGAGCGAGTTTCGTTCACGAAAACATTATGAGGAAAACACCATGTATTAGACACAGAATGTTGACGGTATGTGTCAGGCACAATAGGCTGATTACCCACATACCTGTTAGAAAATGATTACTAAATACATACAGAAATGTGAGTCCAAGACCACGGATTGTAGCGCTGCTGATTTTTAAGCCCCATTGGGACATATCTACGACTGTTTTATTGATGTTAGGAGCGGTTAGGTGAGCAGACTTTTATAGTGGAGCCAGTAATTTTGGGGCGTAGGTATAAAGTGTTTCATCGCTGTATGATAATGTTCACATAGAAGAGACGCTTAGCAACGCAGCTAATTAAAGTAAAGTGTACTGTTATTACAAAATAAATAATTATAATGAAAACATTCTTAAAAGATTAATTGTATGAGCTTATCCTTATCCTATTTTATTTTACAAAGAGGCCAATCTCTTTGATTGATCAATATCACCGGGCAACGCCACACCCTCTAAGGTTGTGTAAAGAAAGTCATTTTAAATGTCAATGACCCGTCACAACTAAACTTTTATTTAACTTTAAACCAGAAACGGTTTAAAATACATTTTTATTAAAATTCACGTAAAGTAATTGCAAGCTTTTACAACGAATATATCTAATAGATTTACATAAGTACTATATCTGATTTTATAAAGCTTTAATAATCTGAATAATTTTTTTATAACATATAATTTTTTCATCGATTTTCGTGTATTCACTTCGCAAATAACTGCCTAAATATACGATATTATTATTATTTATTTATTAAGAATAAGATTAAAATTTAACACAATTTCGGTGAAATCAGTGATCCCGCGCTTAAATAAAAAAACAACTGAATCGTTAATAGTTATTTATAAACGCGATTGTATACGGTATTTTTTTGTGTTTGCCCCCGGACGGTTTCCTTGTCTAAGTAGGCACTTTAATAGAATAAGGTTGCAAATGTTCTCTCGAAGAATGACTTACGAATGGTATTTTGGATATAGAAACCGAGGGTTACATTTTCAATTGGTTATTACACATGTTCACATATTTTCCCGATTGCTAAACGCATACAGCGCTGCAATCAAAGCCTTGGGTCTAAAAAAATTCAAACCAATAAACATGTTCAAGACTGATAAATTAGTGATTTTAATATTTCAAAGAAAAATGTAGGTATCAAGTTGAAAAGGCAATTCGCACTCGAAGATGAAAGTCTCGTGATTATTGTGGCTCACATTCAAGGTATTCCAATGTATCCGCCCCAATACCCTTTTTGATATGGAAATATGGAAGTAACAATAGAATAGAAATAACATTTCCAAAGAAATCTTTCACGATATTAGGGAGATGTTTTCGCTGTGTGGGAAATATCGCTCTTTGAATAAACTTGATTGCGATTGATATTAATATATATACAAGCTTTGAGGGCATAATAAGGGTAACTTTGTGAACCCAATGAAGAATAAAGCAGACACGTCTGTTCCTTAAAGCGATCTTTTGTGTAGCAGGCAATTACTGCTTCGGGGAATGGAACCCACAAGCGTCCATGTTTTATGCTATTCCGCCTACGATATAATAACTATATTTTATACGAGAAGTGTTTCTACTTATTCTTAGTTAGTTTCCAATAAAACGTTTTAATAAGCTCCTAAAAGGCACTTTATCGAAGTACATTGGTGGTTCAGTAAGCCACTATAAGTACAAGTAATGGTCAGAGCCGTAATGTACGTTGTTGGCGAGAACCGATAAATGGTGCGAGCTTTGTAATGATCCAGAAGTGGATTCCGAGTAGGTATTCGAAAATGTTCTAGTGTTCTTTATTTATTACGTAACACGTAATGTTCAGTTCAAAAATTATTATATTCATATTCATAGTTAAACTTTGAAGCAAAAATACACTGAACAGCTATTATTTATGCTTTTAAATGTGATCAAATATTTTTAATCTAATACTTGCTGGTCATTGTAGTCGAAACCGTTTCTATAATATACATAGCAAAAAAATAACCTGTTAGGTAAATAAACCAATAAAACAATACGGTATGAAAATATATGTAGGAATTAGCAAGTACGTATATGAATACAGTAGCTAGGGGATTATTAAAGATCTAAAGAAAACCCCGAACCCATTTAGCCTTTTCGAATTGAAACCCACAAATTTAAAGCTCCAACGACCACACAATCGTGTTTATACGGAACATTACTTAAAACAAAACACAACTTCTTTTCCCGGTCGACCGGTCACAGCCTTCGCGATAAAACACTTTTCACACGTTTTCCTCAATAATTTGAAAGCGGCCTCGGTGAAAAACGCAATATACGAGTTTGGGGCGGCTCGCACCTGCCACGGAATGCTAATGCGAATCTACTATTCGAAATGGTCACAAATCGATTTCGAATTCAATCTTTTACTCGACTAGAAAATGTGATTTTTAAATTCTAGTTCTTATTTTAAAAAATGCGTCAGAATATTTACAAAACATCGTAAATCTTTTAGATTAAAGTACAGTGTACACATACAATTAAAAGTTACAGCATTTTACACCCTTAGTAAAAAAAAACAAAATTGAATAAACGAAGTGTTTATGCGACAAGTTGGTAGATTAAACAGAAAAATCTCATTTTCCTAAATAAGGTTTTTCATTAAATAAGTTCCAGAACGTTTTGCGTCCCCTTTGGAGTGGAAATTGTGGTGAAACTTTCACGATTATGTTAACTTGACCCGTTTTCAACGTCGTGCTAAATTCAAAGCCGTCTGTCAGCTTAGATTGTGTAATTTACTTTATTTATACGTGTATCCTAATATATTTTGAAGTCTTACATCACAGAAATGGTAGGAAATAATTTAACCTTCAAATAAAAGTTATACGGACGCTTCGGTGCTTTATGGTCTACTCACTTTTACTGTTTATGATAACGTTCCAAACTACAGTTATTGCTGATTTTAACGACATCTATTTATGAGTTACTGGACAAAGGTTTATATCGTTTACTTGGTGGAGGTTCAAAAAAACTAGGTGAAAGTGTAAAGACCCCAAATGCAATTTAAGATGCATTTGTGTATGCACAATGTCACAAAGCCTTTACCGTGTTACATACAGTCTTGATAATATTGATTTAAAATAATGTATTTAAAAGGTACCTATTCTAGGGATGAAAACCACCAATAGACAAGAAAATGTTGCTATTTTGTAAAGGAAAAACCTAACGAAACGTTATCAATAATCTTTTGCAAACGTATTTCCTTTCCTCGGCCAAGGTACTTAAAAAAATAAGAGTTATGAAAGCGCCTTAATCATCTTAATCCTCAAGCCTTTTAGGATTCTGAAAAAGTCTGCAAAGCCGTAGAAAAATATGATTTTTTCGTCATATTCTTTTGGCTTTTGAAATGTTTCGGATATTTATTTAGTGAAGAGCAGCGTTTGCCTAGTAGCTTCAGCGTGCGACTCTCATCCCTGAGGTCGTAGGTTCGTTCCTCGGCTGTGCCCCAATGGACTATCCTATGTGCGCATTTAACATTCGCTCGAATGGTAAAGGAAAACATGCTAAGGAATCAGGCTTGCCTTAGACCCAAAAAGCCGACGACCTGTCACACATAGGATGCTGATCACCTACTTGCCTATTGATTAACAAATGATCATGAAACAGATACAGGAATATGAGGCCGGGACCTAATAAGTAGCGCCACTGATTTAGTTATTTTTATCATTATACTTTGGCTGAATAAGTGAACAGTTTTCCTTATTATGAAAATATATATCGTGCAACATAGCACAAAATCAATCAAACCAAATCGGTCCAGTTTTGGAGTATTTTCAATGCTAAGATAGAATAAGAATTTTCCTCTTTATAATATTAGCTTGGAATTATTACATCAAAGAAGTTTTATAGCTTATTTAAATTAAGAACACTGCTTATATCGCAAACTCTCAACTATCAATACCTAAGCCGAAACACAAAGCATCTTGAAATAAGTATATTTCAATATAGTACAAACTCAAGTCTCAAACTAAAACTTCCCGGTAACAAAGGGGTAGAACCAAGTTAACATCTATGCGAGTTTGACTCCTATGACTAAAGTAATAAAGGCCTTAATTGCAAGGCTTAAATAGTTCCTTGGAAGTTTAATGCAGTTTGCTAGATTATAGCGTATTAGCTTGGTTTAATTTGAGATAGTTTTAACTTTAATTTTTGGGTAGGAGTAAAAGTTTATTTATGGTGCAACGATAAAATGATATTTTACTTGATAAAGATTTTTCTACAAATACGTATTAGATTTCATGCTACTTTTAGGCAAGCTTTCAAGTAATTTTTAATATTAATTTGGGTATCAGGTATATTTAAAAAAACAATTTTATCATAGAGAAACTTATTTACATTAAGAGAGACAAAGAAACGTTATAGCGGCTAGATTCTGTCATGTTATTGTAAGTTGTCTAATAATAATGCATTTTAAACATTATCAAACGAGGGCAATTTTAGATTCTTCCTTAGCTTTTCATTTGTGGGAATCATGATATAAAATCCAAGTTGCATTGCAAAATATAGATGAACTTTGTTCACATTTATTTAAATTTTTTGAACGAAAAAATTACTTTCTATCCTTTATGATTCTAACCTTTATCTAATGAGCTTTATAATTACTGTAATTAAAAAGTTTATTTGAAATTTACTTTTACGATTCAATATGCTTTAGGACATCAGTAGGCGCTAAGTATTACTACTATAATATCACAAAAATGTATTTGAGCATTTGAATATTTTTACGTTACTATAATGTACATATATATACATATATCCATAAGTAACATGTATATATCCATACTGGAGTCGCTCAAGTGTTATAGCCCTTACCTGTTCATTCGGGCGAGGTTTGGGTGTGGTTAGAAGTTGACTGTACTGATAGTGAGCTTGACACGCCATGAAGTTGCTTAAAATATGAATAGCGAGATTATTAACGATATAGTAAACTTCAATAGCGTCTCGCTATTATCTTATTTATATTTGATTATTAACACGGATATGTTAATGTATTACACGAATATTATTGCAATAACTTGAAATGTTTATCATTAAATCGTATATAATCCTCAATAATTTGGCAGAAATTGTATATAGGTCCATTACTAAACACGCGCGAACACCACTTCCGGTATGCGAGCTTCTAGAATCTAGAATCTTACCCGTCGAGGTATCAATACTCTACTAGCTTTTTTAATACAAAGTGTAATCATGTTTTTTTCATTCCAGATTCTCACACAACGAAGAAATTTACAGAAGAACCTGAATTCGAGTATCCTATTGGCAACCATACCTTTTTCCTGGGCCGAGAGGCAGTACTCGGGTGCTCAGTTCTTAACCTAGCTAAACACAAAGTAAGAAAATTCTCATCTTCATATATTTATTTATTTATTAACACTTCGTTGAATACAGAATTATTGGATGTATATATCGTCATGATCGTAGAACAATGTCGGATTTGAAAAAATCCAAAATCCACTTTTTATCATATTTGGATACCACATTGACTTGATGTTACGGCTACATTAAAAAATCCATATGTTTTAAATTTCAAATTAAACAGTCGGTAAAGTGACGGATTTGATTGAAAAATGGTATTTTCTAGAAAACTGTGTAATGTAATGTTATTATTTTTATTTTGTTTCAAAACCAATTTTCTATTAGAAAAAAAACAAATGATCTTGCCACGTCCATGTCGCGGTACTTATTCGTCATGGGCACTAGACCCGGGTTTTAGCGGACAAAACATTGTTATTTCTTAAGACTAAAACGGACGTTTAATACGCTAACTTCAGCGTATCAAGATACTTCTGATTCTAGAATCAGCGCCCTTTGTAAGTCCATTAGCAGTCGCGAAACGGATCCCGATATTTTTGTATGCAAGTTCGATGAAGTTCTCTCAATATTCGTAGCGATTGCTGAAGTGTTCCCTGACGTTAACTATTGGAAGATTCAGAGGGCTCTGATATATTTTCACCAGAAATCAAACTAAGCTACTCTGACGCATTGTGAAACCAACTAACGCAATGAAATATTATAAATTCCTATAATAATCTTTACTGAATTTGTTTCGATCTAATTTGAACTTGAAAAGATTTAAAAGCTCTTAGAGATTCTTTATACACTTAACTTGATTTAGATTTGAAATTTATGTATATATTTTAACTTTGAAGTGTCTCAAGTCTCGAACCATCATAATACAATAAATTTAAGTCTTTTATGAACCTGAAAATGTTTAATAGTCAATATTTTTGTAGAGTAGATACTTTGTTATTAATTTTAATTTCTAGTTAAGGGAAACAGTTCTGAGCCTCTATCTTATATTTCTACTACTAACATACCGTAATCCAATACATTCAGTTGCGCTTCACGCCCTTATAAAACATAACCTTCACTGGCGACCTTACTTCAGCTTGTAAAATCTTTTCTATCCATCTTGGGTTCTGCTTCTGGTCTTTTTTAGTATGGTGTCCGTTCGGTCATAACTCTTAGTGCGCTGGTTTCTCGTATCTATTTTAAGTGACCTGCATTCCTCAATATTCTTCTCCCCGTAATGATTTTTGTCACAGTGCGAGCATGTGTTAATTCGCGCATAAAATGCCTTGAATATTGTACCCTTTAGTTTCAGACTGCTTGATCATATGTATTTTTAATTAAATAATAACGCGGTGATTACTCAATTTGGCCGCTTCATTTTATAATTATTATACGTAAAATTAATTTTAATTTTTAAGTAAAAGTCAATTAAACACCACTGTAATTCAACGTATTTACGATGAACCAATTTCGTTTGAATTGTTTTTCATGATGTGTGTCCTTTTTCTTTGTTTTTTTTGTTGTCTTTATATATTTTATTTTGTTCTATTCTTTATATCTGAGTCCTTATTTTAATAATTGTATAATTGCTATCTCAAAACGAAGTGTTAAATAAATACATTTACGTTTTTATATTTGTCATATGTTTAACAGCTATACTCAGTTATACACATATTAATTTGGAGTAAACAATATGCCAAACGTTTTGTTTGATATTGGATACCATACAATTTGGGTATGTCGTCCAACAATGGAATATACATATCCATCACAGATTAGGGCACGATCGGTGGAGTGATCGCATGCGGTATTATAATCCTACCGTTGCAGACCTCCCTACCACGAGACATCGTTTATCTATCGCTTATTCGCATATATATTACGCATCTTTTATGGTCCTATACAGATGAACGTGAACTTATTATATTCGTTACTTGTGCCAAAGGTGAGGAAGAAAAATGACACTTTTAAAATGATCAAGCAATTATAATCAGTGTGGCTTTTAAATTTAAAAGCATGAATTGAAAATGCCGTATATAGCCAGTATAAAAATATTTGCTGCCTCGCAGTCAATAAAGTCGTAATTTCTCAATGAAAAATGGGTCAGATATATTTTTGTGTTTGTTTCATTTATTTTCATTCTTTAATACTCATACTGCCTGTATAGGTTGATAAGCCGTGTAAGGCTTAAAGCCTGAATCTGTTTTCCCAGAAATCAAACCCCCTTCGTCGTTTAACGCAGACATACTGTAATCTAAGTTCAAAGAAAACATTTATTGTCGCTGTAGAATGACAACCTCGTATGTCCAGAGAACCAAACATTACAGGAAACAAAAAAAAATCGTCAATATTCGTTAAAATATTTTTATTTGTTTTTGTCCATAGTTATGGATGGTAAAATTGACTTATGGATATTATTAATAACATAAATAAGTCCTTACTTCATAATTATACCAGTTAAAATGACATAGGAGTCTAAGAACAAATGGTTTTTGACATACGAGGTTATCATTCTACAGCGACATTATGCAACATACATTGATTGACACGTGTTCAAAACCTTTACAACAGTTATTTAAAAAAGAATATCGACGTTAAAGCATACATTTTATTTAAACTGTCGCTTCCTAAATAAAACCGAAACCATGTTTTATCAGTGTCACTAGGTATAAAGCTGTACAATACACAACTGTTTGTTCCCACAATATTACAAGCATTCTTGACGCTTCTGTTGTATTTGCTGGGTAATGAACTCGGTTTAAGTATACTACATCGAGAAACAACGTGAATGTACTTGTATTTTTATTTGTGGGTTTGAAAATAAATTGTAAAAGATTAATGCTCGGTGATTTTATTTGACAAAATTTTTGTTACTTTTTAAAGAATTATTTATAATTATAGAATTTTTCAAAGCTATTAGCATGATTGTTTAAGTATTACTTTAAATACTGGAAATTGATAATAATACGTGAAATGAAATTTCGAATTTAAATTTGTGTTAAGGATAATAATAGCATATTAATAGAGGTCGATTCTCAAGGATTACATTAATGTATTTTTCTACTGTAGGGATAGCTTTTTACCTTAAGATTTTCAATTATTTTTACCAAACTATTGTCAGGTTAATTTATAAATATTGACTCTGTGGAATGTTTCCATAAATTATATACATTTCATTTAAAAAAGCAACATTGTCCGCTGCCACTGGACTGAGCATCGAGCGGCCTTCAGATTTTGGTAAAAACCGTCTTCACCGGGCAAGGTGAGGTCCCTTACTTCGATCACTTCTGTGACCTTCCGTCCTGCCTTTCTGACAAGTATTCCACCTACGACGTCCCAAGCCGAGGTCTGAGTCTCAGAGGAGACGCCCTTGCAATGGTCGTAGGAAAACCCCGTTTTCAAGCAGAGTTACGCTCGCAAAACAGCCTTAGCTCTTCTATCAAGGCTAAGCGAGATTCCATGAAAAATATATATATATATATATATATATATTCAAGCTACATTACCCCGCGAGTAGCGGCTTAATATTTAACAGGGGGCAAACTCTGCTTCCCAGAAGTATCATCTTTATTGTCATAATTGTTAAACATAAGAAGTATAAATTGGTACTCCGATGTTGTTTTGGAGTTTCTCTTACATTATTTTGATTCTTTGCCACAGTCTTGGAATGGCTGTAAGGCGACTCTGTAACAGAATACGGGACATTTACGCTTATTGTTAAACGTTAATATTGTTAATTAAGTTTATTACAATTTTTCCAGGTAGGATGGCTCCGTGCGGAGGATCAGACAGTTCTGACAATGCATGAGCGGGCGGTTCTTGGGTCTCGCTACGCTGTCACCCTGGATCCACCTAGGACGTGGCAGCTACGTATAAGGCCGCTAAGGGCGGAAGACCGGGGCTGCTATATGTGCCAGATAAATACCCAGCCAACTATGACTTGGCAGATTGGGTGTATCGATGTTTTTGGTAAGTGGAAATTGTTTGAAGGAAAAAATTGCTATTGTTATTTGCCTTGGTATTGTATATATATATATATATATATATATATATATATATATATATATTCATTGGCACGTAGTTTGAGGTCTTAATTAAAAGTCAACTTAAATCCTTTTTTATTTAAATGCTATAAATTTATATTTCCTTTCAAATATACATTCATAATCTAATATATAAAATTCTCGTGTCACAATATTCGTTCCCAAACTCCTCCGAAACGGCTCGACCGATTCTTATGAAATTTTATATTCATATTCAGTAAGTCTGAGAATCGGCTACTATATCTATCTTTCAAACTTCTAAGTTATAAGGGGTGTTCACTGGTCACCCCAAAAAATGTTTTTATTTTTAGATTTTTTTTTGTTTTTATTTTGTTATGATACAGCATACAAAACATACAACCCCTAATTTTCATCCCTCTACGATCAACTCTTATTTTTCATTATTGTAGATAGTTATTTTTATTGAACTAAATGTTTCCTAGAAATAGTATACATGCCAAAACAAACGTTTGCCGGGTCAGCTAGTATAGTTTTTTACGAGCGTTATATCGCAAATAGACAAAATACATATACACGTGATGACGTCTTAAAGGAGAATATATAAAATATATAATTTACAGCCACACCTTAATATATTAATCGAATAATTCCAACTTCATTTTACGTAAAACCCCCTAATTTTGAAACCCTCGCTTCCAAAGCAATAAATACTAAAATACACTTGTTTGAAACGGTTTCTGAACGATTCTCGGGAGATTTGCTTCTTTCATTTTACCTTGGAACTTTCTCCTAACTTATATTAGTTCGAAAACAAAAATCAAGTACTACTTTATACTACTTAATACTTTTTAGCCCGTGAGAAATAAAGTCTAGTTTTAAGCGTTGTATACTAGAAATTGACGTATAGTAAGTACTTATTAGATTAAAAATTGCGATTCATGGAATTCCCAATGGCACCTTTAAGCTTCTATTTCACTGATTTTTTAGTATATGCGGATCACGTAAGGTTTTTATTTTGTTTTGTAATTATATATTAGAATTTAGATTTTTTTTAAGAAATAACCTAAAATAATTTAATAATTTTCTTAGAGAACTACGCCCTTTTTTTTCACTAATTAAATAAACAAGAATTATTTGTATTTTAATATCCTTGTATGTTGTTTAACGAAGAAACTACTAAAGCTACAGTATTACAATGCTCCATTTTTATGTTACTTTATTTATTTCCATATTAAAAAAGAAATGGGTAAGTACAGTATTTTGCAAGAAAAGTTTACAAAAAATATGGAAATAATTTTTCCTTCTCTTAAATAAGTGATGCTATAGATTTTGAACAAATTTTTTATCATTAATAAATTCAAATTTCCATTTTTAATTAAATACACAAAATAATTTGCTTAAAATACCAATAATTAAAACATAATTTCCTCTTACGCAATCTTTTGCATGGATTCAACTTATTTGTTAAGTGTATTTTCACACAAGATTCATCATAACAAAACTCACTCCCTCAAAATATGAATTGTTACATAAGAAATATATTCAAAAAATTTTAAGTAATAAAAAAAATACTCTAAAATATCTCTCTGCTCCTGTGCCACATAGTAAATACTAATAATTATTTATCTACAAGTTATATCATAATAACCTAACTTATCGTTACCTTAAGTCAAATATAAGCCGATTTAAACGCGGAAAAGTCGTCTTGAAAATAAAATATCCGTGTTCTAAAATATTCGGAAAGACGAAGGATAATAATTTGGCTTCCCCTTGCGATAAATAACGTCCCATTACGGCGGGGTGGATTAAACGTTCTTATGTACACTCATATATTCACCCCGCCCGTGTTTTACTTCAGAAAATTGATGAAGACATCGATTCCTTAAGATTTTGAATTTTAAAAATCATATTTTTAAGGGGTTTGGTTTTTGATATTACTTTTTAGCTGGTGTACAGGAATCGTGATTTTAATGGTTTCGAGTTCGATTCCCGGTCGGAGCACACATTACTGTTGAATTTATATTGCACTACAGTACAATTAATTGTACTCTTTTGTAGAATTTCTCGGCTTGTCTTTGCTCCGTTCACTAACCAAATGTATTATAGTTTCTTATTAAAAGCGAAGCTTTTTATGAATAGGTAGGTTGTGAGAATCTATCCATATGGTGATCGTCACACATGGCGAGTACTGTGACATTTCTATGGGAATTTTACGGCATTAGAAAATGTATTGAAGAAAGAATTGCGTGCAGCAATTCCTGGTTGGTCGTATGCCTAGGCCGCTTAGTCAAGAGCGACCACCGAAGCCCCTCAGAGCTTCTTTTACGCAATTTTTAACCAATCATTTAGCAAACAGTATGGTCATGTAAGATATATTTTATATGTAATATGTTGGTTGTGCGCGTAACCCTCATAATATGAAAAAATTGGGTCACGGTTAGATGTGCTATAAAATTTAGTTTTGATTTAATTAAAATAAAATTTCAAAAAGCCGACAAAATTTTCTACCGGCAATACCTTTTTTTGACGTGCATAAGTGTACATTGTGGTACTTACATGAATAAATGATTTTTGACGATAAGTGTACATTGTGTTACTTACATGAATAAATGATTTTTGACTTTTGTCTTTTGAAACATTTTTTTAAAATTCAAATGCAGGTCTATGTTAAATGAATAAACTAGAGCATATGTAATCGCCTAATCGAGATTGTTACACCATTTTTTATATACTGATACACTATTATTACCTTAACATTTCTTTAAATAGCCTATTTAATAGGTGCCCCATCAACATTTGTCATATCGAAAACACGTTAATATTTAAACTAGATTTATGCCTGTACCTTTGAATAAATAATTCCAAAGACACCCGAACCGGAAACAGAAGTGTATTTTATATAAAAAGTGGAAATGTTGTCTCAGTGCCGCTTTATTCTCGAAGGATCGACACTTATTTGTTTAGTATTCAACAGCTATAAATATTGAATGAAATGGTATGGATGCTCGAGGAAATGGAAATATATTTTAAAATCATATTACACTTATTTTAATTGACGTTGAAGGAAACTCCTAATTGTTAATATCTTGTATAATATAGTAAATTTGAATTGAAATTATAGTAGATTTGATATACAATCGCGATTTGTAGTTCTGTTACGTTTAATGTCGTGATATATTTATCGATTTTGCATAAAATATATACAATTACATTTCATCAAAGTATATGTCACTCGTGCGGTGAACATCGTATTTTTTTTTGGAATGGATTCTCGCTATTGGCTTTAAGGGCCTTTCAGCTCAGCTCGGGCTGTTTTGGCGAGCGTAGCTCGGCCGGAATGGGCGTTTTTCCCGCGACTAGCGCAAGGGCGTCTCCTGCGAGACTCGGACCTCAGCTTGGGCCGTCGCAGGATGTTCAATCGCCTGCAGGGCAGGACGGAAGCTCGTGTAGATATTAGTTCGTGTTATTCCACCCGTATCACCTCGACGTCCGCCGTTCCACAACTGAGCGTTTTTCAAGGCAGTTTTTGCCACGCACCGCCACTCTGTGGAACCAGCTGCCCACTGAAGTATTTCCGAACCAATTCGACTTAGGGTCCTTCAAGAAAAGAGCGTACCAATTCTTAAAAGGCCGGCAACGCACTCGCGAGCCCTCTGGCATTGAGAGTGTCCATGGGCGGCGGTATCACTTAACATCAGATGAGCCTCCTGCCCGTTTGCTCCCTGTTCTATAAAAAAAAATCTAAAGTCGATGTGTCCTCCAATCCGCACTTGGTCAGCGTGGCAACATACCCATCATGTCTTTATTTTAATTGAGGGCTATATCAGTTGTTAGATTGTTAAAACAACTCCTACATCGGACATATGTTCTCAAAACTGCGTAGCATCGTCGTAGTAATAAATGGTCAAAGTGAATTTAAAATTCGACGTAATAATTGACGGTCCGACCTGACGCGTACAAATTAGTTCCGTGTTAAAAATCGTTATAAATTCAATCCAGGTAAAGCAAACTATAGTTTATGTAGTGATAGCGTGTTCAGTGTTCACCCCGTGACCGGCTCAACGATCGATTGCTCTTACACAATACTGGCTTATAGGGTTATTTCTTTTTAAACGATACAGACTTTAAGTACTTAGTTCCATAGAGCTGGTATTAGAACTATTTTTGTTATGGAATGAATATGCTTTTACAATTAACGCACATTTTTTCGTGTCTTTTGATGTAAAGCTGCACCTTTTTTTATAGAAAACGGTAGGGTAGACAGTAGGTCCTCGAGAGCGATTCAGGTCTTTTAAAAATTTGTTCAGTCTTAGGAACCTAATCGAATAAGTTCGGAAATACTTAATTGGGCAGCTGGTTTTACGCTGTGGTAGTACTAGACAAAAAGTACCTTAACAACGCTTAGTTGTGACGACGATTTTGTATATCATTACTGTTTCATAGATATGTTTTTCGCACGTAAATATTTGCTCTGTGTTCGTATTCGCGATGTTTTTTTGGCCAAGCAAGTCAATTGCGCTCATAGAAAAATCCATCTAAACTGTGGTTCGTAACGGTCCTGTTGTATTACGTGTTTTATTAAGGGAATTATTTGGAATCATTAATCAAATATGTCATACGTTGCCTTAAAAGCCTACTCATTATCTTTTAGGATGTGTATTGGTTAATGTTTGTACCGGTTAATAACTGGCAACAATTAATAGGCTTCAAACATGAGCCCACTAAATGTTGTAAAACATAATACGGATAAATGTAATACAATTAAGCTGAAGGATTTTTAATGAAACACTTTTATATACGTTTAAAACCATAGAAAATTCGATAAAATATATAAACATTAAATGTACCTACGTCATTGTACGTCTAGTATAAGAATAACAATTTTGCAAAAGTCCTAATAATATTGTTCTTATTATTCTGTGAAGTATGTAACATACAGTGTATGTATAAGTAATTTTATTTAAATAAAAAGACACGATACGTTTCGAGCACTAAAACATCTAAGTTAAAGAATAAAATGGACCAACCACCAATATGACCTAGTAGTTTCTTGCAATCTATACATAATTTAAAAAATTGCTAAGCGTTGCCAGTTTTAAAAACGCACATAGAGAGAATGTCCACTGGTGGACAGACGGGCAACGAACCTACGATCTCAGGGATGGGAGTTGCACCCTGATGGCTAGGCCAACAGTGCTCTTAATGCTCTTTTATGTATTGCTAAGTTCTCAGGTACTGTCCCGCCTAGTTATTCATTCTAAATTTAAATTTTTTTTATTTATATTATTCAAGGGTATGTTAAATTGCTAATTAATACCCAAAAGTGATAATTTTAGTATTGATTTAAATTGTCAACTTGTTAATAAAATAATTATGAAAGTTAATATATAGCATTTAAAATTAATTAATAACCTCAGAATTTTTGGTATAAAATGTTAGCTTGAATGTAGGTCAGGTATAAAATATGCTTTATAATTTTCTCGTTCATTTTCAGTTTAGTTTGTAGTTGATTTCCCTTTGATCATCAACTTTACTGGCTAAACATGTTTGAAAGTAAAGAATGTTTAACATGCTCTTTGCTATGTATACGTATTTATATTGTTCTAGCTCACCATGGTTTATTCCAAAAAGGAAGGGCTATCGATTACGTTATCGAACCATCAGATAACGTAATCGAATTTAAAAAGGTTTAAATGATACTTCCTTAATACTATTTTCCTATAATATAACCATAAACCACAGACGCAAAAGATAGCGCATCGTGACTGGTAACGAAACCATGGATCAAGTAGTGTTGTTGGACTAGAGATGTTGTTGACTAATCACAAGCAAACGAAACGTATCGTTTTGCTTTTTGTTTGATCATCTTTATCGTCATAGCTAGCATTCCGAAGATATAATATTTGTACACTTGCAAAATAAATAATTATTTTATTTTTCAATAAAGTATGTAAAACAAAGATTGTTTGCTTCTTTCTTCCTCCTGATATTAATTAAGCTATTGCATAGATTTTATCGCGGGCTTTGAGCGCGGCGACCGAATCAAGAAATTCCGTAACGAAAAAACCTAACACACTTGACGTAATATAGGTGCAGCCGGTACGCGTTAGAGTGAGACAGACTATATGGGCGTTTTAGTCTGAGTCAGTATAGTTGAAATAATAATATCAAAGAAAAAAACTTGAATGAATATCACTGAAAAATAAATACTGCATAAAAAATAAATAAATAATTATAACTGCATAAGTTGATAAAAAATGCTATGCAATAGCTTTACCGAGGCAGTCCCCGAGTGCCACACGTTTTTATTTCCTTTTAATTACTTAATAAATAGATGTGAAGTAGACAATATTGATTATTAATAATAACTGGGTTATTATAGACGCTAAGACATACGACTGCATAAAAAAGCGTAGTGAAAGGCCTGCAACGGACCCACTAACATTAGCTGTCCACGGGCTATGGTAACAGCCTTCCCGCTGTCCCGTAGGCTTCCTTATTTTATAAAAAAAATTGTTACGATTACGTTTTAATCTTTTTTTTTCTAAGCTAGATTACTATTCATATTTTTATATGCCTAATTTTTTCCTATACTGCGTTAGCTATTAAGGAGTAGTTTTATATTATTATAAGCAATACTTTAGTTTTGTTATAAGTTAATAAATAGACAAACTGTTGACCTAAATAAAGTAAGGTTTTGTCACGTTAATTTAGTTTAAAAGTGACACAAGATAGACAAGGCAACATTGAGCCGTTAAGACGAAAATACTTCTAGAATAAAAACTTATAATAATATTAGCGCGGCATAGATTTTAATGCGATTTGTTCGTGCCTGCAAAGGATTACTTCTGTATAATGTTACAGAGCTTCTTATGACTTGTATCAGTGGAAATTACCTGCTTCCCTTATAATTAGTCGTCTTGAAGAGTGAACCGTATTAATTTTAAACATTCCTGTCTTTTGTGACAAGAAATGTATATTTTGCTTATAGGAAATTGCGAACAAAATAATGAACCATGAAATTAAATTATAAAGTTAATTAACTATTTTTCTATCATATTATTATGGGTATATAAACCTTCTAATAGAAAGAGATGAATGAGCAGTTTAAAACTACCTAAAAATGATTTAGTTTAATTATTTTATATTAAAAATACAAAAAGCAACTTAATTAAATTTATCATTATCTAAACTCATTCATTGATTGTTTGGTCATATTAAAATATGCAAAATGCCTTTCGCTTTTAATTAAGGAACTGCGAGAAAACAAGCAGCGCAAACTGAAAATGGAATAAACTATATTATAAAAATATATAAAAGGATTATGCAAGTGAATAAGAGCAAAACCGACACAAACAACACTCGTTTATCCAAAACGAATTTGATTATTCTCAAAGAACTACGGAACTATCGAAACGTATTAAACCGACATTTCAGGATACAATTTCGGATAAAAATAAAGTTTGTCACTGGAGCTTAGATGAAAGAGGTTCAGTTGTCTGTAGGGTTACCATACTACTGACTGACGTGAGACTGATCTTAAATTATCGTGATTCATGTGAATTTTTTTTCATGTATCCTTTATTAGTTTAGTTTATTTTTTGTTTCAGTATAATTTTTTTCTTAATAGCTATATGTAATATGTATTTTTGCACTTCTTGCCTACCTTATCTAATTTAATACATTTTTTATCTCACAGTGGCTGCCTGAGAGAGATCGCTCGAAAGAGAAATAAGTTGCCCTCGATGTTCAATTTTTATATTGTTAATAATAAATAATAGTAGAAGTTACTTGTATTACTACAATTAAGTTATTGTAAACAGGTTAATTGTATACTGCAGATAATCAAAGGCTCTACAGTGTTTTCGGGGAAATAAGAATAAAAATTCCAGCTTTACAAAACAATGTTTAATTATATGCCTCTAGAAATCTAGTTTTTGTGAAGAAACACAATATTAGGTCCAATTGCCGAACTCAAATAAGTTTATAAAATACATATTTGCTATATTTTAGTTTTATATGTTTTTAATGCCTTAATTGTTTCACTTCAAGTCCAAATATTATCTCAGATCATTTTTGTCATGATATTACAATCGTTTAACCCTAACTTGGCAGAATTTATTTTTTTAATATCTAAATAATATTCATAGCACTGAACCGTAATGACCCAAGGTGTCTAGAAATAGTAAGATGGTTTTAGTCCAATTTTTGAAGAGAATACTTCTTTAGCGGCACACTTTTTTGAAATGGGTAAAAAATGTTAAACTCGCATCAGGACACATGACACCTGATCGAAAATTCGTAAGACGGATGGAGAGTAGACAGCTGGCGCGGCGTATTTAATGTAATATAAATTGTCATGTTTGTGTACGATAGCGCAATAAATAAATATTGTATTCTACCACGTAAATTATAGTACTTTTATACTGATAATTAAAGCAACTCGTGCAAAATTATTCCCTAACCAATGGATATGTAACATAAGAAAGTGTCTAGTAACACTACTTCTAGTCTCTATAAAGAGGAAGACACTCTGTTCTTGTGTGCTATAATAATACACAAATATACATAATGAAAACTCTTGATGTCTTAAAGTGATGGATATAAAAAACTTTAAATTAAATAATTTTGAACCTTTGCTTCTTAAGATTTTTATTGTTGCCCAATAAATCGTTATTTTCCATCTAGACTACAAACGCGTCAGTTCTCGCCAATTATAAATTTAGTACCTCTTATATAAATGGTAGAAGATCAACAGTAAACGGCAGCTTATCTTAAAAAGATCAAAAACATGGCTACTATATTATATCATTGTGGCAGCCCTAGTTCAGCAATATTGTCACATTTGCATGCGGCGTTCGCGATTTCTTATTCAATTCGAACTTGTTCCCTACTTTATTGGAGCGAGTGTCACGCGGTGGGACATGGCATCGAAGAATTATTTTTGATGAAATCTTTCTTGGTCTTTTATTGCAAAGTTTTCGATACTTCAAATATTTTGTTATTTGAATATGGGATTCCTTTTAGTTGTTACTAACTTTCATCCTGACAAAGTATTGCAAGCCCCATGACAGTGAACGAAGACGTTAAAAAACTTTCTCATACTATACTAAGTAATCAACTTACCGTTATTATGACGGAACATTAACTGATTGAACAGCGTAAACGAAATGACTTGCCGTATAATACTTCGAATTTTATAATCTTGACACTATAAAAGCATTTATTTTCCACATTCATATCGCGAGGAATAAAGATATTTCATCAACGCGTGACGTCGCTGCAAACATATTGGATTTTGCAATGAAATTTTTCATACGATGTCTTCAAAGCAAAATAAAATGTTGAACATTAAATATTTTCCGCGGAAGTTCTGAATAAAGTTGTTGTAACTCTATCTGTGAATCCGAACGGATGGAGTTTTGATGTAACGTTTGTACACTTAGTGAAAGAATGCTTTTAAGAGTTTAAAAAATCTTAGAAAGAAAACTTCGTGCAAGTTGGTGTTTAGTTTTCATAACTTTTATGAAGTGAATCGTGATTTTGTATTTGTGTGTTCATGTTTGAAGAAATAACTAATATACCTGACTTCATTGATTTTGTTTATTTATATAAAGTTAGTACTTTAATACAGAACTTGCTTGCTTAGTTTTCGTTTATCATCCTAGAGTTTCTAGAAGTTCTTTAATACGTACCTCCGGCTCTGTGTTCCGCTACATCTAATGCTCCTAATGATAATATTGACATCTTTTATAACAAGTCTTTCTATTTATTGTTTTCAGTTTTATTAAATCTAAAGCTTTATGTTTATGTTTAGTCATTTTTTTTCTAATAGACTACTATGTTATCGGCCTTTTGTGTCTGACACACACCGTAGATATTTGGTCTAAGGGTGAGATTAAACGAGACGCGCAAGCTATGACCCCCGTGAGTCGAATTCCATTACATTTTTAAAGTACTAGATTTAGTAGTAGATTTAGCGATAAGTTCGTTGTAAAGTTGGAACATAAAAGAAGGAATAATACCGTTATAATTAATATACATAAACGTTTTTAATTATTAGTACAGAAAGTAATTAAATAGTTTTAACTAACACGCATTTTGATAATTTATCGAAATGAAACCTATTAAGGATTATAAAATAGTTATTCCTCTAATTAAAACCATAAAGGTGAAATTTGATTGAGCTTAAACACTTCATTAGGCTATAAACTACTGTTATCTTTATGGCCCTTGGAATGGATTCTGACCCCTATTGTTTTATAGCAATCATAAATAGTATTGGGCGTAGGCGTGTCGAATCAAAAAGGCATTAGAGCGTGAATAAAGAACAACTGAGGTATTTAAGGGTTAAGTTGTGAATCATTCAAGTTTGTTTGTTTTACGGCTTGAGCAAGATCAGTATGCTAAAACTTAATGATAATTTGCTTTCCAACCGGGAATCGAACCCGATGACACGCATGGCTTCGCGACCCACATAATACCTAGTAAATCTATATAAATCTAGTATAATTTTAATCACCAATTACATATTAAATCTAAAATTACTTTCATATCGCTAAATCTTGAATAATATTAAAGCATTGTTTTACTAGATGAATAATAATTCGTCACAATTGATAAATAATGAATAATTTATAGGATATTATGCTTAAAATCAATTCAGTGAATAAACCATTATTGTATTGAGTATTGAATCATAAATGGAATTTCTATTTAATATAGCTTCGCTAAAGTATGGAAATCGGTAAAAAATGGCTACGTATGCTACGCCTGCTACGAGGGCTACGAAAGCTACGAACAACACTTTAAGGCAATAAACTTTTATCATTGTAAAGGATACTACTACGTAGCTGCTGGATGCATGACGCCAATCATAAAAAAATACACAAAAGAAGAAATGATATTAGTAGGAAATTGCTAATGTAGGCCCATTTCATTACCAATTCTAGTAGCAAATATGCTTTGTCATTAGTGGAAGATTGCAATGTTCGATGTTTGAATTTGTCAAAACCATATGACTGACTTTGTATCTTCCGATTCTAAGGCGTAATGCGGTGCATGCCCGATAGGTACTTTTGTTTACTAATCAATACATATGCGGGTCTCAAATATTTATGTTTATTTATTTATTATATACATGATCTTAAATAGAAAATAAGTTGGTGTGGTGGAAACACAAACTTGATTTCTTGATCTTTTCTTGATTTCTTCTCTTTCTTCCTCAAATTACTCTTTAAGTTCTCTGTTTAATGAAAAGGGTTTTAATGTAACAAAGAAGGTTTCTTTTTATGTACGGATCAAGGGTCTGAAATAAATACTAAATATATACAATCGTTTCTTGCTGTCTTCTCTTTCTTACTTCCTCAGCTTACTCCTCAGTTACTTATGTAACAGGGGTAAAACGGGCAGGAGGCTCACCAGATGTTAAGTGATACCGCCGCCCATAGACACTCAGATTGCCAGAGGGCTTGCAAGTGCGTTGCCGCACATTTAAGAATTGGTACGCTCTTTTCTTGAGGACCCTAAGTCGTATTGGTTCGGAAATACATCGGTGGTAAAAAACGCTCAATTGTGGAACGACGTACTTCGAGGTGGAATTTTGTATTCTGCCTCGACATCCGATAATAAAACTTTGTAGCATTTAAATACCAAAATTCAAGTAGTCTGTTGCTACCACGACTGTAAGCATTGTAAAATCCGTAAAAACGTCTTAATAATGTGTAGTACTTCCGTAAACGAAAAGCGATGTCAGTTGTCAAATAATAGTACATTAGTTTGAAGAATTAATTTATTGTAAATAAATTAAAATATTCCAACAATATCAGATATTATCTGCAAGTCAGTAGTTAGGACACAGTCGTAAAACAGGCGAGTTGCAGTTCAACTAAGCCGATTAAGAAATTCTTTCATTGAATGTAACCTACATCAAATGACCCCTTTATACTAATAAGTTGATTTTAAATGCTATGTGATATATCTTTGACTATAGTATTGTCTTTTATTGACATAACTTTTACACATTGAAAAACACTTTTTTACCTTTACTTACTTACTTTAAAAGCACGCGAAACGTCAGTTAAATTTAAAATTATGTAAAATAATTGTAAATTTATAAAAAAAATACATAACTTCAATCCGGTAAAAAAGTATTTTTCTATATCTTTGACTAGTTCTACTTTCTTTATTATATACCTTGCTTTTGTCCATACCGAGGTCCGACTGTCGTTACTATTAGAAGCTTTATACATATTTTATTTGTAATAAAAAACAAAAATTGTGAGGCAAACTTTAATATTATATATTTCGGTTCTTGATATACATGCACGGTAAAGATTACGATTCCTTTCCAATTTGGAATTTATTCTGACGTTATTCCGTGAACCATTTTTTTCTTCAATTTGTTGTCTGTGGCCTATGAAAGTCTATCTTTTTCACGTGTATTAAGGTTTTATTTTGCTCTTTTCATATAAACATTTTGGAAATGGAAATAACATTTGCGGCGGTGTAATAAAAATAAAAATTTATTGTGCTTTAAAATCCGAGCTTAATAGCAAAATATTCGTTCTAAAATTGAACTGTCAAAAGCCGCTTAGGAGGATAACCATTGTCATATTGACGATAAAAATAATTCTAGAACTAAAATCCTCGGAATAGACATTCTATATTCAAATTCTTTCCATAAACAAATTGCGTTGTGTCAATAATGTGTCATAACGGCTTAATTTCTTTCCCCGTACAGTTAAATCCCGCATGATTGATGTATGATCGTAACGATATTAGTATGTTCGGTCGTAAAAAGCTTATCCCTTGACACTTGCTTTTAAGTGCCAGCGATACAAAATATCTATGAAATAACTAAACATTTATGCTGTTCAAGAAATTTTCCTTTTATAAAATAACTACATGATTTTATGCTTAATTATTGTTTGTTAATTTTACAACAACAATAATCTAAAAACGGTAAAAAATCAAAACTTGAACAGCGTGACAATTTCCTAAAAAGTTTTTCACTTCGCGCGGGAAAAAGTGAAATTTCCAAAACGTCCTCATGATTTATGTCGTCTTACGGAATAACATGGAATCTTTTTGTTGTTTTAAATGTTTTACTTGGGCCGCTATTTGCATTGAACGCTTTTTTATGGTCTTTTCTGTCTCATTTGATTTGGGTAGAATAAATTTAGGGTTTTAATTTCGCTTAGTCCCTTCTCAGGCATTGAATATTCAGAATGTTAGGGCAAAACTTTCATTCTGATTTGCAATTTTCAAATGTTTTTAATGAAGTGCCTTAAGGCGTGTTATTTCGGATATGAGCTTTACATTTTATGTGCCTGTTTCACTTATTTTCTTTTAGGCTTTCTTTCATGTTGTGGGTTTTCATGTGTATTTTTGTAAAATAATTATTAGCAATATTTTAAATGTTACTTGGCAGGAATTTTTCGCTATTACGAATTAGATATTAAATAATGAACGGCTTAAACAATAAAAAAAAATATCAATATTATATTAAGCTATGATAAACTAGTTTTTTTTAACAATTTTAATATGACTAAAATGCTTATTTACTTAAGCGATACATAAGATGGTCCAAAATTAATAAATAACGGGAATTTAAGTTTGGTTTTTGTTCCTGTTTAGTTTTTTTTTCTTAATAACTATATGTAATATGTATTTTTGCTCTTTTTGCCTACATTATCTAATTTAATACATTTTTTTGCTATTCTCACAGTGGTTGCCTGGAAGAGATCGCTCGAAAGCGATAAGGCCACCAGTTGCCCTCCTTTACATTTAATTATGTTAAATTTTTATATTGTAATGCAACAAAGTATAAATAAATAAATAAACTTTTTTTTCCGCAGTGCCTCCAGATATAATGAGTGATGATACGTCTGGAGACGTATCGGTTCAAGAGTTGGAGAATGCGACTCTCACTTGCAAAGCGACTGGACATCCTGCCCCCAAGATCACGTGGAGGAGGGAAGACCACGAGCCCATATTGCTAAAGAAACCTAACTCAAGAGAGTTTGAAAAAGGTAAGAATGATACGGCTTAACCATTTTCTTGCTTATCTAGGGTTCATCCACTATGCTTTGGTTGACATGAATAGGGTTTAAATCAATAACATCAGAATCAATCAAAATTAAAAAACAATCATTACAGTTACATTGTCTTAAACATAATTTTTTATATCTTTTTGTAACGTCTATATACAAACTCACTCTAATGGCTATATATACTGTATGTTTATACCAAATCATTTTCATATAATTAATGCTTATGCAAGGATATGAATGGTACCGATTTTCCTATTATTATTATCAAAAAACACTAATCATTATGGGAAAAAACTGTCCTATTACAAATTTAATAAACTTCCTGCACTTCTTAATGACATAACAAAAAGTAAAATTAAATTCAAATTAAAGAATTATTACAAAAATCAAACAATTTTAAACAATCCATAACAATAAATTTATATATAAGACATCTTGAATAAGAATTCTCGTCGAAAATAGGTTTCTTACGTCGGCTACATATAGAGCGTCTAATGTTAATAATGTTGATGTTTCAATTGGTTTGTGACGTTTTACGGGCAAAACAATTCCTATAATGTATGTCATCGGCCTTAGTATATAAGTTACTTATTTAGATTTGTTCAACTTCCTGGTGGAAAAGAATAGTGTCTAGTTTGTGTTGTCAAGTTGTTGCAATATAAGAAATACAGTAATCACAACTTTAATTCTTCGTCCAAAAATCTTGCTAAACCCTTTTATTTTCGGGATACAATTTTAAGCTAATATATTTTATTAAAATAATGCTCCATTCCTTTTTGTTTCTAGCCCATAGATTTACTGTAATAGTCCTAAAAAAAAACATACATTTCTACGTGTTTAATTTTTAAATAAAACGAGGAAGGATATCAATTCGAAATGTATTTTTGTGTTCAAGCAAAAAATAGCTTAGCATTAGCCTTTGAATATATAATTGTATTATATATAATGAACTGTTTATAAACTAATTAACGCTTTATACATCTAATTCTCTCAGTACAAGGCCAGTCAAATAAAAATATTTTTCGGAAAATAATTTATTATAAAAAAAACACAATGAATATTTTAAATAAGTATACAAAAGACTAAAGTGCTTAGCTCAGGCTCTTAAGATCATACTGAGCACGCCCTCAACTGAAGAGGATTTTAACGACTAATGACGCTATTCGGTATCAAAGGCTCAAAGGCCATATACGAGAAATGCGTGTTCAAAATCGTTTTATTCGTATTTAGTTCGGAGTCAGTGTATGAAATCCTTGATAATTTCCATACGGGCTGAATAAAATAAAATTTTATTAGCTAAAGTTACCGAAGTTTAGCTTAACGTTCAAGTCGCGATATAAGGTAACGTCTATAATGGTATAAACTTTCCGTATTTGACAATTGGGAGTCTTATCTTTTATATTAACTTTTTCATGTATTCTAAAATGAGTTTTGAGTTTAGATGATGAGATATATAATATAACGGATATGAGGTAAAGTAACCTTTTTGCTATATTAAAGATATACTCGTAGCAAAGAGGTTTCGAAATAATTTACAATCGTTTAAAAACACAGCTTGCTCGTGGTTTCTTAATTTTGCTTATTTGGATTGTGTTTATTTCCCCCCCTCCAGGGGGAGTCAGGAATCCCCACGAGGACGTATGATTCAGGGCCCTGTTAAACAACTAAATTAATTGTTTTATCGAAAAGCAGAGACTAGAACACATTTTTTCTTAAAAATACATTATTCAGCATTTAATGGTCTGTCAACTCATGGTAGTGCTACTGATAGCTTAGGCGTGTACTTTGAATTTGGCCCGTACGTCAAAAAACGCTAGTACATATGTCACGCCGTTTTATAACGCGTAGAGTTTTTAATTGTATTTCGTTCCTTTAACGACTTTTCTACGTTGTGGCTAATTAAATACGGGGATTAATTAATGTGTCTACGTTACAACATTACGTGACATGTTGAATTTAATAATAACCTTATTACAATACGTAAACATTAATAACTTTTTAAAGATCTGAAAACGAATACAAAAAAAATATCCTTTTATTTAATTACAATGCATATACATAATGAAATTGAAGAGTGAATACAAAGTAAATTCATTGTGCACATACCTTTGTACTCGAAAGCATCGTCATTTCGTGTCACGCGCGATTATTTTACATTGTGAAAATTCTTTACGTGTCTGCATTATGCTAGAACTTTGAAAATCGTACTTTCATACGATTTCTATAGATAACGTTGTTAAATTACTTATTTTATGGTATAATGTGGTTTGAATTTAGAAGTTTTTAGAAATCGTCGCCACTGGTTAACAACATTCGAAATTCAAACATCGGATGCATTTTAATGAATAAGGTAATAGAGCAATGGTGGCAGTTTTGGGCTCCCACACAAAACTGCGAATTCGCATCGCATCGCAAATATTTGCGAATTCGCACGAACGCACCGTAAGAAGTTCCGATCTGCTTCGCATCGCACATTCTTGCGATATTACGTCATCCTTGGTGACGCCATTTTAGTCCGCTCTGAGACAGCTTTAGAGAAAGACGCGCGGCGCCTCCGCCGCCTTCTTTGTTTATAAAAAATTGCGGAATATGATGTGGATATTTTAATATTTTTAATTGAGGAGCGTCCCGTCCTTTGGGACACAAGTGATGAACATTACAAAAATAAATTTATTAAGCAAGATGCGTTGAAGAGCGTCTGTGAAAGTTTGGATCAGAGTTCATAATCGTAATAAATGGATGAACCTAGAATCTCCTTTTTCTTTCATATCTATTTAACAATAACAGAAGTGCAATTATCTTTTTACAATCCATCTTACGCGTCCTAAAAACACGTCCAGTACGGCTGACTACGAAGAAATGGTCGCCCTACCAAACGGTTCGTCGCACTAAATCGTATCGCAGAAATTCACATAGCATCGCATCGCATCGCAGTTTTGTGTGGGAGTCCTGTATTATTAGGAGTTTAAATTTGGAACGATATTTTATACGAGTTATAGCTTAACCTACGCTATGATAACAAGGGTAAGGTCAAGTGATAGGCGTTTTCGCAGAGTCGTGTAAGTAATATCAAAAAAATCTGTTCGTAATAGAGAAATGAAATCGCTTGTGCATTCCAGGTTTCAAGATATATTTGAGACATGGTAGTTTCCATAGACAATCCCTAAATCTTCTTAATTCTATCATAATTAATATATTATTTATTTATTAACACTTTGATGCTTAGTACACATACATTAGATAGCAAAAAAATATTAAGGATGCAGCGGGCCTTATCGCTAACTAGCGATCTCTTTCAGGCAACCCTATTAAGGAAATGTTATACTAAGTGTAAAGTGATTTACTAATTAAATAGACAAATTAAAATTATAGATAACAATGTGTCTGCATTGTTATATTATAAAATTTCTAAACAAACATCTAAAATAGTAAAAAAAAACTAAAAGCTAATGTCAAGCGTCATGAATCACTTCAATAAAATAAAAATAATATATTTACGTTACTATAAAAATATACTTCAAAAAGTCACGATTGAAAATATGAAAAGGATATAGTTAAGAGGTAGAAGAGGTATAGAAGACTTTTTTTAATTAGATTAATGTAAGAAAGCATTTTATCTTGATTCCACAAAGACACAGAGTAGATAGATCTCACGTTCAACGACAGTCTGACTTCGATCGATTACATTACAAATTAATGTCTATGGATAAGCCGCATACTCACAGACATTTATGGAATGATCCAAATGCTTTGAAAATAATTCTATAAACTGCATGTTATAAGATTTACCTGTTTTTACGAAAATAAATAGTCTAATAATACAGGGCTATTACTTCTTCTATGTATTATAACATAGAGCATATATTTTACGGTTCTAAAGTTATTTACTGGCCAAAACATGTTTCGGGAGTTTTCTTAATAATTGTAAATGAAGTAGACAAAATATGACTGCGTTATATAGGGGTTTAAAATTAATTAAATGTTTTTATAAGTTAAAACACAAAAAGCCGTAAAATATAATATGCTGACTTTATCACTGGAATTGTATTGAATTTATTACAAAAGGAAATATTATTCGTTGTCACATATTGATTAAAACTTCAATGTTGGCAACATTAATAAACATTTCATTAACACAAAATTATTTTATTTCTGAATTTAAAAATTAATAGAACATGTAAATTCAGTCCATTAATTCAAAGGCGTAGTACACTTACTACGCTTGTCACAATTGACGAGACTAATCAAAAACATAGTGATCTATATTATTACATCTTTGAAAATTAAGCGTCGAAGCCTTAAAGTAAACCGTGTCATGAGCGAAAATGTGAAGATATATTGTGTCCTAAGCCTTAACGGGCGCAGGTGTGTCCGTAAATTGCTCTCGGAGTCTGAGGAGTTCAAGTGAAATATTTTAAGACGTGTTTACACACCCTCAAATTATGTATTATATAACATTAAAATTTGATACCGCAATTATATCAAAATAAACACTAGTAGATTGTTATTTGATTCATCTAAATATTGAGTTGATTTTATAGTTTCAAAGAGTATAAATAAAATCCATTCTTTATTTTAATCAGAAAGACTCGATCACTCGCTTCACGTGATTTTTAAATTGAACTCTTGAAATCGAAAAATAAATTGAGGGGACATTACAACTTTTATTTAAAAATTGGATATTTTTAAAGGTATTGTTATGTTAATACATATATAAAAGTTTACTTCAAAATACTCTAAATTAAAATATTGAATAATATGAAGTTCGTAGACCTAACCAACCGGTGCGCGTCGAGCTCTCGACCGAGGCGGACGTGTCTTTTGTGAAGCGCAGACGCTGTTATTGCTATGCGTTGACGTACCTACTTTTCGCGAGTATTGATCGTCATTGCTTTGAAAATTGTTTGTGTCTTGAAGAAGAGGAGAGTTTGTGTCTTGCGTTGATTAATTTCCGCATTCTTTTATTGGTTTTGGTATAATTGTTCAAGGTCATGCGTTGATTAATTTCCGCAGTCTTCGGATAATAGGTCCAAAAGTATTCGTGGTTCTTAATCTTTGTGTCGTTGTGTTTGTGTCTGTTGTTGTTTTCTAATGATATCTTGGTTTGATATTTAGTGTTGTGGTTTTAATCAAAATGGATGACTGTAGCTCGGAATCGAGCATATGGCTAAGACCCGTAAACGGTCTTTCTTCAAGGAGCCTCTTGATGTCGGCGGTATATCTGCTTCTGATACTGAGACAGAACAATCGGTTTCAAGGAGGGAAACTGTGAAGAAAAAGCCGAGTTCTCATTGTGTTGGTATTGGAAAAGCCAGGAAAGCATTTAAAGAGGCTAAAGAAGAAGCGGCGGAAGTTTCCTTTGAGAGGCACTTACGGAGTAAGTCTTTTCGCAAGGAAGCCGGAAAAAGTCTGTGATTAAACCGTCATTTCTTCTTGATGAAGATATTGAATCTCTGGGCGCAGTAGATATACGACAGAGAGCGGAGATAAGAACAGCTAAGCTTCTGGAGTTTGCTAAAAATCCAGGGAGTCTTACTGAACCTCATTCTGACGATCTGCAAAAGGCGGCAGAAGACTTGCAGGAGATAATTAAATGTTTAACGTCTCGTTCAGTGGCAGAGGAGACTCGCCGCCTGCAAGCGGATAACAAACGTCTGCGAAACCATGTTGCTGATCTGGAAGGATCTTTAAAGGCACTGCGAAGGGAGTTCTCTGAAAGATCAGCTCCTTTTTCCGAAGTTAACCCCTCACAAGACCCAAATTTTTTGAAGACGATAATAAATGAGATACAAGGTGAGGTCATGCGCTCGGTGGGTGCAATGATCGATGCCAAATTGGCGGGAATGGAGGACCGCTTATTACCAGCAAGTATTATTCGTCCGCCCCTTGCGGCTTCAAAAGAAAGAGAGCACGCGAGACCTGTGGGGTCTTCCATTAATGTGCTGCCTGTTGCAGGTGCCACTGAGAATTCAATTCAGATGCTTGAGGGTCATTGCCCTACTCCAAGTTGCTCCCAGGTGCAGGATGGTGCCTGGACGTCAGTTGTTGCGCATCCTAAGCGCAAAAGTAAGATATTGTCTACTCCTGCGAAGATGGCAACTGTGCCAAGTGCGGTGTCGGAAGCACGAAAAAAAGTTAAACTTTCTGCACCGCGATCTGCTGCGGTTGTCATTAAATTGCAGCAGGAGGCCGCAGATAGAGGTGTTACGTATGCGGGTATATTAAAAAAGGCTAGGGACAATGTCGTATTAGCTGACTTAGGCGTGACTGAAGTCAGAATTAGAGAGACTGCAACAGGAGCCCGAATTATTGAGATACCCGGAACTCAAAGTGCAGAAAAGGCTAGCCAACTTGCTGAGAAACTTCGCAACGTTCTTGCAGAAGAGGTTAGGGTGGAAACGCCGGTGAAGCGAGCAGCTCTTCGAATTGGGGGACTGGATGACTCTGTGTCTGTCCAAGAAATCATTGCAGCAATAGCTGCAAAGGGTGATTGTGAGGTGGATGTGATAAAGGCGAGCGCTCTTGTAAGGGGCCAGGGTGGAAACAATATAGTTTTTGTACAATGCCCAGTCACTGCAGCTAAAAAAGTTACCGAAGGTCGTTTGCTTGTAGGTTGGAGTTCAGCTCACATTCAGGTGATAGAAGATGGCCCTCTACGATGCTATAAATGTCTAGGTTTAGGCCATATTAGTGTGAAATGTCCATCAGATGTGGATCGTAGCACTTTATGTTTCCGATGTGGAAAGAATGGACATCAATCTGCAACATGTACAGCGGCTGTTGCGCACTGTGCTGTCTGTGGCGATGCTGGTAAGCCAGCGGACCACATAATGAGAGGAAGAAAATGTAATCCTCCTATTGTAAAGGCAAAGATGGTGCATTTGGCTAGAGGGATCAGCACTGTAAATCAGGCTTTGCCTCGGGAGGCTGATATTATGTCTCAATAATGGGTAGTAGGGCACATATTAACTTTCTGCAGGCGAATATAAATCACTGCGCTAGGGCACAGGACCTTCTCCTGCAGACTAGGGCTGAATGGGATATTGATATTACTGTTGTCTCGGAGCCATACTTTGTACCTTCACCATCTCATTGGTTAGAAGATTTAAGTGGCCTCGTCTGTATAATTGCTCGTCCTGGTGGATATCCTCTTATTTTAAAGGATCGTGGTATAGGTTATGTTGTGGCTGAGTGGAACGGCCTCATAATAGTTGCTGTTTATTTTTCTCCAAACAGAGAACTATCGGAGTTTCTTACTTTTCTGGACAACTTATGCCTCCCAATCCAACGAGCACAATTGCCAGTAATAGTATTAGGCGACTTTAATGCCCGATCTCAAACATGGGGTGATAGCCTCACTAATGATAGAGGAAAAGCTGTAGAGGAATGGTATACAGAATTGGGACTTTTTCTGCTTAATAGAGGGAACGTTCCAACCTGTGTGCGGGCGCAAGGGCAATCCTTGGTAGATCTAACATTTTCTTCACCAAGTCTAGCCTCCTCGGTGCAAAATTGGAAAGTTGCGGAAGATATTGAGACTCTGTCGGACCATCGCTATATTAGGTTCAATATTTTTAAATCCCAGAGACGGTATGAAGTGGGTGTTAATAGACAGGCATTCCCACGCTGGGTTCTCAGCAGTCTAAATAAGGATCTAGCAGAAGAGGCGGCTATTGTACAAGCCTGGTGTGCTCCCGCTATCTGGCCTACAGACGTTAATGAAGCAGCTAGTCGTCTTCGTCATGCGGCAAAAGCAATATCAAACGCTTCCATGTCAAAATGGAGGCGCCAGCCACCACGTAGAATGGTTCATTGGTGGAACGAGAATATTGCTTATTTACGTGAAATGTGCAACAGTGCTAGAAGAGCATATCTTCGCAATCGCCGAAGACATCGGCGTGATGCTGCTCAAGAACAACGACTTCACTCTCAATTTGTAGAACATAAGAAGGCCCTACAACTGGCTATTAGTCAGGCTAAGGATAAGGCACATAGTGAGTTTCTTGAAAGTCTCAATCAGGACCCATGGGGGCGCCCATACCGTCTTGTACGAAATAAATTGCAGGCAGGAGGTCCTTCACTTACTGAGACACTCCGGTCAGACTTTGTCGCCAGAATCGTATCTGAACTATTTCCCGCTGACCCCAACATTGTTCCTCCACGGATGACATCTGATATAAGACCAGAAATAGAAGGCGAGATTCCCTTGGTTAGTGATGTGGAATTTGCAAACGTAGTGGATCGTCTAGAAAAGCGTAGGAGAGCCCCAGGTCCAGACGGTATACACGGCCGTGTATTGGCAATTGCTGTTGAATATCTAGAGGGTGAAATGCGGGAATCATTTAATCTTTGTTTTTGTACTGGACAATTTCCGCAACTATGGAAGGAGGGGCGTCTATGTTTATTGCGCAAGCCTGGTCGCCCACAAGATACTTCATCAGCATACCGCCCAATAGTTTTACTTAATGAGGTGGGTAAGCTTTTAGAAAGGATAATAGTTTGGCGCTTAAGTCAACATATATCTGTTGTTGGTCCAGATTTAGCCGACGCTCAGTACGGATTTAGAGTTGGGCGATCAACATTAGAAGCGGTTGGCGCCTTGAAACATTTTACTATGGAGGCTGTCCGTAGTGGAGGTAAGGCCTTGGCAGTTTCCTTGGATATTTCCAATGCTTTTAATAGCTTGCCGTTTACAGTCATAATGGAGGCTCTCCGTTTCCACGGTGTGCCCTTATATCTTCAGAATCTTGTCAGAAGCTATTTAGAAGATCGTAAAATTCTGTATGTAAATGACTCAAGCGAGCTGGTTCGGTGGCCAATGAAGTGCGGGGTTCCTCAGGGCTCGGTACTGGGCCCCCTTTTATGGAACATTGGATACGATTGGGTGCTTAGGGGTACGTTGCTACCTAAGTTAAAAATGTTTTGCTATGCAGATGATACCCTTATTGTAGCGCAAGGTAGAGACTTCCAAGAAGTGGTACGTCTAGTAGAATTTGGGACCTCTTTAGTAGTTGATAGGATTGGCCTACTAGGACTTAAGGTTGCTCTTGAAAAGACTAGTGCGCTCTTGTTTCACCTTGTTTCCTTCTAGGGCATCAATTATTGTTAATGAAGTTAGAGTGTCGGTTGTCGTAATATGAAGTATTTAGGGCTCATTCTTGATGGTAGGTGGAAGTTTGAGGATCATTTTAAAGCTCTTGGTTCGAGACTAGTTGGTGCAGCAGGGGCACTGAGTCGTCTGCTTCCAAATAAAGGTGGACCTGACGAACGGTGTCGGAGGCTTTACTGTGGGGTCATTCGAAGCATGGCACTTTACGGAGCCCCAGTGTGGCAAGACTCGCTCACTTTAACCAATAAAATCCTTCTACGGAGGCCGCAAAGGGTTGTGGCAAGAAGAATAGTCCGTTGTTACCGAACGGTGTCTTTTACCGCTTGCTGTATATTGGCTGGCACTCCACCTTGGGAGTTAGAGGCTGAGGCTCTCACTTTAGTATACAATCACCGGATGGAGTCGAGGGCTGAAGGTATTTACCCTGGTGTTGAGGAAGTCGAGAATTTAAGACGTTTGGCGCGATCAGCTACAATGCAAAAATGGTACCAAGACTTAGCTAACCCAGCAGCGGGGCATAGAACGGTGGAGGCTATTCGTCCAGTACTTAGTGACTGGGCAAATAGAAAAAGTGGTGCCCTTACCTTTCGTCTTGTGCAGGTGTTGACAGGACATGGATGTTTTGGGCGATACTTGCATGACATCGTGCGGCGGGAACCAACACCGAGCTGCTTGGAGTGTGGCGCAAATGATGATACTGCACAGCATACGTTGGAGGATTGTCCGCAGTGGTCTCAGCTACGTCACAATCTTATTTCTGTGGTGGGTAATAACCTTGCTTTGCCTTGTGTTGTACAAAAAATGGTCGGCAGTGACGAGGTATGGAATGCAGTGGTATGCTTCTGTGAGCATGTCATGCTACAGAAGGAGACAGCAGAACGAGAGAGGGAGCGCTTTAGGACGAATCCTAGGGGTAGAAGACGGGGAGAAAATAGGAGAAGATATGCCCATCTCCTACCTCCTATGTAGTGTATACTGCACCGGAGGTTTTTGAGTGTAACATGCCGTTGAGGTCCCGGTAGAATGCGACAGCGACCCCGGAGCCTCTGTAACGCGGCTTTGTCGGAACTACTCGAGGTGGTTTTAGTGGGTATTGCTCACCCGGTCTCTGAATAGCAGAGATTTTGGCGTGGGTCGAGTCCCACATACCCCTGTTCAGGGGATGCGCAAATGCATTTCCACCTCGGATATCAAAAAAAAAAAAAAAAAAAAAAGACCTAACCAACCAACCAGAGCCAACGCTGGTATTCTGTAACTTCTACTAGTGATCACAACATTTGTACGCAATATAGATATAGTCTTGGAATGGCCAGGAATAAAAACCCTATCGAGGTCAGAATCGCTATCACTATTGATGGTTACAGAGACCGCAGATCCAGTAAAATTACTGTTCAATAGATGCTTGTGATTATATTTAGATTTAGATTATTAGGGTCACTTGGGTTGCATGCTTTGGCGTGTGCAGGGCTGAGGTGTGACATCCAAGGGACTGGCCTGCGTAAGCGCATTTTCACCTTAAAAAAACCTTAGGTTTGGTAATAGGCTGGCACGCCCTAAGAAAGAACGCTTCTAATATCGTCTAACAATAAAACCCAATTCCTTTCAATGTCTCTATTCCCAAAACTGGTTTCCAAAACGTGGTGTAAAGATGACTCACTGTTGAAATCTTAGTAGGGATCGAAATCGCTTCTGTACCTACTTGCTAACCTTTTAATCAGCAAATATGATAAGATTGGAGGAAACAAAAAAGGATTGTCTTTGATTAACATAACTTTTATTCATTTAATAAAACACTATTTTGACCGGATTGAAGTTATGTATTATTATAAATTTACAACTATTTAAAATTATGTTAAATAGTTGTAAATTTATAATAATACATAACTTCAATCCGGTCAAAATAGTGTTTTATTAAACAAAAAAGGATTTTCAGTCGTGGCGAGTGGAGTGATCTAAACAATTACAAACCATGATTTTTCATACGAAGTTGAAGGTGATGGTTTCATAATTCGTAACTCTTATACGAAACATCACCTAAGTCATATAACATAGATTCACGCTTACAAACTTAAACTTCAGATTATGAGTTAGTGGTAAAAGGTATTCTTCTCTATAAATCTAAATAGGTATACATCGATACCATAATAAGAATTTTACGTTAAATGAATTTCAACCGTTTTTGTGCCATGTCCCACCTTAGCCTTTGTAAAATTCTTATGCCCCCCTCCCCGTCTATGTAATGATAGCTAGGAAGAAATTACTTAAAGAAAAAAAAACTTTTACATGCGTGGTCACCGTTTCGCTGTTAAGCACGCGAAACGTCGGATAAATTTGAAATTATGTTAAATAATTGTAAATTTATAATAATACATAACTTTAATCCGGTTAAAAAGTTTTTTCTTTAAATGTGTAAAGGTTATGTCAATCAAAGACAATACTAAGAAATTACTTGAAAATTGTTTACGAAACACAGTAAGTAGATTTTAAAACGTATATAAAAAATAATACATTTTCGAATAGCCCTTAACTATCAAATTGCCCCCCTGTGGGGACACGGGAAACACTGGTCTAGTATATTTACTTACGGGCTTTGTTAATACGTAATTCCTTTTCTGCCCACGCTTAGCTAAATCAATATTCTTATATAAGGTTAAGCATTATTTCGATAAGCACCTACGCCCACACACTAATTACGCTTTTAATATACCTTTTGTATCAGAGTCATCGTGTATAGAAGCGTTTAATATGTGGAAGTGGCCGAGTGAATTTATAACTCTGTAAATCCATTAGGAATAAGTTTCAAAATGGGTCATTTGAATGGGTTGGCCATTAAAAGTTAATAATAACTTAAATCAATATGTCATTATGATTTAAGTATAGCTTTGTAACGAAATCATTTTTGTATCGTTTCAAAATTTAAAATATGATAATGACATTATTTTGGTTCATAATTAAAATTGTATGTTCCGGAACATTATTCTTTACGTCAGATACCATCTGTGTCCTCGATACACCTTGGTAATTTTTTATCATCACATTGCGATCTTTTCCATCACCGTATGAATAAGTGTCGAGTTTGTCTTTTAAAGCTGATTTAAACCACACCAATTCACTATTATAACTAATCTTTTATTAATAGGATTCGTAATATTTAAATGTAATGAATAATGAGCGGTGCTGCAGGAAGCTCATAAATTATTAAGCAAAGGCTAAAGTTTAGGCGACGTTCATATAGTAATTAAGTTTTAATAATTTCTGATAGTTTCGTATCCAAATTTATAGGTGGACACATATGAATAAATGTTGTAATATAATTATATCTTATTAAAGCTACAATCGATTTTAAAATGTATTAAACAATAAGCATTAATATGATGTATTAATAAAAATCTACTTTGGTTATGGGCTATTCCACCAAATTTTCTTCCAAAAGTGTGTTACTATTAATAAATGCTAAATTGCTTCAAGTGCCCGTAAAAAGTTCGAAGATGGCCCTTGACTTCTCCGGGATACGGGCGGGATATCTGAAAATATGGGACTAATGAGTATAAAATATATGTAAAAACCAATCAATCTCTTATAAGAATGTAGTGAAACACTTCCATGGGAAGAAGTAGCAAGAGTCAAGATTTTGACGAATTATAAAGTAATATTACTCGGCTCGTAAATATATATTATACGTATAAAGTATAATTGACGGCTCATTGGTCTAGTGGTTAGTACCTCTGACTGCGAATCCATGGGTCCCGGGTTCGATCCCCGGCTGAAACAAAACATAGATATGATGAGCGTTTGGTGTTGTGCTTAGGTCTTGGGTGTTTAAATATGTATTTATATGTCTATCTATATATAATATGTTTGTATATCCGTTGCCTAGTACCCATAACACAAGCTTCACCAGCTTAGCATGGGACTAGGTCAATTGGTGTGAATTGTCCAATAAAAAAAAAATTAGTAATAATAAATATACATTTTTTTACAGTGGAAAGTTACGTAGGCAGCTCAATGCCACTATGGAGAGTGGATCGGCGGCAAATGGGCGCCTTTCTATGTATAGCATCCAATGACGTACCTCCCGCCGTTAGTAAGCGGATCACTCTTAATGTTAACTGTAAGTTAATACATCATTTATTTTCCTACCATCGTGATAATATTTTTTTAAACTTTTAAATTATGAGATATTTAGGTGGACACAGACACAGTTTTCGTTGCCATACTCCTCCAAAACGGCTCGACCGATTCTCTTGAAATTTTGTGTGCTTATTGTGTATGTCTGAGAATCGGACAACATCTATTTTTCATCCCCCTAAATGTTAAGGGTAGTCCACCCCTAAATATTTTTTTTTTATTTTTAGATATTTTTTTCTGTTTTTATTTTTTTATGATACAACATTAAAAAATACATACAAACTCCTAACTTTCACCCCTCTACGATCAACCCCTATTTTTTTTATTATAAATGATATATATGGCAAAACGACGTTTGCCCGGTCAGCTAGTTTATTTATAAATACAACAATACTACAATAATCACACATCGAACTTACTGAGTGCGGATTTCCTGTGACGATTTTTTATACATTAGTGCTTCTTAATTGATTCCTAACTTAATTTTATAATAATACTCATAAAATGAATATCCTGGTAGTTAGGAAAATACAATTTAAATATTCAACTAAAATTTAAAAAAAAATGTTTATTATGGAACATAAGATGTATGTATCACTTATTCCACGTCATTACATTTGAATCTGTAGGCATCCCTACTCATCGGCAAACTACTTAATTCATCACCATATATTACAAAAATGATAAACATTAAATTTTATGCATTAAAGTGTCAAATACCAATGGAAACTCGTCATTTTCGTATTGACACACTGCGGTCAAATTACTACAAAATTCGAATTATATTATTCTATAAATACCATTAATAACCAAACATCATTTGCGTAAATAAACCCTCCAATATCCTGAAAGTGAAATTCCGGAAATGGTTGAAATAGTTTTGCACGGTCATTAAATTATAAAGTGGTTAGTCCGCCAGATTTCGAAATTAATCATACGCGCAAAGTTGCGAGCGAGGCCGGGTGATACCGCAATACGAATTGTATGCTAAAGTATTTTCAAACTTAATATTTCAATAATTAGTTAAATATTTTATGAATTCTGCACGGCTAATTAGTTCATACAGCATTTGTTTCATTAATTCCTGAATAGTTTTATTAGATATTATATATTTAAATTAAATTAAATCATAATGAAATACGACAAAAAACATTTGAATCATATTTGGGTCAAATCAGCAATGTAAATGAAATAATAAATTGTTTTACTAAAAGGACTCTTTAAACCAACAATGTCAACAAATTACCGTCTCTAAATAAACAAAAAATTAACCTATTTAGTTAGCGTTTTAGGCTTAAAAACTCTCTTTAATTTCGACTGTTTTCTAGCTACAACATAATTAAAAGGTACACTTAAAAACTTAGGCAAAGTAAAATGTTTGAAATTTGTAAGTAAAATTACAAATACTTTTATTGCAAAGCTTTTCGGCTTACCTGATCTTAGGCTTCGGTCTGCCAATACCTCTGGGAAGGGTTAACGAGTTACAACGTAATCCGTGAAGGCAGCTCCGATGTCAGCCTTGGAACATATCCAGGGTTTGACCTCTACTGCCTCGTATATTATGCAATTTTCCGCTTACAATTTGTGATTGAAAAATCTGTTATAAGACGGTTGAATGAAATTTAGTTTACAAATGTTTTTTTTGTTCATTTCATACTTCCGGTTTTTAAAGTGAGGTCAGAAACGCCGCAGCAAAAAAAAAATTTGTTAAATATTATTATAGTACTTAATACATCTGTGTTTAGTCTGAAACATTTTTTAATTCACTGGAAATGGAACTTAGTATCGCCAGGTTTAACAAGACGTTATAAAATATACCTCAAAGGCAGTGTTGCATTACTAATACTTGTCAATTTACGCAATTATAAGTTACACATATTAATTTACGTCCTTTTAATGAGCCCTTGACCGCCGCGTGCGTCACAGTCACGTCGTACTCCGCTATAATAAATCATTAAAAATACAACAAACGAATATTCGCGAATTCGGAGTACAAAAAACTATAAAGTAGTGCTTATAGTATCAGTGCAAGTGTTTGTGAAGGATTTATTAGACTAATTTCTGATATAAACCTAGTAAAACATACAAACATTTCAAAAGTGTAGCAATGTTTAAAACTTGTAAATAGCATTAAAACGATTAAGTAGTGCAATCCTGAAGAAAACTTTTAATAGTTCAAATATCGGATCGGTAATAAAGTGATAAACTGACTGTCTAAAAGAACAAAAATTCGTTATCGCCTTAAAGTGAAAGTGCCGTCAACAAGTGATTCATTATTCGAACAAAGAAGACAATGACTCATACCGGATCGATCTAACGAAACGGAGAATACGTACAGAGTATTCGCGAGTTACGACATGTGCACAGTTGCGAACTGAACAGAACGCTGCATGAAAAAGTTTGTAACCAAGTTACCGTACGATCAAATCTCAGGGCGGCCATATTATTTCTTACTATTTCTTATGATTTTGATATTTTTTTTTTCTCCTCTGTATGGTACCAACATTGCAATTACTATAGCTCCGCAAAACATTTTTACAGAAGGAAAGAAATAAAAAGTAAAAAACAAATTTGATAGACAATCTTCACATTAACATTACACCCTTATCAAAAACAAGTGTGACTGTGTGGCACTAAAACCTAATCATCGCGTTATCCTCTGGCTTTTCACAGAGGACTGTAGGAAAAAATAAAATTGGCAAAACATATAGTTAATTGCGCTTTATTATACACAAAATTATGGAAGACCAATTTCAATTACTGTTCGACAAAATGAAGTTGGAATTGCAGAACCAAACAACCCAACTAACGAACACAATACTTGATAAAATGGAGGAAAAACTAAGACCTGTCCTCGAAGAAAACCAAATATTGAAAAGTAAAGTAGAAAAGCTGGAAAAGAAAATAGAGCATCTAGAAAGAGATAAGAGAAGCAATAATATAATAATCCACGGTTTGGCGGAAAGTGAGCAGTCAACGTTGGATTTAATCGAGTGCATTAAAAAATGTCTATTGGATGAACTAGGTATAACCTTAGAAAATTATGAAATAAATAAAATCTACCGTATTGGCATAAAAAATAATAATGGAAAACCTAGGCCTACCCTCCTTTCTTTAGTTAGCGGATTGAAAAGAGCAGAAATTATCAGGAACAAAAAGAAATTAAAGGAATTATATATAACAGAAGACTACTCAAAAGAAACCTTGGAAATACGGAAGTCCTTGCAACCCAAACTAATGGAAGAAAGGCAGAAAGGAAACATAGCGTTCATAAAGTATGATAAACTTATTGTCAAAGGGAATTCAAGGGCCATAGACAAGAGGAAGAGAGTTAAATCAAACTCTCCGCAAGCAGAATTATTACAACCAAGAAAACAGAAAACACTAATCTCGTCTAGAAATAACAGAATAAATGCATTCGACGTGATGAGAGGCCGATCTCACGAGCATTCAACACTCCCAACAAAAACTCAGCAATAGCAATTATTGTATACCGGCGGTCAGAAACGAAAGAAACAAAAGTAACAAAAGTATAATAAACACACTCCCCCAACTATTCTTCCAACCCGGCTGGTCACCGTGGAAGACTATGACCAAAACCCTCCAAGGACATCATCATCATACCACACAAAACAAGCAATGAAAAAAAAAAAAAAAAAAAAAAAAAAAAAAACAGAGGCAGACCCTACGCTCGATGGGATGATGACATCAAAAAAATCGCGGGTCCTCACTGGGTCCAAATAGCTCGGGATAGAGAAAGATGGCAAGCCTTGGAGGAGGCCTTTACCGGAGAGGGTTCCTGATACTTACTAACTGTAAAAATTATTCACTAACACATGAGATAACTTGATATATTTGTATTAGGAAATTAAGATAAGGCTTAAAATAAATAAAAAATAAATAAAAAATAATGAGCCCTGTTCAAAGAATATCCAACAATTTTTTTATCTCATCGTATTCAATACAATATTATGTTAGCCATAACCTACATACTGAACATCGATTATATGGCCACCCGTATTATAATTCAGACTTCAAGACTATTTCGTATAGTGAAAAATGTAGGTAGTGCTGCTGGCGTTATGCCAACGACGTGGACTGCATCAGTCACTTCGCACGACGCTCTTGGGATAAAGACCGTTCTAGAACTGGAAATTATTGCACTACACATGCGTCAAATAAATTTCCCGATAAGAATATACTTGTACTGGCAACGTTTATTTTAATTCGTATATAGTCATAATTCAACGTGACATTGTATGGGATAGTATTCGCTATATTTATTATTCGGATAAATGAGGCTGTCTTGTGTAAAATATAGTCGGCCTTATTATAAATGCATTTGTTACCATGGTTACTATTTATGTATGAATTACGAATAACCTGTTCGTTTAGTTAACGCTACAAGCTACTAACACGGCTGGGACTGCGAACATAGTCTGCAAGATACAACATTTTTATGAAGAATTTGTTAGCCCTTTGAATTAAAAAAAAAAATCTCCTTTTAAATACAATAAAATCCTGGTACTAATATAATATCGGTGTGTATTAGATTTCCTTTATCTTTTGACTGTTATAGTATAAGTGTTTTAAATCATATCTTTTCTTTTCAACCAGTTGCTCCAACAGTTAAAGTTCCAAACCAGCTGCTAGGAGCACCCTTGGGGACGGATGTCAAACTCAAGTGCTACGTGGAGGCATACCCAAATACAATTAACTATTGGATCAAAAATAGAGGAGAAATGCTACTAGATGGGTAAGAAAACAAATATATACTTCGAAATAAAACCTAATTTATTAATCAACGTGCTTGCTATGCAAAAATTAAATTTTTCTATTCACCGCGAGACAGCTAATTTTCGAGAACCTGAATACTTGGAAATAAAACTAAAATGTTTACCTTTCCTTTGCTTTTGAACGTAATTTAGCCGGTTTCGACTTATTATTTTTGTCTGCTCCTTGGTTCATTAAATTCTGAGAAAGATGTTTTTGAAAATGTATACAAGAAACATGTAGTGCACAGAGCTGTGTATACTATAATTAATGAAGAAGAAATTTAGGAGATTTAATTACATCATTAATTACCAATATAATTAATGAATTAATATAATGGTCAGCGCTGCGCTTTCTTATATTCTCATGTCATTTACGTACGTCTATAAACGTACAAAATAATGTAACGTACAAATATAAAAATGATACGATTAAGTCCAACTAGACTTTATAATGGAAGACAAAGAGGCAACAGTAGTTTCCAAAATTCAACCAAAACTTGAATATTTTACAAATATGTTTGCAAGACAACGTCTTAACTGATTTCTATAAAAAATTGCAACAGAAAGTTATAAACGATAGATAAGTTTTTTACGCTGTGCAAAAATAAGCTAAGTTATTCTTTTTAAACAAAATAATTCAGCGCACGTCAGGTTATGGGTTAATGTAGCGTTATTCTTAATGATTCGTTAAAAGCGAGTTTTGTGCCAAATTTCGCTAAAGTTTCGGTTGTATCTTTCGTATTTTGGCATTGTTCTATTAAAACTTCCCGACATTTTGATACAAAGGCTCTAGGCACTATTCGAATTTTATTATTATTTAGTTTTGCTTAAAATTTTTGTGAAACTCATATACAATGAGCAATGATGACTAAACTAAACTTCGTTTCATTTTTCAAATTGGAAATTGTTATAAGCTTCTTTTAATTACACTTAATTATATAAATATAAACAAACAAAAGCGTAATATTACTGAAAATTGTCTTTTTTAATTTTTTGACACAAGCTTAGATTTGCGCATTTATGATGTAGTTAAATAACGATTATTTCTAAAATTAAAAAAATGATTTTGATAAGACAATATTTTTATTGAATAACAGAAAAAAACACGTGTTCAATTTTATAATATAATACAAAACCATTGTATGTATGTATTGCCCATTTATTCACAATCTTTTATAGATACTGTTACAAAGAGATTTTATTAGTGGATATTTACAGATTCTCTATAAAGACAATTCATATCGCTCATCGTAATTCATTATAAACACACGCGCGCGTTATTTATAAAAAAAAATATATCTGTGTGACTCGAATGCCAGATACGCGCTTGTATGGACATATAGAACATAACCTCATATTTTGCTCTTAAATCGTTTTGAAAATTAGATATATCTATAATTTGCTTGATAGTTTAGAACGTTCTAAACCCTTGATACAATTATGAATTGTAGCCTCAAAGAGCCCCGGCATAATTACTTCCTTTCAATTTGATTGATGACGCTTTAAGGATGAAAATAACACTTCTAATACCGTAAGCTACCTTTTAGGTAAGTGGCTTTCGAAAGGGTTACTTAAAATGAAATATATACCAGGTTTTATTAAATGTTGCGCTTTAATAATCCCAATATCCTGTTTTTGCTCTTCAATATACAGATACCTTCCTGAACGCACTGGTCGAGATTTAAAATGCTGTGTAATTAAATACGTAGATTACTGATTTAACTACATAACATATTTAAGATATATGCCACATTTCTTATCTGTAAAGCAGCACTACTCTAACTATACCTTGTGTGAAAGTATGATGTTATTTACATACCTTTTTAGTTGCTACGTACCAATGGAACGTTTTACTATGCTACCCCATAGAGATTTTTCGCTTTTGCGGAATCTTAGTACTAAATACATTTTTTTAAATTTTCCAATTTCTATCTCCATAAAACTTCCTTACAATTCCAGGAATAAAATTTAAAAATTACTCAAATTGTCCAGCCGTCTTCGAATTTATGCACTTAGCAACATATCTGCTATTAATTTTTATTTTTATAGATATTCTGTGTTGTGATGCGTCCGTTATGCTTCCTAATGCAAACTATATTGCGCAATTATTCGGACCATAATTGAAATAATTTTAAATATCAATATATAAAATTATGTAAGTTAAGAGTATTGTAAATACTGTATGTTTGTGTGGTAAATATCGACAATCAATCGATATGGATATCGTCATTAGCGGGCTTAGTGGGCTCATGTGGGTAAAGTGCGAGCACAAAAGACACGAATAATTATCGTAAAAAGATTTAATTTAGATTGAATTATAACGAGAAGCGGGTTTAGAGCAGCGATCTCACTTTTAATCACAATCTACTAGACCCAACTTATGTATATAGAATATAAATAAAATGTCCTTTTTTATTTTTTAGCCCAAAGTACACAATACGCGAAGAGAAGTCATCCTACAAAGTATCGATGTGGTTGACCATCCGACAATTCGCAAAGAGTGATATCGGTACATACAACTGTGTCAGTACCAATTCATTGGGGAAAAGTGAAGGGACACTGCGGTTGTATGGTAAGAAGCTATTTTTATAAAAAATACCAACTTTTAATAAAAATAAATACATCAATGGCGCTACAACTCCTTTAGGTCTGGACTTCAGACTTCTGAATCTGTTTCTTGATTTTTGTGATCAGCCTCCAGTGCCTGACACACGCCGTCGACTTTTTGGGTCTACGACAAGACGGTTTCCTCGCTATGTTTTCCTTCACCGTTCGAGCGAATGTTAAATGCGCACATAGAAAGAAAGCCCACTGGTGCACAGCCAGGGATCGAACCTACGACCGCAGGGATGAAAGTCCCACGCTGAAGCCACAAGGCCAACCCTGCTTATACCAAGCTTTAATAATACTTTAAATAACTGTTTAGTTCTTTATATTTAAGCTTATTACTGCTTAGCGGCATCGCCGGTACAGCCAAGGTACTCTGCAACTCCCAATAGCTATCCCGATGTGGATTTTTTACTGCGTGATCCAAAAGTTATATAAGCGTTATGATATTGAGAGAACTACATAGGAATTGCATACAAAAACGACACATTTGGAATTATTGCTATTGAAAGTTACACAGTGGCCGCTGTCGTGGAAACATACATCCTCTATTGCACATTTTAGTAGGCCTTATAGTGTTCAGACTTAAAACAGAATGCGTCTGCTTCAGAAATCTGACAAAAAATATTTAAAAGCAACTGCCAGTACACAATATTTTTTTTATTCATTTCAATATGTATTACAACCCCATCTTTTTCTAATTTTTCTCAGCGATCGTTCTCTTTTCTGGGTTACTTGTATAACAAAATTAACAGAACTCTGAATATATATCCTAAAACTAAAAAATGTAAAGCAAATAGTTCATAAATTTTGACTTACTTTCAACTATTAGACCAGTGCCGTTAATTTTTGAAACCTAAAAAAATTACAGTAGGATGAAACCCATTAGAAAAGCAGGGGAATATGATCAAAATGAAAGGAAAAATAAATTACGGTCGATCTGAGGTCGGGAAGGGGAAGGGGGGGAGTTTTAAGGGTAAAAAACGGTTTATCTCGATTTCCGGCAAAACTACAAGTCCTATCGAAGAAAGTTAAATGGCAAAGTTGGAGGTAATAAAACGATCTAAAACTTTTGTATTCACACATTTTTCACATAACTTCAAAATTTATGTGAAAAATTCAAAAAACCAAGTTTTTGGTTTTTTATTTTTATCTTTAACAAAAATATTTTTTTTTTAACGAAATTTGGTGAAAACTTACCTTTCTATGTCCCAAATACACTGTAATTTATTTGATTAAATTCTGACGTCAAAATTTCAGCTTTTTTCAAAAAGTTGGTGTGCTTTCAGTTCGTTGAAATCTCTACTTTCCTATGGTAAAAATATATATATATATATTACTATAGTAAATCTTCTCAGAAAAGGCAAAAAATCGTATGCAGTAACGCCCAGACCTGTCATCCCCTTCCTTGAAAAATAAAAAACCAAAAACTTGGTTTTTTGAATTTTTCACATAAATTTTGAGGTTATGTGAAAAATGTGTAAAAACAAAAGTTTTAGATCTTTTTATTACCTCCAACTTTGCCATTTAACTTTCTTCGATAGGACTTGTAGTTTTGCTGGAAATCGAGATAAACCGTTTTTTACCCTTAAAACTCCCCCCCTTCCCCTTCCCGACCTCAGATCGACCGTAATTTATTTTTCCTTTCATTTTGATCATATTCCCCTGCTTTTCTAATGGGTTTCATCCTACTGTAATTTTTTTCACTTTTTATTTATTTTAAAGGCTATCTGCACTGGTCTATATGACCAAACTGAAAATCTGCTACATGTAATAAAATAATTTTCACATATGTTCTCAGGCGTGTGCCTGACACATACCCATACAAACCCTCCTAACACTCACTTACACAGACGATCATACCCTCTACCTCTATCACACACACACATACACGCACTCACATGGGTTACCATACAACTTTATTTCTACTAACTCCTAACTAGTTGCATGTTTTGTTTTTTTTTCTTACCTTATTTAAAACGTTAATTTGTTTGCCTACCCATATATATGTATGTCCTTTTTGTTACCACTCAATATGACTGCTGTGGAATGGAAGCCTGGTTATCCATATCACAGGTTCTTACCTAGTTTGGAAACCAGTCTCCCAATACCTTCTTAAGTTAAATCTTAGTTAAGTTATATGGGACAAAATAAAATGATTATTATTATATCGATACGAAATAAGTCTTTTTAGAAAGTATATACGCATTTGACTTGTCAATAAATAAATAACAAGGTAATTACGGAGTATTGTTAAATACACAGGAACTTATAACTATGTCATTAGTTAATATGGAAAAATATAATTTTTCACATGCGTGCAAATTATGTGCGTGAGAAGGCTTCATAACATCGAGGACCATAAAGATGAATAAAAGGATTTTACGAACATTATCTATGGTAATGGCACATCCATTATGGATAAATACATCTAGCTTTGTATGCTTTACAATTAATGCATTAAATATAATAAAATAAAATATTACTTGAAAAATATATTGTCTTCCTTTGTTAAATTAATTTACCCTATTTTATGTTACGTTGACATTGGAAGACAAAAAAATACTATCCAAATTATGTATTTGGTCAGGATTTAAGTTAGTTACTACTTGGAAACAAGCCTATAAATAAAATGTCTTAACATGTGACTATAGGTTGTATTCGAAGGACTGAAAATCTACGAATATGTAACAAAATAATGTATCGTCACAGGTTAAACACAATTTGACATATGAAATGAATTATTTTTGTGAAACAGTCCACTCTGAATTCTATAGAATTCCCTGTACATTTTGTTACATCGCCCATGTATCAGTCCTATTTATTTTCTAAAAAAGATTCGAGGAAAAACACACCAGTACCAGTATGTTTCACAAACATTGACAATGTGTTCGAAAATGAAAAGTTCTTCGTATGAATAGAGACAGTATCAAAGCCGGCAATAAAATTAAAAGCAAATATCGAGACTGCGAGAATATGTCGATATGAAAGTATCATTTCGAGGAAAAATCGTATACAATTGGCAAAGGATCTTCGCTTAGCGGCCTTTCGCTGGCAAACTGCCCGTATCTACTAATATCGACTTTATTGTTAAAGATAACATAAATTCGTATATGTCTCGTACAAAAACTAAACTGTCTATCTCTTTTCATTATTCTTAAAAACTATTTGATAGAAAGAGACGAATGAGTACAGTGCAATTAGACTAAATTAGGATTTATGAACAGGATTTAGTAATATTTCTTATGTAATTTAAGAATGGTTAATGGGAATAACAGCAAAATGTGCAATATTAAGTGTAACCCAGAGAGCCATGGAAAGAAGCATAATAAAGAAAAGCAGAATTAACAAAATTAGTAACAAGAATTTAAGAGATAAAACAGGGTTTGCTGACTTTGTGTATAAAACAAAAGTACTAAAATGGAAATGGGCTGGACATACCATAAGAGGAGCAGATAAATGGAGCAAAATTGTAACACTATGGCAACCAAGAGGCCATAAAAGAAACAGAGGTAGGCAATTTAAAAGGTGGGCCGATGAAATCATGGAAATGGCTGGAAAGACTAAGACCTGGACGAGATTGGTATACAATAAGGAAAAATGGAGGACAATGGGGGGAGGCCTTTGCCCGTAGGCACACAGAATCAGTTATCGTAGATTAAGAAAAATAATAGTTATAATGTATATATTTTGTATTTCTGATATAATACTGTAAATAAATAAAAAAATGGGAATAACAAATTAAAAATAAGATGCGTCCGATATCACACGTGTGTGGATCAGGCTGGGATCAATTTCCGGCGAAACAATAAATTATTCATCTCCGGAGTTAGTCTTAAAAATTCATAAATGAAACAGACGACCTTTGTTACATATGTCTTCGTCCGTTATACATACAAAAACAAAACACGTTCGAGATCTCAGTTCTCTAAAGAAAAAGATATTTTATATGCGACAGGATATCTAAAATTACTTAACCCAGACACAAATAGAAAAAAAATTTCGAGCGACAATTTTTAATCCAGACCTCGTCATTTCAGAAATTAAACTCAACTCGCCAGAGGACTTCAGCAATCAAATAAGCGTGGCGGGAGGTTCGTACACATTTTTCTTAAAACTTATCATTTTTTAGCATTCCCATTTGAATTTCAGCTTCAAAACTGTTTGAACAAAATATTTTGAACTCTAAATTTTCAGAAATTATAAAGCAAACGAATTTTTTACTCGGAAACCGTCACAGCAATCCATTAGGGATAAACCGATATTTGAAAGTAAAATCGGAAACTAAGAATTTAATTTAAATTTGACCCACAAAAATATGTTGCATTTTTTAATCCGACTTGATTGAAATAGTTAAAAAGGAATGTGTGCCCAGTGTGGCCAATCAATTATTATGAATGAAATATTTTTTATTGATTGGTCTGTATTATATTATTCCTCAAATAACGTCTTAATATTATGAGGAACATACCTTGTTTTTAATAGATATCTAACTCAATACAATCATAGATTAAATAAGGATTAGATAAATGAGATTTGTGTCGATCTTTTACTAGAATTCGTTGCCGCTACGACTTAATAGTACTATATATTTTACATATACGCTGAATCATCATTTAATCTTATTTTATTTATTTATTTACAAAAGCTTGCCAACGCTTGGCACATTAATACATTGACAGAAGAAAAATAAAATACAGTTTTCAATGTGTCAAGCACTTACAGGTAAACATAGCATACAAGAAGTAATGAAATTAATTAATCAAAACAATATTAAATTTAAACAAACACTAAACGAAAATCGCCCTCAAAGTCTGAGGTGAGCAACTATGGATGCATTATACATGCGGCATTTTTCTAGCGCCTATATTACTGTTCCATCCTGTATATTGTATTACCGTTTAAATCTTCGTTTTCACCGTATTCCAACTTATATTACCTTCTGAAGTGTTAAAAGTGATTTCTTCTCCAGGTCTAACAGAAGCGGCCAAAGCGAATTCACAGGAAAGGTTACATATAAGACGGACATTGTTAATATTAATAGTAAGTTGTGTATATTTGTATGTACTGTAGAGATTGTTTAAATAAACGCGAAAATGTATGCTTTAAAGTAATTCAATTACATTGTTTCAAATTGTAAATATAAATAAGATTGTGTTGGTATTGTTATTTTGCTGGGATCTATAGTATGTCTTTATAGATAATGCGTGGACCTCTTCAACAATAATCATTAATTTATTACAGTCAGTCAATTTAAAAGCATAATAAATTATACATCTTAACTTTTCTCCACACTATTTATTGGTGTAAACTAAATAGTTTATATTTGAGTATATGGCATTTATACGGGCAGACATTTTCTAATAATTATTACTTATGTGCGTACGAAAACCGTAGCTAATAGATATAAGTGTAAAACGGGAAGAAAATTTTCTCTATTATGGTTACTATAACAAATAGGACACTGACCATTGATGCAATCGGAATTAAACCTTGTTAAAAAGTGTAAGCGAAATACCGAAAACTACTTGCTTTATACTATATATGTGCACCAGTCATTATTTATGGTTTTATTTATTTAAATTATGGTATAAACTGGAAAATAACATGAGCCTGAAATAAAAATTTTACAGGAGCGTGGGGATACGTGATATAATCTGTTTTTAGGAAAAATAACATTCATATTATAGATATAATATTAATAATAATGATATCAGGTAAAATATTGTAAATGTCCGTATTTAGTAATACATTTATTTTCTACACACATTATTCAATAATAATAATTATTAAGTTTACTATTATTTTAATTATAACACTAAGTAAGTTAATGTAATATGCGATAACAGATGTATTGTATACAACGGTATGAATAAGTATTGAAAATAAATAGAGAGCTAAAAAGCATAGTACGTGCATGAAGGTTTATTAAATAAAAATATATTCAGTACATTCTATAGATCTCAGTTTTAGTATTCATACTTATTGGCAAGGGGAAAATTAGTGAAAAGCAATGATACATTTAAATGAAATACATAATCTACTCCATTTCACTTAAATGTATGTAAAAGACTTTTAACATTTACATTAACAAATCTAGATAGAATTAACCCTACCTTAGTGTGATATATTAAGGTATATTAAATGTTTCGCTTAGAGTCGCCAAAATATCGTTTACATCAGGTAAACAACGCTCGATAATAAGACTGTTTACAACAAATAAACTAATAATGTAATTGTAGTTTGTTTTTATTAATATTTGCTATCCTGTTGTTGTTTGTTTATGAAGAAATTCATGCTTGATTGGTTCTTAACTTTAGGTTTAAAGACATTTATTCTCATAACAGACAATAGTCACTTACATGAGAACTTATATACTAAAGATACAATTTATCACGTCGTGGGTCATTGAAGAGCTTCAAGGATCAATTAACGAAGTAGAACTTGGGTGGACTTTCATTTACGCATGTAACTGGGATCACTCAAGAGATGGTCTTTTAGTCTGAATTTAAATATTGCCAGTCTGCACTTTTTATATTTTGTGGAAGTCTTATACCGCAGCACTCCCCCCACGCTCAATGTTTTTTTACCGTTATTGGTTCTAAACTTACGTACAATAAGATTGTGAAGGCGTCGTGACCTGCGCTTCTGAATTTGATTTATTTTAGTGAAAGTAATGTTAGATACTTTAAGATAATTTTCGGTTAAAATTCGGTAAAAAGAATATCTGAATAAATTGTAATAATTAATTAACTAATTATTAGTAAACAAATAATGCTTCTAAATTCACACTTACTGACAGTTCTGAAATGATGGACATGAAGAACTAGCGATAAAATGTCCGTCACTCTTTAAAATCGCCTAGGTTTTTGTTTTACAAAATGTTTCTGAGCAACCATCCTACTCTTCGTTACATGTTAAAGCAATTGATTATTAAAGTCAAAAATAAATAAGAGAAACTAACGTTAACCTCTATTAGCAATAGGCAATAAAAATATTTTTACACATCAATTTACATTGTCTAAAAGTTCAATGAAGCATATCTAATATATCAAACCAATACTAAAGCTTGCGATCAAAATAATCTTTTATACATATTCAAGTGATATTTTCCAGCTGAAATACTGAATACATATTGGAAATATTTCAAAGTGATACTCAGCATTTCTTTATGTAAGATTATAATAAGCTCAAACGAAGCGCACACAAAATACATGTATTGAACTTCTATTTATATTTAATATATTATTTGGTTCTAAAGAAATCCAATACGAATGAACTTTCAATGTGAAAGATTTTTGATGATGGAATATTATTCAAAATATTCATATTACTAAGATAGCCTTTATATACTAATTCTTCTGTAAATCTTCAAAAAAAACGCTACACCCTTAGTGGCACTACATCCTTTTAGGCCTGGGCCTCAGATTTGGGTCTTAGGCATGCTGGTTTCCTCACGATGTTTTCCATCAGCATACGAGTAAGTGTTAACTCATAGAATGACTAGGTGCACAGTCGGGTTCGAACCTACTACCCCAGGGATGCAAGTCGCACACTGAAGACACTATGCCAACACTGCTTTTAGTAAATATTTAATTGAAATTATATAAATATTCCAATAAACACTTGGTTTTATAAAGAACTTGTATTTACATATATATATTTAGATAGTATCGTGTTTCTTATTATGGTTATCATTTCTACATGAAAATTTCATCGTAGCCATGGAAACAAACACTTTTTTATGTTTAGCCTAATAATAAATAAGACCGAACAAGTATTACTTAGTTATTAACATGTCTTAACATAAAGTAGTTTTTCTCTTTAAGTATAGTTAAAACTTTTCTTTTGTTTTTATATTATAGCCACAAGACTAATGCATAATGTTTTTTTTTATAAATTTAGCTTCCCAATGAGAAACTTGAAATTAAGAATTATACACAAACAATTTGGAAAAAATTCAGACAAACATTTCAATACCTTTCCCAAAAATTCTGACGTTTATACAGGTATTTTCCGTCTGTGGATACATTTTCCTATAATGCGATCGCATGAAATAAATCTACGTGAAATTTATGCATATGTTGTTGTGCTCAAATAAGTTATTAATGCAAAAAGATCAAACTTATTAGAAACTTGATTTAACTTAATTGATTTGATTTTTGATGCTCATATTTGTACAAACATACTCGTACCTATCAATAAAGTGTTTTGACTTTCACTGGCAGCAATAGCTAAGATACTAGGAAACCCTACGGTAACTTGGACACGAAGAAGTGTTATTAAAACGCTTAGGTGCAGAACGAACGGGACGGGAGAACAGGAAATTCGGGAATCATACTTACCGCTAAGTCTTGTCTGACTCTTACCCTTACAGGCATTCGTGCATAAATACGTTTATGAATAACAAACTAATTAAAAGACCGACTCCGAAGTATAGGCTTATACGAGTAGGACATAGTTACAAGTACGTGAACTGCAACACGCACGCGAACCAAATGTTGGATATTAAAATAAATGTTTTCATTGTGCGGTAAGTAAGTACTACAGTTACGGCATAAAACATAATTAAGGTAATGTTACAACAGATTTAAATTTAATGTTGTGTATTTAAAATACATCTTTTACATTAAATGCGCTTGTTTATAAATGGCGTATGTAATGTAATCTGTATTATAAAATTGTGTTTTAAATATGAACAACGAACGAAATCATTATTTTTTTAAACTAAATGATGTTAATAAAACTCATAACGAAGCATCTCTATCCATATAATTATTTTTTTATTTGTACGTAATGGTCTAATTTGAATATAAGATTTCAGATAAATAAAAAACGTACTATTTTCTTGGAATAGAAAACGGTACCTGTTAATAACCAACCTTTCCCGAAAACCAGTTCTATAGGCACCTTTCTAGGTCGTATCTTTGATCTTAAAATTCTATCATTGGCATGCTTTTTTTGTTTCATTGTATAATATGCGTGCATGGTTTGCGAGTCTGTAATAAACTATATCTAATCATTACTCAAAATTCTCTACTCCTATTGTAACTCCGGTAGGGTTACCAATAAAAATACCACATAACCAAGGATTTATCTCCTTTCCTGTCCTTTTGTAAGAATGTATTGGTCAAGGATTAATAATAATAATAAATCGTTTATTTGCCAAGATAGTGGTACAATTAGATCGATCAACTACAAAAATCCGTACAATCAGCCATATATGTCATATGTTTTACAATGTCATATAAAAAGGACATTAACATAATGTCATATTGTTTGATTGCATTGATTGTGTGTTTATGTATGTGGCTAATAGATCGTTTATAAAGTTAGAGGTTGATAAAAAGAGTCAAGAGGTAAGATTTTTTTAAGAAAGACAACTTTCATGTGAATGACGAGCGTGTCTAGTCCAATTACAGACACGCGACGCAATCCGTACTGCTGTTGGACCAATCAAAGTCAACGAAACTTGTTCGTTTTCATTTAACATTTAAGCACGAAATATTTTTTCTGTGGTTAGTCAGGTATGGTGATTTCTAAGTAAAATATTTCTAAGATAATTTGAAATGTATAAAGATGTATAACCAGGTCATTTTCTAAATAACATTTTGACGCGGAAATTAAACAAGTGGTATCACAATTTCTCTGCTAAAGCTACGAAGTTATTACTTAAGTCTTCGCTTGCTTTTGACAGGCTTGTTTGGTACAAAACAAGAGCTTTTTAATTAACTTTATTATTTTAGTAATGTTGATATCATTAATTTTGGTAGGTAGCCTAGAAAAAGGACGTTCCGTTAAAACAATAATAATTTCCAGTAGACGCGTCCGATGACGAACTTATCTATAAAAAATATGAAAAAATCCGACCAATTGAAGAGCCTATAACACATTAGGAAGAGTACTTCTTTGCCGTTTATTACATTTAAATTACTTTTATCCTAAAAGTATAAAAATCAATGTCGTAACGTCGTTACATACGTAAGACATGAAATATGCACATCAGTATCAGTTATCACAAATTTAAAAGAATATAAATATAAGTTACTAGTTTTGCCAAATCCTGAAATATTTTGGCGCAACTGCTTGTTAGTAACGATAACTTATTTATCTTTTTATATGTTTCATTAATCTTATATAGTTTGTAATGAATAAGACTACATGTTCAATTATTCCAGAATGACATTAATTATTCGATATATCATTTCCTCGAAAATTAAACACGAAATAGAGATTTTGACTAAAACTAATCTACTGAGCTATGGGAAGGGTAGAATGAAAATCAACCTATGATTTCTGTAAAAATCCTAGAAAGAAGCTTTTCACTAGGAAGAAAATTTCCAAACTTATTACTTAATATATTGCTTTAATAACTATAATATATTTTAAATTACAAGAATGTAAAAGTGTAACATTTTGGCTTCCGATTGGCTCAGTATTGACCTAACTAAATCATAATTAAATAGCCTAAGTGATCGTTAATTTGTACCGAATACATACCTGTAAATTAATTATTATGACACTACATTTATAATTAACATGGAAAATAACCGAATAATTTCACAAATCGTATTTCTTACGGAGAAAAACCAAACAAGGTTTTACTATCACATTTTTTTTTTATATTCATTTGAATTTCACGTTAACTTGAAACCAAAAATACACTGAAACATTGTTGGATAGGAAGCGAAATGTGTAAAATTAATGTGAATATGAAGCCTCGAAATAGCAGTACTTGCCTTATCTGGACAAACTTTTGTTTTGTATGAAAACACCAGGTGACGCAATTATTACGAGCTTCTGGCGAAGCAATCTACTATTATAATAATTATTAGAATGCATAGGTATTTTATGGTTATGCGGATGTGCTTCAGATGGCCTAGTGAGTGAGCCGTCCGTCCTTTTTAAAAATATCTATATTTTTCCGCACATACAAAATATTCTCATAAATGTATTTGCCAGAGTCAAAATATGTAATTCCTTAAACTTCTTTCGGACCGACTCCCGTGGGGACAACACACAGATCGCTCTTATAGCCCGCTTTTGCACTACAAATATCGATTTAATGTCAGCTGCATTACCCCACAAAATAACACCATATGACATAATACTATGAAAATAGCTGAAATAAACAAGCTTGCTGCGGAACTTAGCCTATTCGAAAGACCTTCTATGTGTCGGCCCCACTGGAGTTAACTATCTAAAGTAATTCCCAAGAACACCGCATTATCAACAAAGTCTATTTATATCCTCGTCTTTAATTATTATTTGAGAATGACTACTTTTTACATTTGTAGTTACAAATTTAACACATTTTGTCTTCTTTTCGTATAGCTTAAGATTATTTGTATTAAACCAGTGAACTACACTGGAGATGGCACTGTTATCAAGTGATGAATTTTGTCGTTTCACTTTAAATAAAAGCGAAGTGTCATCAGCAAACAGTACTATCTCGTGAAGCTCCTTTACAAGAAATGGTAGGTCATTTATATAGACGAGGAATGAGAAGGGACCAAGTATGGAGCCTTGCGGTACTCCCATAGTAACAGAGGATCCCTGTGATATAGCTCCATTTACATTTACCTTTTGAATTATATCGCTCAGGTATGATTCCATAAGATTTAGCGCTTTTTCGCCAATGCCATAGTGTTGAAGTTTTTTGATTAGGATTTCGTGATGGACACAGTCAAAAGCCTTTGATAAGTCGCAAAAAACTCCAATGGCATCATGAGAATTTTCCCAAGCATTTAAAATCTCGGAAATTAATTGAATGCCAGCATCTGCTGTGGAGCGACCTCTTGTAAAACCATACTGCTGGCTATGCATAAGTTTATTATTATTAAAATGTATCAATAATTGTTCAAGAATGATTTTTTCAAAGATTTTACTCAAAGCCGGCAGCACAGATATGGGTCTAAAATTTGTGGGGTCCGAAGTGCTGCCCGTTTTGAATAACGGTGTGATTTTACTTATCTTCATCTGGTCTGGAAAGACTCCACAATCTATACATTCATTAAATATTATAGCTTACTCTGAACTGAAAGTATTGATTACTGATTGTAAAATGAAAACAGATACACCCCAAAGATCTTTATTTTTTTTATTTTTAGCTGTTTAAATGTTTTTATAATGTCATTGCAGCTAATGCGGCTAAATATAAACTTATGATTGCATACAGGAACATTCTTTTTCAATAATAAAAGGGCGGCTGATGGTGAAGAATTTAGAACGCTGGTTGTATTTAAAAGAATGTTAGTAAAAAACTCTTCAAATGCAGAGGCTACTTCGAGGTCGGAACTAATTACTTTGCCGTTTATGTTCACTTTAAATTCAGTATCCTTTCTGGAGGTTCATCCAGTCTCTTCGTTTATAATTTTCCAAGTAGCCTTTATCTTATCAGATCTGTTGTTTATTTTAAGATTTAAGTATTTCGCCTTAGCGATTCTACGCTCTTGCCTAAAACTTTTTGAGAATATCCTAACATAAGTTTTAAATTCTTCACTGTCATTATACTGTTTTTCATCATACAACTCATACAATTTTAGCCTTTTTTTGTGTAGCTCCGGAGTTGCCCAGTCACAAAAGGTAGGTTTCTCCGAGACCAAAAAAGTCTTTGGAGTGAACACATTTTTGAATTCACCAATAAATGAATCAAAGAATGTGCTATATAAATTATTAGGGCATTGGTTACTACGCAAAAATGGCATTTTAAATATCAATTTTTTCCTAAATCTGTCTAACCGATCCTCTGTTATAGGAATTGTGCATATTTTCTTTTTTTGATCTTTACATTTTAGTATTTGAAATTCAAACAATTGACCAGAGTGGTCAGATGTAAGTTTGTCGATAATACAGGCGTTGAGAGGAACTATATTACTATAGATATTGTCAATACATGTTGCCGTGGTGGCTGTTACCCTAGTAGGTACAATAAAGCAATTAGCAAGTACACTATTTAATAATGCTTCTGCGAACAATATACCATCTTGGTCTGAATAGTGATTAGACACCGAATCAATCTGGAGAACATATAAAGATGAGAGGATCATATAGCCACGTACCACGTGATTAAACATGTCACACACGCAATCTCTGAAAGTTTCAAAGAATCGTACAATCGTTATACGTATTGGCTTGTTCTTAAACCAATAAGAATGCACTATTGTTTGTCTTTTGCTGTAAAGATATTAATGAACTTGGTTTTTAAGTAACGTTTATACTCGTATTATCAATTTCTTTTATATTTGTTTTTTTTAGAGCGTCAACTGATGTTTATACCGCCCATGGACAAGCTCTGAGGAGGCTCTCAAGTGTGTTTAAGAATGAATCGTGTTAATAACATTCAGCGAATTATTATTTTTAATTATCAATTCCTTATGAATGAAAGTTTAATTAAGTTTCTGTCTAGTCTAGTCTTTTGATTTTGTACTAAATAAAATAAAGTCCGACATTTATCAGGGCAATATCACATTAAGTTAATTAATTTAAAGCCAACCAGCCAGGGCTTTCATGTTTTGAATAAAACAATTCTAATACAGCCTTATAATAAGAAACCACCGTTCCACAGTTTCTTACGCAATTAATTTATGAAAAGCTACCATAATTATGCTTAAATTAATGTTTAATTGTTTATGAACCGCTTTGAGTGCGATATACGTGCTGCTGATATAGGTAATTTATGAGGCGGTAGTGATTGAGGACTGTGATTTTAACTGCCACATGCGATCAGTTACTAAGAATTATCGTTAAGTCTAAGAGTTATATGCTCTAGAGCAGTGATTCCCAACGTGGGGTCTATGCCCCACAGGGGGGTCTTTAAGGACTTTTAATTTGGTTGTTGAGGACTACCCAATTTGGCCATTCGAATATCGTCTTAACGTATTTCCTTATAATATGTTTTGAAAATTTACTTGCTGTGTTTCTTTCACAAACCTATCGATTAAGTTTCTTAAGTGAACATTTCAATTTTGATTATTAAAATTATGTGTTACATTATGCTTAGGCATGATATAAAATGGGGAAGACTCCTCTAAACATTTCTGCATGCACGAATAATTCACGTTACAGCCCTGCGATTCTGTAACTCACTTTTTGAACTCACACAGCGGTTTTCCCATCGGCGGTCGCTCTGAAATCAGTCGTGAAGCAGTCATTTTATGATTTGGCATTCTGATAAACAATAAACTACAAGCTCGCACCTTTCAGAATGCCAAATCATAAAATGACTGCTTCACGACTGATTTGAGAGCGACCGCCGATGCGAAAACCGCTGTGTGAGTTCGAAAAGTGAGTTACAGAATCGCAGGGCAGACAATGAAACCAATAACAATATTTTATGGACATAAAAACTAAATGTATGTTTCCACGTCCATATAAATTGGTATTAAACTTTGTAAAACATAAAATAAACCTGAGTAAACCTTTTTAATAGGCCGGCAATGCACTCGCCAGCATCAGGCATAACACTCGTCCCTGGGGAGTATGACATTCCATCGGATGACTTTTCCGCCTTTATTGTATCGCTTACAATGTATAAAACGGGGATAAATTATTAACAGGCTCTTAGTCAAATTGAATTTGCGTGTAATACGAGTATGCTTAGTTCTAGTTCTTGCATAAGCGATATAAGGTTATAATGGAAAATAGTTTGTGAAAAGTTGGTCTGTTTATTCATCGTACATTGTTGTAATTATTTTTAAAATTAACTGGCTCGAATGAATGATGAAATTACAATGAGGAAATATATTGCTTTGTATCGTTGTTATTACAACTAGCTTAAAATACTTCTCTCATTTTTAACCGACGCAAGAGGGGTGTTATGAGTTTGTGGTTTTGTGTTTGTACCATCATGGCTGCTAAACGTATAGACTGACTTTTTTGTTACAAAGCTGTCGAGATGGTTCTTAGTTACAATTTAAGCAGATACACGGTTTCAGGTTCATCAGTTTTCGAATCACCTTACATTTGTTAAATTAAATGTAAATTAAGGAGCATTGAATTTTTCAATTATTTTCTTATTAATTTATTTAGATTTTTGGGTTGTATGTAACATCCGACACTTCAAGTAACTGTAACTTCGATCTATAGAAAATTATGGCACTCACTACAGTTTTCTAGAAAATTTACGCCTCGTAACAGTTACGACAATGTACCAGTCGTATATTATGGGAACTGGCCGTAAGACAAACGCAAAACAAATAAATTTTTTGTTGTGTACCTACTTACTAAGCTTGTACTAACAACTCCAAAGCGAATGCAAATATTTGTGCAACGAGGTTAAAACAAAACCTCCTTTTAAACTTAGGTACCTTTTAAATTCGCTAAAAAACATATTAATTGTATTTAGGAATTAATGTTCAAGTGTGATTTATTTGATACTTATTCTACGATGAAATAATTACATTAAAAATAATGAATCAAACTGACACAGAAATACTTCTTACAAATGTAGTACAGAAAACCCTGAAAACGATCCAGTCTATATAGGGCTTTAAAGGTCATTGACCTGGCTTAGTCCTTTCAATTTTTAACGTTTCACGCCGGTTGCACGTCAAACATACCGCACAGAGTGGCGCCGGCAAAAAACCGATTTTATTTACGTAATTTAAAAACATATTTCCCTTTGAATTACGCGGAACTACTATTTTTGTGTGTATAAATTAATGCTAATCAGTTCTGAAGATTAAGTGAACTTATTTGATTCAATTTATTACCATTTTTACATTGATTGCTTTTCACCGTAAATGAATGACAACCCCTGTTTTTTACCACACTGACAATACAGTGGATACTGTATACCTACTGATATCTATTTGTTTACTGAAATGTCACCTGTCACATCTACCGACTCTGGTTACCATTTGAGTCAATTTGTCATTTCGTAATATCTTGAAAGTTGCCTATGACGGCGTATATTAAAAAAACACATTTGTTATTTTAAATAGAGGTAAATTAAGCTGCCCGAACCAATACGACTTAGGATAATGCAAGAAAAGAGCGTATCAACTATTAAAAGGCCGGCAACGCACTCGCGAGCTCTCTGTCATTGAGTGTCCTTGGGCGGCGATGTGACATCATCAGATGAGCCTCCTACCTGCTAGCCTCCTGTTCTTTAAAAAACCCATTGGAAAAATAAAACAACATTTTACAACATAAATCAATTTAGCGAAGCTCCAGGCAATGTCTGTAAAATGGTGAATTCCTCATAAATGACTTGATATGTGACATAAGTCTGAAACGAATGAAGGTTAAATCGAAGACATTTTGAAACTAAAGAGCAGTGTTGGCGTAGTCGCTTAAAAGTACGACCCTTATCCTGGAAGTCGTGCATTTGAATCACGCTTGCGCACCAATGAAATTCTCTATATGCGCAATTAGCAATTTGCTACTACGTGAAGGGAAACATCGTGAGGAAACCGGCATGGATGCAATCTGAAGCCAAGACCCATATAGGATTTTACCACCACTTGATTATTATCTGAAAACTATATAGCAATTTAATTAATTTCCAATTCTAAAATATAAAACGTACATATATGATGCCAGACCCAACTAAATCAAATACAAGAAAACAGTAGAGTTACCAGGTATGTAAATTAATTTGCGTTTATATTCGTTAAAAGATTTTTATTTAAACTTTCAAATAATTTTTATTCACAAACCATGATTGGATGTTACAACTTTAAACTTAAACATATTATCCCTAAAACATTGTAGGCATAAACTCCGACATTTGAGTGAACCAACCAAACGGTCTGTGCAAGATAATGGTCCTCGTGTGCCCCATTCGGGCCCTTAAGTGGCCGGAGTGATGGCGCATGCCCCATTTAGAGACACCAACATTATATCCCATTAATGTGGAAAGGGAAACTTTGTTAGGCTTTTAATTTAGATTAGAATAATTATTTTAAAAAGCAACAAATATATTTTGTTAATAAATCTTAAAAATGAAGCAACGCAAGCTCAATAGTCAAACCATTGACGTATTAAAATGTTTGTGATTGCAATTTAAAAAAATAAATATTAATTAGAGACTTACAAAATCATACAAAAAGGAAAAATCTGTTTTATGAATATGTAAAACCGATTGTCGTTTTTTTTGCACGAGTTCTAAATATTGTAATTAGAATAATTTAACTTTTTTGAGTAAGAAGAAACATATTATGGGAATGTTTGAAAATGTGCCTTGAGAATTCAACAAACAACAACAATTTCATCATTTTGTCAAGTGAGAACTGGCGCAACTTATTTGCATTGTATTATTTCAATTCTTCTATTTTTTTGTCTCCGTTGTATAATTTCTGAGTTATCTTGAATAAAGTTAACTACCGACTCTAATATCTAGCTAATTATTATTACTTTGTCTTAATTAAAACATCAATTAAATTACCGCAAAAAACACGATGGCTTCGTTAAATGGGTTATTTGGAATGTAAATGAATACAAGCGTGGTTTTTGCAAGGTACAAAAGCATTAACCTAACTAGCTTCACTGAATTGCATTGCAGATAACCTGCATTCTTCCTAAGTACTTTGTTTTTATTGCCCCTGCGTACTTATACGATTAAAAATAAATGCACAATTGAGCGTTGCTTTGTTAATTTGAAGTTAGTGCAATCAAGAATTGTATGCAGACGGAATAAAATAAAGAAAGTATATAAGTTTTTATTTTATTTGTGTAAGTGAATAGCATTTAGACGTATTTTAGTTAATTTCAAAGATTATTTAGTATTTACCAGATTAAAACTTTATATTAAGATTTTTCTTTCAAACATACTTACATATTGTTAATATATACGTATGCCTAGGCTATACTCGAACTTTTATATAATATAATAGCTGACCGGTAAACGTCGTTTTGCCATATATATAATATTTATAGGAAACATTTTTTTAGTTCAATAAAAATAACTATCTACAATGATAATAGGGGTTGATCGTAGAGGGGTGACAATTAAGGGTTATATGTATTTTTGTATGCTGTATCATAAAAAAATAAAAACAAAAAGTTTTGTCAAAAATAAAAATAAAAATTTAGGCGTGGGACCACTCTTAACATTTAGGGGGATGAAAAATAGAATTCGTCCGATTCTCAGACTTACTTAATATGCATAAAAAATTTCGTATGAATCGGTCGACCGGAGGAGTATGAGAACGAACATTGTGACACGAGAATTTTATATATTAGATATTCTTAGGTGATTGACAACGAAATTTTTACATGGCGTAGATGAAGACACATATTATAAGTACTGAATGTGCCTTTTTAGTCTTCCTTTACAAATATGTGTAGCATACTCCGCGTCATTCCGGAAATTACACGCCCCTGCAGCAAGCATTGGCTGAACGACACAGAATGTATGTTAATGATTCTAACGAGCTTTATACAGACTACCAAACTATTGGAAATGTCAAAGAGCGTTATTAATCTGTGGTAAGAGGTATTCCTTTTAACTATTATTATCATGTATTACCTTTTTTTATAATTTAGTACACTGTTTGAGGTGTTTTAATACGAATGAAATAGATTATTTAAGGTAAATATTATTTTACCCACTTTATGTTATACCTACAAAAGAATTATCAATAATTGCTTCACTTAAATTCTCAGAAAACGTTTTTCGAAAGTTGTTCATACAGGTTGTGTACCCCCAAAAAGGATAATGTACCCATACAATTGGCTATTAATTATAATATTTAAACTGTTATTGAATAAACAAAACTACAAATAAAGAAACCAGGCTGGCTAAAAGTCACTGAAAAAACGGTTATGATAAATAGGTAACCTTTGACTTACATATACATTATACATATATAGTATATCTATGACACATGAGGCCTTATTATAATATTCTATTAATTATCATTAATTCTATATCACATTTAAAAATAAATACATTTGATAAATTTAAATACGAAAGTAATCTGAAGTTCCCCAGTAGGATTCAAATAAATGGCCGAACGCAAGTTTACCGACAGTTTTTACTTTGCCATGGCTAATACTTTTCTAAAAGCTTACAACTTGTCTTGCACAGATTTATGTACCGCAGTGAGGCGTAGCCGCCCACTGTGACGCCGGAACCGAAATCGTGAACCGAATCCTACCTTTGGGGGTACGGACTGTGCACAGTGTAAGCGATACTTTTTTTTAATTTATTTAATTTACAGAATAATATAATAAAATCATGATATATTACTTTAGATAACCACTTTGGTTTGTATGGAGTAACCATATCATTATTGTAACGCGACAAGTGCATATAAAAGTAGTTTTTCAACATACTTTTTATGTTGGTTAACGTTTGGCTAGCTAATAACTGGCGAGTCCATTTATGACCCGCGGTAGAAAATACCTCAACGTACTCTCGCCATAGACGTTGTTTGCTCTCGATGTACAGAGCCAAACTTGCGTTACCGCTCGGGTCTGTACGTAATGCTCAACTGGGTTTTTATCATCTTGAAAAACGTGCTCGTCTAGAAGACATTTATTTTTCTACCCGCGGCAGTATTTTTTAGAAATTCCTATTTCTCCATTCTTATATGAGTCGAGCACATTTATCGAGACAACGTGTCAACATAAACTTCTTGGAAAAATTTGTTGCTATAATCGATCCTAAGATTTGGCCATTAATCCACCTGAGTAATTGGTTTTATCCTCGTCTAAAAGAACAAATAAACTTTAAGCATAACTTTCATAGAAGTTTGAACGTTTCTCGATTTAGTTTTTGCTATACCACAAAGTTAACTATAAATAAATTGCTTTAGTGATAGACTTTTTATAATTATGATTATTAAATTGCGGCTGGGCATCAATTAATTTTTCTTTCAGGGTGTGCAGGTAACACTCCCGTACGGTTAGGAAAAACATCGTGAGGAAACCGGCTTGCCTCAGCGCGAAAACTCGACAGCGTGTGTCAGGCACAGAAGGCACAAAAATTTGTTTGTTTTACTTTAGTATTATCGGCATTATTTTCTGTTATCTTAGAAAATAAAAAGTAAATAACATCTATAGTCGTATTTTATGTTTCATATTAACTGTAAAATATGTTATAATGTTATTTATATTTAGAAAGTTGATTTTAGCATCGTGTCCGTTGCATTAACATTTTGTTTATATGGGAAATTTTACTGTCTATAAAAAAAATTACGTCAGACTATGATGGAAAGATATAATCATGTAGTAATGAAATGCTAAAACCGATGGCGCTACAAATACTCGACCACAGATTTCTGTATCTATGATCATTTCTTTTTCTTTATGGGCACGAGATCAGCCTTTTGTCGATTTTCGCTCTAAGTCATTGCCGGCTTCCTCACGATGTTTTTCTTTACCGTACGAGGGAGTGTTAAGTGCACATACAGAAAGAAAAATTAATTGATGCCCAGCCGCAATTTGAACACGTTCTTCATTTTCAAGTCAAACGAAATGAAATGTTTATTCTCATTTTAATCAGATTTAAATCTTAAGAACTTTATATGTGTGAGTGAACAATCTTAACAGAGGGTTAAACGAATTGCTCAGAAAACTAAGTTTAGGAAGGAGTTAAGAGGGAAAAATATATGTTAATAGTAGTTTGGAATTAAACGTCTGCTCCCGACTACATTATAACTTTCATATTTCGGGTGTTGAATCGTAAGAAAAGTTGGCACCGAAAAAAATATACCCGAAAACTTATTTTCTCATCTGTATTGTAACCGAAGATGGACAGCCGTAGCCACACGTTGGAACGGGACCTCCGGCGAAGACATATATGCAAAGTGATCAGCTGACGATTTAAAAGCCCGGCAACGCACTTGCGACCCTCCTGACAGTATGAGTGTCCATGAGCGGCGGTGTCACTTAACATTAGATGTGCCTCCTGCCCCATTGCCATAATATGTTTTATAAAACTAGACTGGGGATGAAGCAAGAATAAGAAGAAACAAATGGAAAGGTTTCGAGAATGCTTTCAAAAAGGGTTCATGCACAAAACAATTATCATAACAGTAACTAACCTAGACTAAGAATATAATAAATTTGATAAATTTTATTGTAAATAGAATGAACTAGAAACTTAAATAAATCATTATGTCTCTTATTATTATGAGTTGGGAACATTAACAGAAATGAACAATCCTATCCAAAAAAATATACTTTATACATGAAATATCACATACATTTAACGGCAAACGGTATAGTGCAATGTAGTTTGACTTTACTGTCATATACAAAATAAACTAGCAACATCCGTACGTGTAACCCGAGACCTTGGCCTCGGTCCCAGCGATGGAAAAGAACCACCTTCAGTTTAAGGTTTTTATCAATAATTCTGCTCTATGACTCATAAGTATACATACGGGACTTTATACACAAAGTAATGAGATTATGAAAAATGAGGAAAATAAGAGGCTCAAAAAATATAATGGCTTGTAATCGGCTATAAGGAAAGTGGTCTAATTTCTCGACGCAGTAAGCCGGCTAATATTAAAGAATTATAGCTGTAATTAGCTGGAAAAATCACTGTTTTCTTGTTCGTAATGGTTTTTTAGAAATGTTTGTTAATACCGTTTTGTCTGAAACGACTGATTCGTTGTCCAGCGAATGTTTTGTTAAACTTTTTTACTGCTAAGTATAATAATTTATTTTCAAGTCATTGGTATTATAATCTTAATAAAAAAATAAATAAATCAGTGGCGCTACAACCTCTTTAGGTCTTGGCCTCAGATTTCTGAATCTGTTTCATGATCATTTTTAAATCTAATAAGCAAGTAGGTAATCAGCCTCCAGTGCCTGACACACGCCGTCGACTTTTTGGGTCGAAGACATGTCGGATTCCTCACGATGTTTTCCTTCACCGTTCGAGCTAATTTTAATCTTAGTTAATGTATTTATATCCATGTAAGCCCATATTCGAATCTTAAAACCCATCTTTAACGTGACAAATATTGTAAAAATATACGCATTTGTCATATTAGGTTTATGTCAACAGTTTGGCAATATTAAAATATTAGTGAAGTACTGGATTAATTAGATACAAATTATAGGTTATACCTACTTTTATACTTACATATTAGTAAAACAAATAAATTCGTGCATATAACCACAAAGAACGATTTGGCCGTTGTTATACAATTTTATCTTAATATAATAAGCCCTGAGTACGTATCTCGTCTCGACACGAAGTACCTAAGGCACAAAATTGCCAGTCGTAAGAATAAGGAGATAATAGGAGAGATTAGACTCTATATCGACGTAGGAAAGCATATTTGCTGTAAGTAGACAAAATACCTAAAGTGACTTTTTCCTGCCATTAGAATCAGAAAAAAAAGCCGCATCGAATGACCTGGGTCCTGTGTCTCTACGATGAAAACGCCGTTGAAAACGCCCGTACTTATATTATTTTTAGCAAGATTAAATGCTGTATGTAGACCAAAATCTAGTCATTTCAGACATTTTGCACTTACAGCAAAAGAAAATCTGCATTTTTTTCTTTACAAATACTTACTTCTTCCCATTTAAAAACTTAACGCTACTTACAGCATTTCAACGGCGTGTGATTTTTACATTCGTTTACTTACAGCAAGTTTAGGGAACCTACAGTTTTGGTTTTTTTTACCATTTACGACATTTTATTTCAATCAAACATTACATTACCAAATGACCCACTGCATTTCTAGATCTAATCATAATTATAAACTAATCTTACATCTTGAATTGCAATTAAAAGTACCCAAATACATAAATTTCCTGCATACAGCATATTTACCGCCTGTAAATTGATAATATTTCCGCGCGTACATTTTTCTTCCTTAGTTACAGCGTTTTAAAGGTTTGTGATTTAAAAAACTGTTTGCTGTAACTAGCCAAACACGTACTTATAGTAACTTTGGATAAAAAGTTAACATTGCAAATGGTGACTGGCAGTTAAATAAATATATGTTTCAAAAATGGTAGCAATATCATGGATAGGTCAGACACTATTAATTTTTTTCCGAAATTAATAAAGTTTTTTGGCTCTGGTGAACAATTGCAATATGTCTACTTACAGCAAATGTGCTTTCCTACGTCTATATATAGTAACTAATACTATTATAATAATAGTAGAGAATACAATATTCACTAAAACATTTTAAAATGTAGGGGGTAATAAATAATTAAAATGTCAAAAATGTCTAGCATAACTCAAATGTAACAAAAAAAAAAGTGAATCAAATGTGACTATCGGTCGAGTTAAAATATTATACATTACTCTCATCAAAATTTATAAAATTAGAAATATTCTTTTCGAACACGAATAAATTTTTAAAACTACAAGTTTTAATATGAATTGGACAGCTAAAGAAATAAGGTTGCATGTGACCTAATTTTTAGTTAAAAATTGAACTGTGAATTAACATTATATTGACAATGTTAACTCGCTTATTAAGTTCTGTCAAAAATCAATATTTACTATTATTATGATTACTAGAATTGCAGATCACTTAAATATAGAGTATATTGACACGTTATACGTATATGAGACACGTTTTTCGATGCTTTTGACGGCTACACTAAAAATGGTCGTCCGGGTCGTAGTACTTTATTATTATTTGAAAGCCTATCAAAACACTATGTAAGGCGCCCGGTATCACTGGATATAAGAAATATTATATTATTTGCCGTGCTCAGAGTCGTTTCTTAAGACTTAATGATCGTCTAATAAATTCACCGATGGGAAACTATACATGGTATAATACTACCATTATATGACTTAATGAAGGATTCTGAGTAGGTCTACAAAAAGTGGAACTTTAATAAACAATCTCTTGAGAGTAAATTTAGTAAATTTATTAAGACTTAATAAATTGTCTTAGACCCAAATCATATGGAGTCACTACAACATAAACAAGGGTGCGTGTACTTATGTACGCGCGTAAGAAGTTATACTTCTTTGGCATTATTAAAAATAGTTTTTGACTGCATGCAAATAATTAATTACAATTAAATAATCAAAGACTGGAAAAGGAGTCATTAAAGTCAATAAAGTTCAGTTTACATTTGAAAAATTAATTAAATAAATATTTATTATTATTCTCTTACCTTAAACAAATAAAACACTATTTATCTTTAAAACATTTTTATTTCATTATACTATTCATTTTTAAGTGACTCTAATGTCTTCATCAGAATTTAGGTTTGTAATTTTAAATTAATCATTACTTGGTTGTGCATCTACGAGGCTTCTCCAAAACTTAAACTACTACTTGCTTTCTGCAACAAATAAGAGAATATTAATTTAAGCTCTGTCCATGCAAAACTTAAAATTTTTATAATTCATATTATAAAATTTTTAACACATTTATATTAATATAATTATATAAATGTGTTAATAATATAATTTGTAGCACATGCTACAGACCTGGATAGCAACTTTCTTTTATTCTATTTAGAGATAGAGATAATTTAAATATAATACCGGTGTCTTCCTTGTAGGTTTCTTTAGAGTTGTTTGGGGATTCTTGTTGTTCAGTTCGACATGATTTTCTTTAACCTTTCTTTAATCCTACAAAATAATGAAATTGTTAAGTTATGTTGTCACTGTTGTGCACACCTTTGTTTGGCTTTTTTAGTATTCAAGTTATGTCAAAACTGATTTATTACCTTGTCATTGTTGGCTTTATTTGCTTTTGGGATATCAATTGTTTCCAAAATAATTTTATTTGTAATATCCTGAAATATATAAATAACATCTATTAATTTAAGTATCATGGTGAGTGGTTCGCACTCAGGTATTAAGGTGTATTATCCACTGTCCATTATAAGTGGGAATGGGCTCACTTCTGGCTGGACAGAGTTTCGGTACTACAAGTGCAACATGGATGTTTTGAGGTATTACAATATCTCTAACTACCCTGTAGGGGAATAAAGTAGTGTTGTGAGCATATGCCTATGCTTGAAAGGTTGAACCTTGAACATCACCATACATCATATTTATAATTAACATTCCTACCTCGACACCATCACAATCAAATTCATTGAAATCTACTTCAAACCGTTGCGGTATCATCTCTGCCATTCATCAATTGTTTTTTGTCTCTTGTCCTTATATTTGCTAGATTAAATCTGAAAAATTACATGTTTGGATTAAAATAATAATGTGGTCATTTTTTTTTGAGATGCAGGTACTTATTAAAATGTTTACTTCTCTGTTATATCGCTCCAAGCCTTCATTTTCTCCTTATTAGTATTCGTGCTTAAATCTTTGTTCTCAATCATTGATATATAGGGTCGTACAATATTTCTAAAAAGTTGCTGTAACAAAAGCAATAAACAAAAGCAATGAATAATGGTTCATGTTTCAGTTTTAATCAACAATAATACTCGATAATACATACGGATAGTTAACCTCAATTGTATTGAAGCACTCAGGAAGGTTGGCACAGTTTTTTCACAAATATTTTATCATATTAATTAGTTTTGTTTTATATATTAAATTTAAATCACTTCTGATTATAATTCAGACGCACATATAAAATTCGCACTTGTATAATTAAAATAGCTAGGTAAATAATTATTTATTTTAAACAATAATTAAAACTTCTATATTTGTTTAAAGGTAAATGTCATTGTCAGATGTCTGACATCTGACAATGACATTACAGAAGAATTTTGAATGACCATGACATCTGATGTCATGGTCATTCAAAATTCTTGTTAAGCTGCTAAGCTAAGAAATAGAATATGCGTGAAGTTAGCTTCACGCATATTCTATTTCTTTTACTTGTAGATTGTCTTATTCCCATCTCGCTCGCGCACGCTATATCACACTGCCAATTTTGTGTCATAGGTGCGCGCGCATCGTAAAATTTCACTCTCATCAATTTTTCATAACGCGCCTAAAGAAGTACAACATAAACAAGGCCTTAAAACGCACCATTTTTAGAAAATTATATCTTCCACAAAACACGCAATAAATTGGCCCAACAGAATTACCCTTCGCCGTATCACGTAAGACAGTGGTCCGTGACATATGATGTCATATTTCACAAATATTCTTAGGGGATTAAATGTTCAAACGACTGATATATTACGTTCGTTTTCACCGAATTCAAGAAGAGGTTCTTGATTGAAAATATTACCGCCTTTCTCTGAAAGTCCCGAATATACGAGGTTTTTTGACGTAATTTTTGTATGTGTTTAAAGTCAAAATTCGTTTACATTATATGACGTATGGTCTTCTATGATCGCACTTAAGCCATTTTTTTTTCGGGATATCAATTTACAGACCCCCGCGCCACCTTGTTAAAGTAACGCAGCGAGTGTGGGGTCGATCCGTGAGGTGCATTGGACCCACTAAAACCCATCAGCCCCATCGGCTCGCTATGGACGGGAGGCACGGTAACAGTTTTCCTTAATCCATGTCCCCATCAAGAGCGTCTGCTGCTTTACTGCAAGCCCATCTTCCGAGTTGCCCAATACGGTGCGGTCACAGTGGAGTACGCGTCATCGCGTCGCCGTCTCACAAGTCTTTTTTGGCGTTGAGGGTTGGCATCTGAGTAACACTCTTGAACTTTCTCTTTAAGTACTATAACGGACTCGAATGAGGCTTTAAAAGTATTCCATGGGGCATCGTTGTCAGTCTCCATCTAAACTTTCACTATGAAGGGAGGCAACAGATCCAATCATCAGAAATAAACCTCTAAAGTGTGTTACGCTGTAACGATACAGCGACAGACATTCCTCCTGGCGACCCTGTGGAGGTATCCCCTGAAACGTCCATGGCCTGTAAGGACCAGAAAGACTCGGTAAGACAGCGCCCCCAACTTGTACCCACAAGTTGAGCACTGGACGTATACATGCAATTTTCCAAGCTCCTGCCCTGTGACCATCGCCCATCCATTTCTGAAGGACTGTCACTTGGGTTTCCCGCCTCCAACAGTTTATGAGTCAGGAAGGGGGTTATCACCTCTTAAGCCTAAGTTAACTATGGCCCAGTTTGAGTTGAACAATTTCACAAACTATTTTTTTTTTTTGAAGTGAAACTTCTTTATCGAGGTTGGAAAAAAATTTAGTGTAACATTTTTTCGTTACGCGTCACGTTTTTCGGTTACGCGCCATGTTCCTTTTGAAGTCAAACTTCTTTATCGGCGTAGGAAAAAAATTTACCGTCACATTATTTATTATTTATTATTTATTATTTATTATTTATTATTTATTATTTATTATTTATTATTTATTATTTATTATTTATTATTTATTATTTATTATTTATTATTTATTATTTATTATTTATTATTTATTATTTATTATTTATTATTTATTATTTATTATTTATTATTTATTATTTATTATTTATTATTTATTATTTATTATTTATTATTTATTATTTATTATTTATTATTTATTATTTATTATTTATTATTTATTATTTATTATTTATTATTTATTATTTATTATTTATTATTTATTATTTATTATTTATTATTTATTATTTATTATTTATTATTTATTATTTATTATTTATTATTTATTATTTATTATTTATTATTTATTATTTATTATTTATTATTTATTATTTATTATTTATTATTATTTATTATTTATTATTTATTATTTATTATTTATTATTTATTATTTATTATTTATTATTTATTATTTATTATTTATTATTTATTATTTATTATTTATTATTTATTATTTATTATTTATTATTTATTATTTATTATTTATTATTTATTATTTATTATTTATTATTTATTATTTATTATTTATTATTTATTATTTATTATTTATTATTTATTATTTATTATTTATTATTTATTATTTATTATTTATTATTTATTATTTATTATTTATTATTTATTATTTATTATTTATTATTTATTATTTATTATTTATTATTTATTATTTATTATTTATTATTTATTATTTATTATTTATTATTTATTATTTATTATTTATTATTTATTATTTATTATTTATTATTTATTATTTATTATTTATTATTTATTATTTATTATTTATTATTTATTATTTATTATTTATTATTTATTATTTATTATTTATTATTTATTATTTATTATTTATTATTTATTATTTATTATTTATTATTTATTATTTATTATTTATTATTTATTATTTATTATTTATTATTTATTATTTATTATTTATTATTTATTATTTATTATTTATTATTTATTATTTATTATTTATTATTTATTATTTATTATTTATTATTTATTATTTATTATTTATTATTTATTATTTATTATTTATTATTTATTATTTATTATTTATTATTTATTATTTATTATTTATTATTTATTATTTATTATTTATTATTTATTATTTATTATTTATTATTTATTATTTATTATTTATTATTTATTATTTATTATTTATTATTTATTATTTATTATTTATTATTTATTATTTATTATTTATTATTTATTATTTATTATTTATTATTTATTATTTATTATTTATTATTTATTATTTATTATTTATTATTTATTATTTATTATTTATTATTTATTATTTATTATTTATTATTTATTATTTATTGAAGTGAAACTTCTTTATCGAGGTTGGAAAAAATTTAGTGTAACATTTTTTCGTTACGCGTCACATTTTTCGGTTACGCGCCATGTTGCTTTTGAAGTCAAAGTTCTTTATCGGCGTTGGAATGAAACTTCTTTATCGACGTATGGGAGAAATTTTGTAGTAAATCGTCACGTTTTTCAATGATAGTAATAATTCTATTACAATTAATGAAATTCTATAATAATCTTCGTAGTAATAAGGTAAAATGAAATATTTGTATTCATGTCTATGATAATAAAAGCCTTTTTGTTAAACTTTATCTAATTTAACGAATTTCTGTAAAGTTGCATATAGTAGATCATTTTTCGAAAAATAAGATCATAAAGAAGTTTCACTTCTTACGTGTGTACACCTAGTACACGCACAATTTATTTTATTCCATTAAATAACTGCTGTGTACATTTTCTAAGCAAAATTTTATACAATTAAATCTGTAACCTACTTTTGAACCTTCATTTTCACGTTGTATATAAAATAAAACTTTGTGCTTTAAATGCCTTTTAACCATGTCATAATTTGTATTCAGAACTAAATGTAATGAACCTCTAAGGCGTACCTTAGTGTGGATTAATTAACAGGCTCGTTACCAGCTTTTAAAAGATGCCCATTAAAACCTTATAGTCCAAGAGCCCACTAAGGCTTATTCACTAAGGCACATATATACCAATTCGACTTAGGGTGTTTCAAGAAAAGAGAAATTCTTAAAAGGCCGGCAACGCACTGGCGAGCTCTCTGGCATTGAGGGTGTCCATGGGCGGCGGTATCACTTAACATCATAACCTCCTGACCATTTGCGCCCTGTTCTATAAAAAAAAAATGGTGCGTGTACTTATGTACGCGTGTAAGAAGTTATACTTCTTTGGCTTTCTTTTTTTTATATATAGTAAATAATTAATAATAAATATTTAGCGTTAATAATTTAACAATATTTAATATTCAGTATATTAATCAATTATTAATTAATATTAATAATAATTATTATTTATTATATTATTAATTCAATTTAATAACTAGGTATGTTTCATAACCTTTTAACTAAGTAACAATAGGTTTTTGTGAAAAAGCATTGCTAAATTTCTTTGAAAAAATAATTAAAACTCCTTTATTTGTTTAAAAGGTACTACAAATGTCATTATAGTCATTCAAAATTCTTGGCATAGCTGCTAACGTCACACATATTCTATTTCTTTTTACTTGTAGATTGTCTTATTCCCATCTCGCTCGCGCACGCTCGGCGCCCATACTGATAATTTTGTATCACGGTGCGCGCGCATCGTAAAATTTCACTCTCATAAATTTTTCATAACGCGCCTAAAGAAGTATAACTTCAAAAATAAAAGTTGTTAAAACTCGAAAATCCACTTGTAAGTATAATATTAGTAGTAATAAACGCAAACGTCTGCAACGCAAAAAAAATATGTTAATGCTAAATATTTGTACCGATGGTTACTACCGACACCAGAAAGTTTTAGCGTTTTAAACTTTGCCGAACTATTGGTTTTGGAGTTTAAAGTCAAAATTTGACTAATTAACCTGCCCTGATCTCAGAAAAACAATGAGGATACTCATAACTATTTCGACTACATTTTTAAATAATATTCAAATATTTTAACCGCTCGGAACGGAACTGGATTTAAATGACTTATTCTGTATTGCTCACTAGCTTGCTCCATGTTCCAGAAGAAAGTTAATCTAAAAACGTTATTAAATAAAATACAAGATATAAGAACTGTGTTAAAAACCCGAAAAAGTAAATCAAAAAAAAAAAGCTAAATGCCAAGTGCCTTCGTGGTAAATATCTAAAATAATCTCCGAAAGCAATTTTATTGTCTACGTGTACAGTATTATATTCAAAGTAGAAAGTTTCACCTATTTCAGATAATCCATAAATAAATAACGATTTTATTTCAAATAACAGCCCAGCTCTCACACTATAAGTCTTTGGTAATAGGAAGATATCTTTTAATCAGGGATTACGTAATTGGCGACTTGCACTAGTTGGCCTAGAATTGGTCGCATTAAATGGTGTTAGTGGATATTTTACTAAAACGGTTTTCTCTGGATAAAAGTTTTAAAAGCAATAAAATTAATCGTATTTTACGGTTCTATTTTTAAAGCAATGAATAGTTTGTTTAAGAGCTTTTGCCTTGAGTGTTACCTTTTACAATTTATTTCATCTGATTAAAAAATGTTTTTATTTTGGACCTTTGGAGGTCATGGATCCTATACAAGAGAATACTGCAATAGAATTTCTTAAAATAATAGTTTTTAAATTAATTTATTATTATTATTATTATTTGTTTATTTAATAATAACTATAAAACATAGGTATCTCTTGCTATGATTTGGATTATTTTCTTCATGTTATTAATAAACTTGAAGAAAATAAAGTAGCTCTTAATGAGGTTTAAGTTTTCATTTAGTTTTGGTAAATATTGTTATTTTATTTTTTATGCTATTAGTTTTAGTTATTATTTTTTGTTTCATTTTATTTTGTGGTTGTTTGTAATGTTGTGTTATTTGTGATGTCATAATTTCTTGTATTTTTTAGGCAAACACATTGTTTTAGAACGTATAAATAAATAAATATACAAGCATCTATGGACGATAATTATTTCAAAGTATTCTATGCAGTATAATGCATAATAACCGAAGCATTAACTGCCTTGAAATATGTGTATCGCAATAAATCATGCATTTGAATACATTTGCATATCGGCTCATACATCACGCCGTAAGCTCAATATCATATGCTTCATTTATTGGTTCGGTTTTCAAACTATGCCGAACTTTAGAATACTCCATCAACAGCCTAATAAACTTTGTAACTAGGGCTTGTTGATATTCTGTCTGTGTTTAGATAGTCAATATAGTTAATTGTTAAAATACAGTCAATGTTATAATATTATGCACTGTAAAAAGACGTCATAATCTAATTAAGCGTACCAATTCTTAAAAGGCCGGCAACGCACTCGCGAGCCCTCTGGCATTGAGAGTATCCATGGGCGGCGGTATCACTTAACATCAGGTGAGCCTCCTGCCCGTTTGCCCCCTGTTCTATAAAAAAAATCTAATTAAAAATGAGTTCATAAATGTTTTAATAAAAATTCGCTTTCACTCCTTTCCTTTGATTTTAACCATTAATTAAACATCGCTAGACACTATGAAGTTAGCATATAATTATATAATCATATAAAAGAGCTAGTTGACCTAGGACATTTCCGTTTATTTCTAAAATGCAGTGAGCTTTTCCAAAGAGCAGGGTTGGCCTAAAGGCACCAGCGTGTGACTCTCATCCCTGCGGTCGTTCGTTCGATCAGCGGCTGTGCACTTTCTTTTTCCTGTACGGTGAAAAGAAAACATCGTGAGGAAACCGGCAAGCCTTAGACTGAAAACCTACTGACGGCTGATCACCTCCTTGCCTATTAGAAAAAAACAAAAGATCATGAAACGGATATAGAAATCAGAGGCACCTAAGAGAACTGGAAGAACCCGTGCTGGTACAGGGTAGTGCAACTGGCGTTGCCGATAACCAGGAGTGAGTTAAACTAATATTCACACCCTGACCTATGCAATTAATTATAAAACACATATATTCATAAATTTATCATTCACGATCACTCGCTACCAAACTCAACATTGTTTATTTGTGATATATCAAAGGAAATTATTAATGTTCGACTCCGTTATTCCCAACTATCATTTATCACTCAGCTTATTCTGATAACGTGTTATTTTGATACCGAACTATGAACTAGGAATATAAATTAGAATGAACAATTACGAAGTTCTTATGTATATGGAAAAGCTTTCTGTTCTGAAAGTGAGAAGCGCATTCTAAATTTGAACTTTTGAATAATTTATTAGTTTAATTTTGTATATAATCGTGTGTGTTTATTTTGGACTCCCGATTTATTACTTTGTAACGTGTATTTTTTTGTTTTTGATTGAAGTTGTTTATTACTTTAACTTAATCTATAGACTAGTATTAATAATTACGTGACATTCATTACATCGGAAAAAATCCCTAAAAAGAAAGTATTCTACTAATGTCACTTTACAACATTATTTGTTTTAGGGATAGTGGGGTACAATAAATTGGAAACCAGACGGGACTTACAGTTGGCTTACTACGTACTGAAAGTCTTGTACTCCAAGAACTGGGTTTATTAGTACCTACGGGATCTGTGCGACGGCGAAGGTCTAGGTTATTTGCGATACCAAGGACAAGAACCAGTCTGTTGCACAGATCTCCGCTATCAAAGAGGTTGCGCCTACTGAATGCTGTCTCCGACACTATCGACATACTTATATGTTCGCAGAGTAAATTCACAATAGCGTCACACAATAAATTGAACACTCACATAATATATTTAATATTATATATGTACTTTACTATATTTTATTTAATGTTTTTCGACATTATCGTATTGGAATAGTCTGTAAGGATAATGTATGTATTTCTGAAATAAATAAATAAATAATACATGAACGGTATTTTTTAACATCTGGGAATAATCCTGCCGATTTGACCCCCAGTCTAAAATAGGTCCAAAAAGATGACAGGCGGAAATCAGACTTTTAAGAGCACTTATCCTAGTTTTTCATGTTTAAATTATTAAGTCGAAATCAATACCTTTTTGTAGTTGAATTTATGTTTTTGAGAAATTAATAAATCTATAAGGGAGCGTTCAAGTATTATGTCACCCAATTTTTGGAGATTCTTGACCCCACCCAATTTTACGCGCCGTAACTTTTTCTGTACCCAATAGTAACACGTTTCTTTACCACCCAGTGACTCTTTATACCTAAAAGTTACCATCATGTGGTGTAAAGTCCTACTGGAATGTCGAAAATAATATTAACAATACCGCGTAATTCAATCTCCGCCCCGCATTGTAACGTTTTACAAGAAGACCCCCCCATAAATTAGTTACATAATACTTAAACGCTCTCTAACCTTAGATGAAACTTTGTAGGATTTAAACTATAATTAATATTATATTGGTTTATTCTTGCTTAGTCTAAAAATAAACAAACAAAAAAAGATTTTTCTTAGAAACTTAGAGAAATTTAAAAATGTAACCACTGAAAACTAAGTCGCGTGTCTAAGTGTAATTCGTCACGCTTTGCTTGTAAGATTTATTGAGAAATCTCTAGCCAGCTCTAACTTTAAAGAAAATTCTAGACTTAAAATATACCACTTTTAAATATAACATATTATTACGAACATAAACATCAATATTAACAGTATATTATATGCATGTTCAATATTCGTAGACAAAAAGTAATTTTGTTTTTAAGTTTATTCTTATTATTTATAACGGGTGGCGCGAAAAATGGCACTAAAGAAAATTTGTTTATTTTTTTTATATGACGATAGTTTTCATTATGTTGTTAAAAATTGTGTAGTGAACAAATGTCAAATACACTGAAAATAAACATGGACCGTTTTACTCCCCAAGAATGTGGAATAATCGTGTCAATGTTCTTACGGAATAAAAACACAACGTGAATTCCGTCGACGATTTCCTGCAAGATCGCCCGATCTGAAGAGTCCAGACTTCTTTCGTTGGGGTTTTTTGAAATCTCGGGTGTATGTGAACAAGCCACAGACTCTCGCTCTAAAAGAAAACATTCATCAAGAAATAAGGAACATATCGCAGGAAGTATTACGGCAAGTTATGCAAAATGCCATAAATAGGGCTCAAATGTGCATCAACTCTGGAGGTCACCATCATCTTTAAATCCTAATGGTACGAAATTTAATGGCACAAATATACATTAAAAAAAACCTAAATATAGTTTTCTAATTTAGAAAAAATGTTATAGCTGAACCAAATACCAAGTCTTTACTTTTGCGCCACCCAGTATAACGTGGAATTAAATTTTTATGTGGAAATAAATATATGTAATCAAAATTTAAAATGATGATTTTATAAATGATGTCGTGCCCCAAGGTTTGTCTCGTATTCATTCTGTTGTAGGGTGATTCCAACAATTTTATAAATAATTATGTTCTCCAGGCTCCATCGCGATCTCTATTGAAACTTTTTATCCATTCAGACATAAATACATTGTCTCATAACTTTTACGATGGCATCTTCGACATGACTGCAGTACCTCAAGAGCAAGCGCAGGGAGGAGGGACGGGACTCACCTGAAGCTATCAAAGAAAGCTATAGCTTGAACTAGAAATTCCTGAGATCACCGCATTAAACCAAAACATACTCTACAGCTTTTAATAGAAAAATAAGTTTTTGCAGCACGATTTTGTGTGTTTAGTTTCGCTGAAAAACCATAAAATGATATACCATTCTGCGACGAACCGGTTGTTAGCGCCGGTATGTGCGCGTGTAATCAACTAAGTGCCGGATGTGTTCGGGAGGTCCATTCAAATTCTAAATTTATATTTGGCAAAGGTCGTGCTTCGTCTATCGGTATATAGAAAATATTTGGCTTATTTAAAATCGACAAAAAAATCTGAAAGTATATTTAAATTGTTCTAATTGTTTTGTACAAACACAAACGCGATGCCAGCCTTTTGACAATTGGTACTCTCTTTTTTTGAAGGACCCTAAGTCGAATTGGTTCAGAAATACTTCAGAAGGCAGCTGCTTCCACATAGTGGTGGTGCGCGACAAAAATTGCCTTAAGAAATGCTCAGTTTTAGAACGACGGACGTCGCGGTGATACGGATGATATTTTGTATTCTGCATTGACGTCTGATGATGAAATTCAGCTGCAGTCCAAACAACTCCTCTCAACACTCTCCATGGTAAATTCGGGAGACGATGCAGTGAGATCCCCACAAGCCCCTCGGATTGTGATTTTTCGTCGACGATTTGGATCACTCTTCGTTGAATATGGTCAAGCTGTAGGAGCTGATACTGGGGAGCTGCCGCCCAGTGAGAACAGTACTCCATGTGGGGCCTAATTTGCGCTTTATAGAGTTGCAAGCGGTGGCCCGGGGTGATGTACCGTGTCGCTTTGCTGAGCATGTCAAGCTTGTCAGAGACTAATTATTAATTATAGAGAAGGTTAAAGTATAAAACGACCTTAAATAGTTAAAGAAGCCAAGCGATAAAAGCTGAGAATTATAGCACATTATCCGTTATATACAGTGTAAATACACAAAAAATACTCTCAGTGCGGAGTTATTAAGCAAACGCGCAATGTATCATAATATAGCCATTTAAATCTATTGAAGATACGAAACACGGGGGAAATATTGCAATGTTCGGGGTAATTTATATGATTCATGGGCTATTACATCGCGTTATTGGACTTTTGAAAAAAAGCAACATCGTACGACAAAAGGTGTTGGTAGAATGTAATTTCGAATTCGGCGTTTATCAGAAAATTGGGTGCCTTTTGTGTTTAGAACTATTTAAAGAGAAATAGTGTCTGTTTTAATGATGTATATATATTCTCTGCTTAGCAATGTCAGTGGTTAAACGTTAACTCCATCGTGAGTCAGTAAATATCAATAAGGGCAACAATTGCTTCTACGATTGACGATGACACGTTTTAAACCAATAATTTACGGAAAGCTGATAACTTATGAAGAAAAAATAATTAAGAAAAATTGCACAGAAATATGTCTTTCGCTGAAAAAAACTGTTCGCAAGATAACAGGACCTGTTATCTCGCGAACACTTTAATCTAGTTTTTTTAATATGTAATAGGAGGCAAACGGGCAGGAGGCTCACCTGATGTTAAGTGATACCGCCGCCCATGGACACTCACATTGCCAGAAGGCTCGCAAGTGCATTGCCGGCCTTTCAAGAATTGGTAAGCTAAAAATTGTGTAACAGTATGTTACTTATAATTGTTTGTCGAAATTATAATTGTTTTCAATTCCCAAAACTGATCAATTAAGACAGAATTGTGTCTCTTTGTCGAAGGCTTCAGGGCCGTTTGTTATGTTTAACTCTTATTACACTTATGAGTAATCGCGCAGTACACAAATCAGTATTATAGAAAAAAAATTTAGGAACTCGACATGTTCATTATAATAATAAGTAGTTACTCGCGTAACCGTCGGTGAGATCGGGCCGCGCAGGACTTGTCGTACATTTTCCAATAGCAGAACGTACATAACGAACGAACGTAAAGGGACAGGTCAAAAGTATCCGTAACTGACAAGCATGAAAGTGAATGAAGCGAGAGAGGTATGTCAGAACCGTAGCAAGTGGAGATCACATTCAAACAATGTTATATTCTACACATACATAGTCTTAAAGGGATGAAACATTTCGATGGTATCTCACACACACTTATTAAAATTTTAATATGGGAAACATTTACTGAGACTTGAGAGACCCTTTTCTATTACTCACTTTAGACATATAGTAGTTTCGATAGAAATATTCTGATTATCTGTAAAAAAAATATAAAATTATATACGTAACTTGTACATTGTTTAAATTCATTTTATTTTAATCAAATAAACTGTGTCAAGTAATTTAAAAAAATTTAGCTTCTAAATTTACTTTATCGTCGAAATATAGATACCAAATTATGAAAAACTTCCGGCTGTATTAATTTCAAGCCTGTTAAATATTTTCTTTAAAGCTCGTTTACCTTATTTAATAATTCAGTAAAAATATTTTACAAATGTTTTTACGTTAACAACACATATTAAACTTAAAGGTCATTTGCATAATTGCTTAACTTGCCTTTTTAACTTTACAATAAATTAAATCAAATTGCAAACAATTATTATTACCCTTTAAATATTAAGTGTAATCAAGATTCTACATTTACCGTCTTTATACTAACATCTATATCACCACTATATTTCTAAAGACCATAAACTATGGTCTTATGCGACCAACAAGCTTCCATAAACATTCTCTTGGCCAGAGTCTGTGGAACGGCGTGTTCCTTTACTTTATGCTACCCTTTACCACAGGCAAGATGCCAGCCTACTTCTTACTCGATCTGGCTAGATCATAAAGGCATTATATCTATAAACTGTATGAAGTTTAATAAATTTTACATTCAGTAGGTATATATTTCCAAATAAGTCAACATAAAAAATATTTATGAAGTAAAAAACTCACTTTATTATTAAAATGATGACTAAAGGTAAATTACGTGAATCTAAAAGCAACATTATTAAATCCGAATATTTATTTAGATAATATTTATAAAATATCGTTTGAAGTCGTTACTAATAGGCGTACGCATGGTCGTTATATGTCACGTGACCCCTCGGTTACTGTTGTACTAGCTTTATTAGCTTGTTGTGGTGAAGGCTTAATTTTAGGTGTACCCACTATACAAATTTTCTTACAAATATGTGCAAAAATATTGTACGTTAAAGTGTAAACTTTTTGTATCTCGTGGGTGCTCCTAGACTTTTATTTGGTTATAAAACACCTATAAATCTTGGATCTTGGATGCCAAGAGAATATAAGTGAATATTTACTAATTTTCTTAACTAAAAACAATAACTAACTTTAAAATATAATAACTAAAATATTTTATTGCCCTTTAGGCAAGGTTTCAAAGATACTGGAAGCGTTCCCCCTTTGAATAGCTAGACTAATTATTTGTCCGAGGTAGCTCCCAGCTCTTCGGTCTCCTGTAATGTCAACTAACCTTTATGCTTTATCCTTAAAAAACCCTTATAGCGTTAGGACCCCAAGGACCAAGGGTCTCGACACCGAATGGGACTAAATCGGAGCCTATTATTGCATGCTTTAGCTTTTTCAGCCGCATCACAAGCCGCACCAGCTCTGTTATTGGTTCCATGATGGAAACAACAAACACTATTTATGATTTACTAATATATAGTGTTTCACCAAAGTTTCATATAAAATGTCGCGATCGGATCGATTGACGTCTCATAAGGCTTATATTTAAGTTAAAACGTGAATGCATCATTAAGTCCCACGCTGTGTGCCCACGTACTAAGCTTTAAAATAAAGTTAAGTCCCGCTAAATGAAATAAGTTTCGCTTAAGCTACAGCTCGGTTTCGCTTTTATTGTCTCGCTTTAAAGTATTTTCATTAATATTTTATGGATTTTTTGTTTGAGTTCCATTTCTTTTGTTTCGAACTTAAACTGACTTTAATCGACTATGAACGTAGTTTGTGAAATTCGGATAATTCCAGATATATCAAATCTTGTTGAAAAATGGGACACTATCTTTGTAATTTTCATTTTATTGACACCAAATTAAATTAATGAGAAAGCTTACAAAACTTTACTTAATCATAGTTATTAATTTGACGTTTATTTGGGTTTAGATATGTCAGGTAATTAAACGCTATTGCTACGCAAGTAGTGTATAGAAACAAGAAAATAATATTATGTTAATATAGAAGTAATATCCAAGTAAATAGAGCTTGGGGCGCACCAATCAGTCTCGGGAAGTCGACTCAATCACTGCGGCGTTTCGATTTGACGTCTCATTTCCGGACGATGCTACTACGCTACTGTAAGATTTGTGCTTCGTATTCTCAAAGAATATAAAGATAAAATCATAATCCAAATATTCTAGTTAATATTATGAATAAAAGTAACTCCTATATTTCTTTGCGTTGTACAAGTATTAAAGAGTAAAGATAGGGTTTATTCGAATTCGATTCGGAGCTTGAAAATATCGGTAGTAGTCAAGTCAAAATCATTTATTCATTTAGGTAACACAATGTACACTTTTGAACAGATAAATAAATACATATTAAATTCTAAATGCTTCTAATTTTACATTTACCTCCTGCCATTTCTCAAATAAAGGGCGTAGAACGGACGAGACGAACTGGGAATAAACTCTCCGCCACTCTTTTTAATCGCAACCATTACACCATGTTCCACATGACATCTTAAGTAATTAATAATAATAAAAAATAAAAACAAAGATTTATTCTCTATCAGCAGTATGCATGGTGGAATAGGAGCACGCACTTACATTCTCGTGGGAACAACACGCAAATACATAGTCGAAATAACTATCACCACCGCATACACGAAGTTCGACCGGTCACCACAAGTAGCACCCATTCACGAGTAAGACGCATGGCCAGGCATCGGTCCCCTCGCCATATTTTAGGGAGAGAGACCACCCGACGCATGGACACCTTATTAGGGCTGGTATTTCCCTGCGTTTGCTTCTAGTGATCTTTCTTTATATAATCTAGCCCTCATCTTCAATGAAGTCATATATTGTTCGGTATGAACTACTGTGTCTTTGAGCCAAACCAATTATAGTAGCCATTGTCAAGGTCAAGGCCGTTAAGGTTATGATACAAAAAAAATTGGCACCAAGCTAAGAATTAAATTACTAGAATTAAAATTGAACGACGTGAGAGCTAAGATTCATTTACCCGAAAGAATTTTGATTAGATCTCAAAATCTACTTTTTATATCGACGTTCGATAAAGTATCAAAGAGTACCGTTTAAAGCTCATAAATTTAAATTTATAACCAGTAAAACTCCGCTTCTTTACACCTCCATTTCGGAAACATAAAAATTTAACACGCCATAAAGAAACCTTTGCTAGGGATTTCTAGTGATTGCTTCATTCCGGCATGTATAATTCTAATTATATTTTACAAGTAGGTACTTTAAAGGTTAAAGAATTACTAATTATGACTGGATAGTTTTGGTTTGGTAAGTATACAATTAAGATTACCGCCTACTTAAGGTAATTGTGAAACAATGTTCTACGGATTTAACCTGAGCCCACAAGAGATTTGCATAAATTGATGACTGGGCTAATAGGGAAAACATTCCCTATTTTAAATACACTTGCTATAAATAAAACTACGATTAACTACATTAACTACATTAACTATATGAACAAAGAAGGTGTGTATTTGGTGTTATTTCATTGCTCCGAATGTCCATTCCACGGAAACTGTATATTTTAGTGTAATTAATCTAATATATAAAATTCTCGTGTCACGGGACCGATTCTCATGAAATTTTGTGTGCATACCAACATACCCAAATGTTTGAGAATCAGACAACATCTATTTTTCATCCCCCTAAATGTTAAGGGTAGTCCACCTCTAAATTATATTTTTATAATTTTAAGGTAAATTTTTATTTTTATGATACAGCTTTAAAGAATACATACAACCCCCAATTTTCACCCTCTACGATCAACCCCTATTTTTTATTATAAATGATATACATGGTAAAACGACGTTTGCCAGGTCAGCTAGTGTACCTATAAAAAAATCAGTGGCGCTACAACTTTTCAGGTCTAGTCTTCAGATGTCTGTATCTGATATCGTGATTATTTGTTTTTATAACAGTCATGTACGTGATCACCTTTTGTTGTCCACATGCCGTTGACTTGTTGGGTGTATGTCATGCCGGTTTCCCCACGATGTTTTCCTTCACCGAACGAGCGAGTGTTAAATGCGTCTATTGGTGCAAGGCCTGGGATCGCATTTACGACCTCAGGGATGAGAGCTGCACCCTGAAGCCACTAAGCCAACATTGTTCACCATACTAGTATTATCTAAAGGAAAGATTTGTATTTTCGTATATAACGAATAAACATTAACTCTTTTTATCTAAGTCAAAAGGTATTGTATTGACGGTAGTCATCGAATCGAAATTTATATAACCTTAGACATGCCGCGATGTCGATGTCCTTTCATCACGCGTGTTAATTGCCTACATATAAAGAAAAATCAGTCATCAAACCCCTAATTTCTGTTCTGTTCTAATCCAATCCCGCTCTAGAAAACAATTATTGTTTGACCGTATATTTTTTCGTTCGATTATATCACAGTAAATTGACTTTTAGTTAATAGAACACTAATGTAGCGTAACAAAACTTTTAAATGAAATAAATCGATTGAGAATAAAAAACAAAAAGGTAAACTTCCGTCGTAATAAAAAAGTTTAGCGCTGTTGTAATCGTCACTTAACGGAAGTATCCAAATTGAAAAATAGCAAAGCGTACTAAGAAAATTTCGTATAAAACTTTTTCCGGTGTTTATTGAGGAAGCTGATTTATACGTGTATACTTTATTGGGTAATTTACCTCTTTTTTGCATTTTTACAAGTATTGCCTTTTTCTGGTAGCGTTTGAATCGTGTTTTGTTATACTGTCAAAAGAATTGGACCTAAATCTTAAATCTTCAATACATACTATTTTATGACTATGGTATGTTACATACATTGTATGTATTGAATACTTATAAATTCTTCTTATAAATTTCCATGTAAAATATGTATAGACTTTGTAGACATATTATGGTAAAATATTTCACGTGAAACGGCATGACATCAAATAAACATTACAAAAAAATCCAAAAAGGTTTCAGAATAATCTTTCATTATGCTGAGTGGGCAAAAATCGTTTAGTAATCGGATTTGAGACAATTTATTTGCAATCAACTTAGTACATAAAATATTAAAACGGTCTCCGTAATCTGATTGGTTTTCCAAATAATAGTTAATTATTTATTGGCTTTTGTAGAATTGAATGAAATGATACTGGAATTGGATCTTGATGATCTGGTTTCTTGATTTTAACGTAATATAATCTTGTATGAATTATTTCAGCCTCGTAATTAGCTAATTACATATTAATTATGACTTATTAACCCTAAGATTGACTTTTACATTTTTATTAATATTATTATTTTTTTATTACATTTTAGTATTGTTTAATTTTAGTTAGCATGTATATTTCTAGTGTTACTATAATATTAGATTTTTTGTTAATTATTAATGCACTTGTTGTACTTCACCCTCAGATGTTGTTTCTTTTTGTACAATTATTATTTATTTATATATTACAATATAAATAAATAAACATACGTCCATATTTTATATTGAGTATAAAAATCTCGCATCTGATAATACTTTATTCCAAGAAATAAGCCACACGTTTTCAATATTTGTATAAGTTAAGATCTTTTGTTCGTAACAGATAAGGCTGCTTACCAAATAATTACAGAAAAGGGAAACTATAGACCTCAGGGGTTTGAGAATATAAACATGAATTATTATCAGTCATAATGCGGATAAGAAATTTTCGTTCTCAGTTCTGCCATTTTGGGTTCTTAATACGTTTTGAAATGAAATCCAAGAAAGAAGAAAAGAGTGCAGAAAAATGTAGTTCGTAGCATAAATTATGATGAAGCAAATATTATTAGTATTTCTATAAAAAACAAAAACAAAATTTAAATTATTAAAAAATTAAGATATTTATAAAAACAGTAATAAAATACATATAATAAAACACTATTTAAATATATTATAAATTTAAACTATTTAAAAATTTAAATTTATTAAAATAATTAAAATTACTAAAAATATATAATACATATAATAAATTGACGGAATTCCGAACAAATAGTTTTTATATTAACATAGTTTCAATCAAACAAAAGGAATATCTATATTGTAACAGTGACTTTCAGATACCAGTGACACAAAATACGCGTCTCCTAATTCCCAAAGGTAGAAACATAAGCAAAAGTCACCTATAATAAGGCTCGTTTATTCCCCGTTAAGGGTCAAGGCACACCTGGAGTAAATTGAATTCTATGAATAAATTTTATACCCAGAATTTGCTTTAAAGTATGAGTGACAGCGGATCAGCAAATAAATTGCAATTTTACGTATCGGAGAAATATCGTCACTCCATTGATCGACATTACTTTTAATCTACTAGACACAACACGGTCCAACCTCTCAACCACAATGCTCAATCAGTACTGTCCTACGTTTTCTGAACTTCCAAAGTCAAGATGGCGCTTCGACCTCCACTGATTAGTCTATCGAATCAAAATGAAAGATGATTGTTAAAAGTAATAAGCAATTTCAATGATTAACCAAAGCAACAATTAAAATCAACGATCAATAATTGACTCGATCAAAATATTTCCCGACATTCCGAGCATTCCTTGACATATTCTATGTACATGTTTTACTTGGACATAAGAAAGGAATGAACTATATTCTTGAACCAATCAGCAAATTGCATTTTGTTGCAAACAATTATTATAAGTTTTTACTATTAAAATCGTCACATTTGCAACGGCAGACTTAGCGATTTAAAAATGATATGTCTTCTCATCCGTTCTATATATAAATGATATTTTAATGTTATGGTTTATGACATACTATGTATATGTGACTTCTCACTGAGACAGTGACGCTTTGTTGATAAAGCACTTTGCTTAATAATATAATAAACAGTCTGTGACTTATCCCATACAATTCAGAGTTCGCAACATTTCATCGGAAACAAGAACTTATTATGGCAGGTCCCGTAAATAACAATATTATTGTATTATTTTTAAAATGTGTGTTACAATTTCCATCACTCTCCCTTTTTACTCAGAATTTATCTTTGGCATCTTCTTCAAGGCATAATCTATTTCGACGTTTTCCTGACTGCGAAACCATGGGTCCCGGGTTCGATCCCCGGCTGAGACGAACATCGATGTGATAAGCATTTGATGTTGTGCTTAGGTCTTGGGTGTTTAAATATGTATTTATATGTATATATATCTATAAAATGTATGTATATCCGTTGCCTAGTACCCATAACACAAGCTTCACCAGCTTAGCATGGGACTAGGTCAATTGGTGTGAATTGTCCTAAAAAAAATATATATATAATAATAATAATAATCTGATTATTTATTTATTTGTGATTCGGAAAGAAGTGTTGAGCAAGTGACTAGAGCGTGCGACTCTCAACCCTGAGGTCGTACGTTCGAATCACGGCTATGCACCAAACTATGTACGTATGCCTCTAACTAAAAACTCGGATCACTTATTAAAAAAAGTATCACATAAGGTAACATGAATAATGAGAAACAGGCACAGAAATCTGAGGTGTTGGACGTGTATTTTTTTAATTTGCTTATCTATATTCCTGCAGCTACTTATTATACAATTTCTGAACAATTACATTATACACAAAAGCCTAAAACGCAAGACACATTCAAACATAACCATAAAACACGGTTAACAATGATTACCTACTTATACAAAAAAATAAAATATAATATATATAATAAATTGTAAGATGCATTGATCATTATAATATACATATTTAATAATTAATTAAATAAATCGTTTTAATAATTTAATATAAAAGAGGAATAACAAAGCCATTATTTCTAATAAAGGATACCAGAGTTTTTTATATTATTAATATAAATAGAATATTTTAAGCATTTTTTAGTTATATTAAATATAATATTTGCTGGTAATTTGTGTTATAATCTGAAGGCATATGACTGAGTGACGTAAATAGTTTCTATTAGACCGAGGAATTTGAAATAGTTGAGTTTGGCTTGTATTATATGAAGAAGGGGTGTGCAATAGTAAAAGTGACAATAAGTCAGTCATACAATACCAAAGTACTTGCAGGAATCTATATAGCTAATAAAGTTTCATAAAAACTAAAGAATCTTATTTTGAATGTTATCTATTGTTTCAATGTATTTCATGCAGATTGGGTTCTAAGTACAGGCACGTTTGACGAAGCCAAGTTGTTTATACGCTTTTTCTGTTATGTTATCTATATGTTCTGAGAAACACAAGATGTGTTTCGTCATCATGTGATCATCTAGTAGTATCCCTAAGTCTCTATTTAAATTCACCTATTAAATTGTTGTATTTTAAATTGTATTTTTTATGTTTACGAGTAAGTCTCAAAAAAAATGATAGAATTGATCTCTTACCTTATCTCGACAACCAGAGACATTTTCAAAGATTAGAAGTGACCAAGTTTGGAAAGTATAGTCTGTTTAATACACTCAGTGATTAACTTTTGCAAAGCGTCCTTCGATACGTAGCGGTAACATAGCACTGTATACTTTTTATTACGTCATGTCGTTAAGGCCTGAACTTTGTCAGAGGTACTCTGACCGCGATTTTCTCTGCAATCAACTAATTATTTGTTAGGCGAATAAATCGTATATAACACAATTACGATTTATCCAAAATAGTGTTTAAGTTTTATTTTAAAGTGCTTGATTAGGACAAGACACTTTTAAAAGACACTTCACTGTACTATTTCAGTTTTATGAAATGATTATTCTGATATTTAACCACAACTAAACGAGAAATATCCAACGCGATATAGCAGGTAACAAATTGTTCGATCACGACTAACTAATCACTGTATTGATTGTTCACAGTTTATAATGTAAAACAGTTGCTTAATATATTATATCATAGTTCCCTTGTTTTAGCCTTTTTATGGACTATTATCCATTTTTAATTTAAATAACAGAGGTGATGTTATCTGTGCCTGTGATTAATAATAAACTTGAAGTGAAGATTTCACAAATGAAAGGGAATTCATTACAAATGCGACTTTCCATGAATTTATTAAGTGTTCATGCCATTCAAGTACCTATCGTTCTCTCTGTTCATATTTTCTGTCCTAACAGCAACCATTTCTTAAACACCACTCGGTATCTCTTGTCACACTTAAGTGAAGAAGGAGAGAAGAGAGAAGAGATCATTCTACATGCGCCCGCGCTGCAGAGATTTTCAACCGCCGACGCGTGGTCCCGCTTCTTGCTTTAACGCCTGCGCTTACGCGTTTGTGGTCCTCTCCCACGGAAACAAGTGAAGAGACGGAGCACTAACCATGACTGGTGTTTCCATATTTATACGCCGCATAACACTTTACCTTCGGTCTACTTTTCTGTGTCCTCACCAGGTTAAGGTTTGCCAGTAATTGGTTATAAATATGACTTAGCGAAAGTGACTTATGATACGACAAAGACATAGAGTAAATACAAAATATAATGGATATTATTTTCACAATTTACTTTATTCCATCAAATATAATTCTATTTTAATATTTACAAACGTTTTCCTCCAAGAATGAAAGTCATTACTCAGGAGTTTTATTTGTTTTTCTGTGTTTTTATGTAGGAGCACCTTATATATTTCTGAGAAGAACTTTATTAGTGTTCAATAGCCTGCTTCAGTTCTTATAATACTGAATGGTTAACCTTGATGCGTACTTTATAAGCTTTTGTCTAAGCTTCTGAGTGAAGATTTAGTGCTCGATTCAAAACATACGTAGACACATATACGGTGATATATAAATGTGTATATATGTTTTCGTAGTACTCAAGATTAAATATAAAATAAATTAAACCTTCAGTTCTAAATTCACATAGCAGAAAATATTTTTTAGTATTTAACATTGTTAGTTGTACGTTCATGTTAAGTGATGTCGATGATGATGAAGACGATGTTAAGTAGCACCGCCGCCCATGAACACTCGCATTGTCAGAAGACATTGCGTTGACTTGGTACGCTTTTTCCTTTGGGCCCTAAGTTGAATTGATTCCGAAATACTTCAGTGGGCAGCTGATTTCATATAGTAGTGATGCGCGGCAAACGGTTATTTTAATATAACTCCTACATATATAAGGCAAAGTAATAAAGGCTATAACACTGTGTACCATAACGAACACGTAAGACACATCTAAAAAGCTATAAATCCACTTAATAGATCTCCAAGCAATGTCAATAGAATCGAATTTGAGAGCGATTGTTCCTAACACTCATCATTCATGCATTAGCATTCCTCATTGATATGAGGAGCACGATCGCTTCATAAATCACAGAAATCTCAGTGTTTTCATTACGAGGCCAGACAGTGGAGTGTCTAGGGAGTGGTAGTAATAACCCATTTGCAAACGGAATTCCGAGGTGCAAAATGAGAGCCTGCAGCCAACTGCCGCATTTGAATAATAAGCCGATTCGTTAATACAGCCGCAGCTTAATTAAATCAGCTACACGGTTTTTGCTAAGCATGAAACAAAAACGAACAGTCTTCGGCGGGGCCTTCTTCAATTTCACATCTTTTAATAGTGAAATTGCCGAACCTGGATGATACCGGAAATTTTTTTTTAAGCTTTTTGTTACTCTATTTTACTTGGACCGTATTTAATATTAATTATTTTTGTAGTATTGTAGATATATATTATTTTTATTTTTTTTAAATTTCATAATATTTTTATTTACAATCAAGTATACAGTATTTACAATTTTCTTAACCTACAAAGTAATAATAAAAATTATTAAAAAGAAAATCAAAACAAATTTAAAAAGTTAGGTCCCTGTGGCAGCGTACCTTAAACGCTGGCCGCATTTCCTCGCTGTATTGCAATACTTATTCGTTAAGCCAGCTCTGGGGTCACCGGTGCTATCTACTAGGCCCCAACTTAATAAAAAATAATATAATAATATTGTAGATATTATAAAAATTAAGATCTCAATATCTACAATAGAGGAGCAATCGCCTTTGGTCACCCGTGACCTCACCCACAATATCCCAATTCGATGTCAGCCTATAAATAGACCTCTAACGTACAATAAGAGAAACATAATCGGTTTTCCTCTTAACTAAGTGGAACCCGGAAAAATCTTTAACAGTACGTTAAATGTTTTACTATTCCACACAAAAAACTTGTAACAGATTAGCACAAAGTTGTGTCGCGTTGCTTGTTCCGCCAGAGGTCGTTAAAGTGCTGAAACTTTTCTAATTAGAAGGAGAGCATTAATCTTCCTGACAGCTGCGATTCGGTGACTGGCACTCCGCTGAATTATAGAAATAATTACCTTTAGTATCGAACCTATGTTCATTTCAATATTTAAAATGTAGTAGTAGGCGTGCCTTGCACACGTGTTATTTTGGAAGTAGCGTGTTCTGACATTAGTGTGCTCAACGAACAAACTCTTCAACTTTATAACATTTGCATAAATTAAAAACACTTAATCAAATGCCCGAAGTATTATCTACATTATAATATATTAACTAGGTCTAATAAATGTATAAATAATATAAAAGGCAGTAGTGGAAAGCAAGAGTGAGGCTGGTAAACCTTCTAGTATGTTTCTGGATCAAATTCAGAATGTACATGGAAAAGGGGCGGGCCAAAAGCAGACGTAACCGATGAGGTATTGTGAGATTGGAAGCGAGAAACCAATGTTAAGATCGTAGCAAGTAGAATTCTGTCGTCTGCCAACCTTTTAGGCAAATCAATCGTAACTTATTTAATAAATTAATAAGAACAATCTAACGTGCTTAAATCACATGTTAAAAAAAAGTTTATTTAAACATTTTTAGACTTTTCTAGACTCGAATACCTACCATCTTAACACTGTTTAAGGGGAAAAAACCTCGTTCACGCGAACACAGAAAATAAATTTGTATATAGTTGTTTTTATATCAAATTAAAAATGTATTAGAACTAGTTAGATACTTGTTTTACTGTAATACACTTCAGGTGTGCGAGTCTGTTAATGCGTGAGTTCACCTCGCACTAACAACGCTCCCTTCGTCACTCACGTCATTTTTGGAATCTCATGGTATTCTGTTAAGCAATTTCACATTACGTCTTGACAAACGGAGGAAACTTTTAGTTTATTGTTTATCAGAATGCCAAATCGTAAAATGACTGCTTCACGACTGATTTGAGCGCGAAAACCGCTGTAAGAGTTCGAAAAGTGAGTTACAGAATCGCAAGGCTGATGTCTTAGGCCACATAAACAAATAATTTTATTTTAAGAATCGGCGTACAGTACATAGACTTTAAAAATTATCTCTCAAGTCTTCTGCCGTTTGTATGAACCTATCTCAAGATGTTATCTCGCTTTCATATAAAAATATATTATTAACTCGCTGTGTCAACAGCTATGAATTGTCATTCAAAATCTCTGTAGAGAACATTGCAGTTGAAAGAAGCTATCTCCCCTCAACGTCCGCTTTTCATCGTTTTTGTTCAAAGGAAGTCTTTTCCTCAAAACAAATTGTTTGTTTTTCAAACGGTTGCTTGCATTGTTCGGTTGTTCTCCATTATTTCTTATCTGAAACAAATTGACAATAAATAAAAGATTTGTTATCTTTAAGTAAAATTATTATATCAACAACCTTTATAGTAATTCTAACACTTAAATTAATGGTGTGTAGCCATAACAACAAGAAGACACAAGTTTGCGCGTTTTCCGCTAAAAAACACCCTTTGTCGCTACAAAGCCACAGCCACAGCCAGCATTGGAATACTTGGCGTTGACATATCGAATGACGTTCAGTTTCGCGGTCACTTGGAGGGAAAGGCTAAATTAGCCTCCAAAAAGCTTGGTGTGCTCAGCAAGGCGAGGCGGTGCTTCACTCCGGGCCACCGCATGCAACTATATAAAGCGCAAATTTGGCCCCACATGGAGTACTGCTCTCACCTCTGGGCGGGGGCTCCCCAGTACCAGCTCCTTCCACTTCAGAGCGGTTCGAATCGTCGATGACCAATCCCTCTCCGAGCGGCTTGATCCTTTGGCGTTGCGTAGAGATGTGGGGTCACTCTGCATCTTCTACCGCATTTACCACGGAGAGTATTCAGAGGAGTTGTTCGGATTAATACCTGTAGCTGAGTTTCATCATCGGACGTCGAGACAGAATACGAAATTCCACCCGTATCACCTCGACGTCCGCCGTTCCACAACTGAGCGTTTTTCAAGGCAGTTTTTGCCGCGCACCACCACTATGTGGAACCAGCTGCCCACTGAAGTATTTCCGAACCAATTCGACTTAGGGTCCTTCAAGAAAAGAGCGTACAAACTTCTCGATTCAGCTCATTAACATTATGATACTTTTACTTTTATTTTAAATAATATAAGAAACAACGTATATATTAAAACAGTCGAATCCAAGCAGTCATAGCGAACTTTTTGAAGTAACTAATAACGAAACGATAAAAAACGTTTATTATTAGTTATAGAAGGGATTCATAATACATATAATTCTACAATACTTTATGAAATATGTTCTGCCTCATAGTAAACCAATTGACTTATCATGTAGTAGAGAAACCGTCTATTTTCTCTTTCTTGACGTTATCATTACAAGGATTTATTAAAAAATATAAAATCTGGCCTTTGAAAGCTACATCTAATTTTATCTAGGTAGCGATTATTGGTTTCATTAAACTATAAACGAGTCTAACTATTAGGATTTAAAACTAATTAATGCCAACTACAGAGAATCGCCGCAAAGGCTTTGACAGTTTTACATTAATCTAGGATAATCCTTCGGCAACTTTTCTCTATGGAAACTCTATGGTCTAACAAATTTTGTTTATAATTGTGGGGTATCACGCGTTTACTAATTTATAAAGGACATTTATTATTATTATTTTTTTAATCCATATAAAACTACTTAAACTAATTAAAATTTTACTCTTCAAAAAAATCCATAATATTATTATATCTATTTGTTGTATTATGTTCTCTTTATTTCTTTTAAATTGCATGTGTGCCATAAGGTGTAAATAAATAAATTATTGAAAAAAATCTTCAGGCGTATTATAAACAATTCATTTGTAACTTGTGAGATAGATAATATTATATTATTGTATAATGAGCTTATTTACCTACGAATGCCAACAGTACTAGTTACAATGGTCCAATTACATATCTTATTTTATTTCAACGTGAGTGCTGAAAAATATAAATTTATCAAAAAAATATCGATATACAAACGCATAAAATAATAATCATTATTTGACTTGGTGTTACAAAAAAATACTATCTTAAATATTACATTAGTACTACGACTATATAAAGCACAGCTTTCAAAATAATATTAAATAGTCACTGAATTTTTTATATAATAATTAAACGTTAATTGTTTTTTACTCTTGAGATAGGGTAGAGCGGGGCTAGTTGAGCATAGGGGCAAGTTGGGCAATCGAAATATCTCGGAAACTATTCACCTTACGCGGGAGTATCAAATAGCGAAAAGAAGGAGTGGTAGGAGAGGTAATCATCGCACGATAGCTAGTGGCAGCTCGACGAGTGAGTGAAGTGTCACGGCGTTTTGTTTATTTTGTGACCAAAAAGTAAAAACATTGTTTATCGCAAGTTTTCGTCTGTCTTTGTCAAATGTTCTCTGTTTTCAATCAGGAGAGTGTTAATCTTTCAGAAGATTATTGTATTTTTGATTTGTAAATAGGTTTTGGGTCTAATTCTAGGCATTTATTTACAATCCTACTTTTCTTTTAAAATTCCGGGTTGGGGTAAGTTGAGCAACTACAGCTCAACTAACTCTACGACTTAAACAACTGATGAGTAATGAATCTTTTATTTTTTGTTTGGATGCGGACTTACAAGAGGAAGACTACGAGATGTTCTTACACTACTGAATACTTAAATAATGCTGCAAACTGCAAAGGCTGTCCACGATGAGGGAAAAAGTGTGAATACCGCCGCTAAAGAATTCGGAATTGGTTGACTTTTAAATAAATTAAATGAAGGTGATGATTCATTTATGGGCTATACAACACCGAGGGAAGTATATCCTGTCTCACAAGAGAACTGTTGAAAAAATTCTTGCTGCAAATGGCATTTTTCTCCAAAAGACGTCCGTCGCCTTGCCTAAGAGTGTGCTGAAATTCCACCAAGCTGAATTGCAAAAAAGATTTCCGGAAAAGAATGGTTGATGATGTTTTAAAAACAAAAAAATCGTAGCTATCCATACAGAAACCAGAACCTACCAGCCTTGGTAATCTTTTTTTAGAAATTATCGGAAGTAATGGATAGATATGGATGCTCATGTTTTGTTGATTCTAGTTTCGGTTAATTATATACAAAGAAAATTTCTTTAAATTTTGTTGTTCTGTCAATAAAAGACTATAAATAAAAAGCTGACTGTCTAACACATATTTTATTTCATCTCAAGTTAACATAGAACCCATGGTTTGGCCTAGACATTCTTAGTGCTCAACTTGCCCCATACCCTTGCTCAACTTACCCCACCTATGGGGTACATTGAGCATACTTGACTTTCTGCATTTAAACATCTGTAGCTATTATATTGGACTTGTTACAAAAAAATACTATGGACACTTTTGTTAAGGGATAAATTACTAATCCATCAGGACACATAACAACTCATTGAGACTTATCATTGAGGAGCTATATCCAAGCAAGTGAAAAATTGCTCAACTAGCCCCGCCCTACCTAGTAGAAAAATTGCGAGGTCAAGCAAAATAAAAATTACTTGAACGCAGGTTCAAGTAATTCTTTGATCTCAATCTACCAATTTCCTTTCGAATCAGCATATAAATTAGATAATGTAGTTTTAGAAGATATCTCACCGATTCCAGAGCTTATGCAAATTAGTTGAGTTTTTCTTTGTTTTCACAAAAACCGTTTTAACTTGATCCCGGACTAATATTGCGAAGAAACTGTTGTTAGTGCTGGAATAGACGCTGTCTGAAAAAGCAATTTAAACTGTTCTACAGTAACATTCTGGAACAAGGTATAAGCTTAATAAAAATCTAGAATCTATAACATTTCCACAGCGTCCTTTATCATAACCCCCAAAAGAACAACTCTTTGGGCAAATGCTGGATCAACAGTCTGTTCTTAGAGACTCAAAAGTACTTTTACATTACTCGAAAACAAACTCAGTTAATACAGGTTTACAACAAAGTATGCCGAAGCCAATAAAAACAATATTTTTAATAAATAGTTAATTAATATTACTTAATATATATTTATTCATGCACCCAAACCTCATTAGGATCTATGCTTATAATATGAGAGAAACATCGATGTGATAAGCATTTGGTGTTGTGCTTAGGTCTTGGGTGTTTAAAATATGTATTTATATGTCTATCTATGTATAATATGTATGTATATCCGTTGCCTAATAACACAAGCTTCACCAGCTTAACCAGCTTAACATGGGACTAGGTCAATTGGTGTGAATTGTCCAATCTAAAAAAAATATATATATATATATATATATATATATATATATATATATGATAATGTCATAGGAACATACAAACAACCTAAAAAAAATACTTATCGTGTTCATAGAAAATCATATTCTATTAATCTGCTTATAACTTGAACCTTTATAAAATTTAAAAAGTAGGAAGTACTGTGTGACACAAAGAAAGTCGTACGACGTGTACATAATAAATCTTGTGAGTCAAGTAAATAACTTGACTGTTTGATTTCATTTAGTGTCGCTTTGACGTTTCAATTTCAGACTTGTGAAACATTTGATACCAGTATTAGTTTGCTCTTAACATTGTAGAATTATTAGTGTTACTTTGTAAATTGTTCCCGTAAAATGTAGAAGTTAAGTAGACCGCTGCGCAAACAGCTTTTCATTTTCAGTAAATGCGTTTTGTTTGCTTCAAGGCCCATTTATTAATTTCTCATATGATATTGATTAATACACTATGGAATATAGAATCGGAAAATTTTGGTTTTGACTACTATTTCAGAATCACAATTCTTCTTTTTTTGTGCTACTGTGGTTCTCTGGAAGATCTCTTGATAGCGATAAGGCCACCCGTTGTATTATGTAATCCTTAATTTTTGTGTGTTTCTCTGTCAAAAGCGAGTCGCGTCCGGGGGAAGCTCCTTCTGGAACCTTCCAGGACATCGTCCCCGTGCTTGTCGTTGAGGTCCCAACCAATAAAATCGAAGATCCCAGCCCATACAGGGTCCTGAGATCGCTTTCTAGGATGTCCTTAGAGGAAAGGAGGTACACTGTCGCGTTAATAAATAATCAGTTGATTACGGGTCATAGCTACGCGTAACACAGAGCATTCTATTTTGGTTAGGGACGGCGGGTCTAGCGGCGAGCAGTGGAGCGCACGTCTATAATAGATTATCGTTCCGCCTTTCGTCGAGGGACGGTCTTTTTTGACCGCGAGGTAGTTCGCGATACTAGATGCTCGAACGCTGGGCTTGAGAAACGATTCCTGTTATATGTTAAATGTCTATCTAGTGGTGAACGAGGAAATCTCAGACCGACTTTGTGATAAACAAGTTTCGTGATATTTCGTGTACTCGTTCCGCGACCGATCCCGAATTGACTACAGAGTTAAACGGCAGTCATAGGAACGAGTGTCAAAGATTATGTTAATATAGATTTTTTTTAAGTATCAAAGATTTAAATTATAATAAATTACTTTTTATAATAAAAATGTTTCTATATTCATCATCAGACTATAGAGCCAACGCCATTGCTCTGACATACAATTTATGATTTGAATATTTCTACATTAATCTATTAATATTGTTATTTTTTCTTTAGATTTTACTTTATTTTATTTTAGTTATAGTAACGTGTAATGTTGAGTTTTTTTTTTTGTTAATTATTTTTGATTTCTTGTACTCTACACCTTTAATTTTCATTGTTCTACATTAGGGTTGCCTGGAATAAATCGCTTGTTAGCGATAAGGCCGCCCGTTGCCTTATAAATTTTTTAACCTGCTTTTTTGTTTTTGTTATGTGTATGTTTTTGAATAAGGTAATAAAGTAAAAATAAATAATATAAAAATAGTACTGGTTTTAGATACCCGGCAAAAATAATGAAAGTTATATTTCAGTAAAATCACAGATGTGACACCGAAACGCAGCAAGACGTAATGCATTCGTAGAATATTAATTATTCAACTCCGTGGCATAGTATCTGTCGAAAAGCTGACACATTAACATACTATCAAGACATCATGGCCTTCCTAACTTTATGTAATAAATGGCCCAATTTCTGCATATGTTAACATTGTTTTAGCATATATTATAGACTGATAATTGAGGATAAATACAATTACATTACATAGAAAAAAATCCATCGGTGCACACCTGCGGCTTGATCGTATAACTCGTTCTGTAACGAAATGGGGCATACAAATTAACCCAAAAAAAGCGTAGCAGTTCTCTTCGATAGAGGTAACTCTGGTGTCCTCGCTTAGAGTCGAGATAAATTTCACCGCAAAAAAGAAGTGACTACGGGCAAACCATCCCGTGGCAATAGTCCGTCTAATATCTAGGCGTCGTCTGCCACTCGACAGTGGCATGCCCATTGCCGAAGCAAACACATAAAGGCGACTGGTGAGCCCGCCTACGCGAGAAACATCGATCTCCACCACGACCTGGAGCTACATACTATAGTCCAATGGATGAATCAGATTAGGGTAAATAACCTGCTTCACCGGAAGGCGAGGTCACTTACTTTGTACTTCACTCACTCCACTGAGCTTCCGGCGATTGAACACCCCGCGATAGCTCCAGCTGAGGTCCGAGTCTAGCAGAAGACGCTCCTACGCTAGTCGCGGGAAAAGCCAAATTCCGGTCGAGCTTCGCTCGCCTAAGTCCGAGCCGTCCGAACAATCCGAGCTGAGCTGTAAAGACTGAGGTGTCGGGTGCGGACGTTCCATAATTTGCTGATAGTGACAATATCTAAGACTATAACGGAGTTTAAATAAGTAAACTGAGTGAAATATTGTTTTAAGTGATTATCTTTGTACCTATTGGTTATAAATTTGTATTTTTTAAAATTATATCTCTTCTGATTTTAAACAATAGTATGTAAATTCTGAGCACTTAACTGAATTTGTCTCAGGTATACTGGTTCGAATTGAATTTTTTATTGTGTGTAAAGACTACTTATTGGAATGCTTATGTAATATGATTAAATAATATTTGGGGTAACATCATGCTTTTTAAATCTACGGATCACAGCATTTTGAAAAGGAAAAAAAAATAGGGCCCAACTCAGATTTAAGTTGCTATCGCGAGCAACACTGATTTTCAATGGGCCCATTTTTTTTTTATAGAACAGGGCAGGAGGCTCACCTGATGGTAATGTGAAGTGATACCGCCGCCCATGGACATTGTCAATGCCAGAGGGCTCGCGAGTGCGTTGCCGGCCTTTTAAGAATTGGTACGCTCTTTTCTTGAAGGACCCTAAGTGGAATTGGTTCGGAAATACTTCAGTGGGCAGCTGGTTCCATAAAGTGGTGGTGCGCGGCAAAAACTGCCTTGAAAAACGCTCAGTTGTGGAACGGCGGTCGTCGAGGCGATACGGGAGGAATTTCGTATTCTGCCTCGACGTCCGATGATGAAACTCAGCTGCAGGTATTAATCCGAACAACTCCTCTGAACACTCTCCACTCTATCTTGGAGTCGAGAATTTATAAGATTATATTTTAATGTGGTGGTTTTAAGCAACATATCTGTTCTTAACAACTCTTGTAGAGAAGTCGAGACCTTAGGTAGAACAATGTGAACATTCTCATCATCCATTGACTTGGGTAAAAAACGGACACCCAGTGCGGCACAAAAAGGCACACACAATTCAGTTGAATTGTGTGTGCCTCTTTGTTGCAGCAGCAGCAGCAGATCAGCAGTTGCTGATCATGATGTCTTGGCCAATATGTACTGTCACTATAAAACTCTATTATGAAATTCATATTCTAAATAGATAAACTTAAATTGTAATTGTATTTGTAAAGGATTTCTAAGCAACTGAAATCCATCAATTATTCTGCAAAGAGAAAAGCACTTTTTGCATTAAAAATTTAAGTTTTAAATGGAAATAAAATTAGATTTAGAGAATTCATAATTACCTTTTAAGGATTCTATGCAGCTTTAAATCTATCTCGAATTAAAATACGCTTTCTGCCTTTTGTTTTTTAGGAAAAACTGTGTTATATTTTGAAGGTGAAGTGACTCACTGGGTGTTTGCTTGATAGTTTCTCCTGTAGGCATTTCTTTTTACCGTAAAGTCATCAAACATTGGAATTGCTAGAGACTTAGGTATTTATAATAACATTTTGATACAAGTATAGGATGAAAATAACTTATTTAAGGAAAACTTACAAAGCATTTTTAAAATCCAAATTATACGCTATGAAAATATAATATCGCAATAATGTTTCATAAAACTTTAATAAGACATCTGAAACTTTCAAGAATCAAATTATCTTTTGGTGAAAATTATAAAACAAACCGTTTAGAAGCTTTGAGTTTATCGCGTGTATACAGCCACCAGCATGGATTTCATTTTATAATAATATGTATATTTATATACAGTAGTGTTTAGTCACTATCAAAAAAAAAGGTTGTATTTAAATAGACAATAAAACAAATATAAATGTGAGTGCATGTTATTTAATTAAAGGTTACGTGAACTAATAAAAAATATAATTTTTTTTTTTTTAAAAGCCCTTAATTTTTATAGTTAAAAGACTTAACGGGATAGCACACACGGGAAAGGTGCACCCTTTAAAAAAAATGTCAGTAAATCAGAAATTGTCAGGCCGCAAGGAAGTTATGAAACTTTTTCAATAAAATACGATGGATTATACAATATGAACCGAAGGCTGTGTAGTGCACCTCATTAAGGAACTTATGATTAAATTCAAAGCTCATAAAAGAACAAAGAATTCCCAGAATATAAATCATAGTTACAATTATAATTAATTTTATTGCGCGAACATAACTGTTTTTGTTATTAATGCCCGGCCGTTTCCTTCGTCGGAATTTTCCTTTTCCCGTTTTCAATATATTTGTCTTATATAAAAAACAGGTTAAATAGTATAATTATCGTTTGGTTCATATAGATTTTATATTCATATTATACATATATAAATATTGCTAATATTATAATATTATTATTAAAAAAAACGCGAGTCCAAGAAACTTACCTTAGATCCAATATGTCGGCTTGTGTCAGGCCCAGAAGACTGATGTAGGTAAGTTAGTATTAGAGAATCTGAAGTCAAGACCAAGGGTCGTAGGGCAACTAGGTTTTTTTTTGTTTTAATATATTTAAAAGAATCATAAGAATCACTTAAAAGTCATTTTTTTACCCTTTTACGGGTTTATATATGTTTAATGCTACATAATGAAGATCATTATGAATCATGAAAGTTGTTCGTGACCACATCACACATGTGATGGCAAAACTTTTAATGTTCCGTCTCAACTTCGTGAAGGAAACAATGTGATATTTCCCGCATTTACTGTGTTACTTGATACTGAATTTATTTATTTAAAAACAGTTTGTGGCAGTTTTTTTTTTCATGTATTTATTTCACCTTTTAAAACAAATAGTTTAAGACGTTTTTATAAATTGAATACATTGGTTCAAAATCATAGTTTAAAACCCATATGAATTATTGTTATTGTAAATGATCTTAATCATGGTAATTGTCGTTCCTCAGTTTGTTTGTAGCACCCTTAGTTGTTTTTTTTTTGTAATAGGAGGCGAACGGGTATGAGGCTCACCTGATGTTAAGTGATACCGCCGCTCATGGACACTCACATTGCCAGAAGCCTCGTAAGTGCGTTGCCGGCCTTTTAAGACTTGGTACTCTCTTTTCTTGAAGGACCCTTAGTCGAATTGGTTCGGACACGCTTCATTGGGCAGCTGGTTCCACATAGTGGTGGTGCGCGGCAAAACTGCCTTAAGAAACGCCCAGTTGTGAGGCGACGGACGTCGAGGTAATACGGATGGTATTTTGTATTCTTTGTTTTTTGTTTGTACTATTAACAGACTAATATAATTTAAAGTACACAGAAGTTTATTTATTTAAATTTTTACATTTATACGCGTCCTTCAAAATACTGCCGAAAGCAAAACACGGATAGAAAACAATTACAAGGAGTATCGTGATAACGATCTACGACGTCGAAAGTGGAATTTTAAGTGTTTCGCTTTCTTTTGAGCTCCAAATGTCTTTGAGCCCCAAGTGAGATACTAGATTAAATATTTGTTGCGAAACTGTATTTTTTAACTACTTTTTGTATTGATTTACAACATGATCTTTTAGCACAAAACAAAACCTTCTACATTCACTAACAATCTTAAGCTGTTGAGATATTCAATCTGTCCTATGCTGAAACAGAAAGTATTCTTCTTGTGAAACACTAGTTTAGTAATAAATTGTAAGTCATAAGAATTCGTTAAGTCAAGTACCATAAATTGTTAGTTTCCAAATGGAATAGACTAGCTGCCCACGACAGAGGGAATCCTAGTGTGTGCACTTTCTTTTTTACATATTATATACATCATTTGACCGGGCAAACGTCGTTTTGCCATGTATATCATTTAAATAAAAAAATAGGGGTTGATCGTAGAGGGGTGAAAAATAGGGGTTGTATGTATTTTTTAATGCTGTATCATAAAAAATAAAAACAAAAAAAATATCTAAAAATTAAAACAAAATAATTTAGCGGTGGACTACCCTTAACATTTAGGGGGATGAAAAATAGATGTTGTCCGATTTTCAGACATACCCAATATGCATACAAAATTTCATGAGAATCGGTCGAGCCGTTTCGGAGGAGTTTAACTACAAACACCGCGACACGAGAATTTTATATATTAGATATACGAGGGGAGGTCCAAAAGTTCGTGGAATGAAAGGGTTTTAGTAAAAAGTGAAACAGTAAATTTATTTTTCCTTTTCAATATAATCACCCTTAAGCTGAATACATTTATTAGATCTATGAATTAATTTTTCTAAACCATCGTAAAAATATTTTTTATCTTTTCCCTCAAAATGAGCCAAAATTGCCTCCTTTACCTCATTGTCGTCGGAAAATTTCCTTCCCCTTAAGTCTTTTTTTAAATTGGGGAATCAATTTTTATTGTGTTATAAGTTTTTTCTTATTTTTTTATATACAGGTACTGGAAACCAAATTAATAAGAAACATATTTTAACCGCCATAAAATCCTTCTTCAGAGTTCAAGGTTTAAATCAAAATATATTACTCGAATTGTTCCGGCTGTCTACGAGTTTACGCTTAGCAACATATTCGATTCTTTTTATTTATATAGATAAAGAAATATTTAATCGAGAGCATTTCAATGACTGAAAATTTAACATAAATAAATGCAGCGACAACTATTATTCGTATTTATTCGGAAGTTCAAAATGTTTAAAGTATTGATCTTCCCGGCATAGTTTAAACGTGGTAGTTACAAAAGTGTTTTTAATTTATAATCATTAGTACAGGAAGCGTGAAATCACCACAAACGTATTTTTATGTTGATAAAATTTTTATTAAATTTAAAAAACGTACAAGAACATACTAGCCATTAAGCGTAGTCAAAACCGTTCTTGACGCGTTGACGCTAACCAAATTGCGTGTCGCGCTAAAAGCGTTTATCGTTCGCCGTCACTTAATTCCGTGAAAGCCTCCACAGGTGTTAATAATATCAGAAATAGGTCGTGACTGTAGAGTTTAGATAATAAAACGCGCGCTGGCGTGTGAAACACTTCAACCGGGATATTGATAAAATAAAATATATTATTTCACTTGACTTTAAATTCGCGCATATTTAATGCATTGCATTATACTTCTGTTATGAGTGGTACTAACCACTGAGGAATTACCTGTTTTGGCATTAATAGATGTTTCGTATTCGTGCATCTAACAGTTTCGTTTGAAGGAGCACAATATGTGGAGATTAGCTCAAAAAATTATTTCGGGGCACCACAGACAACTCATACTTGGTGATAAAGAAAAGTCAATCAAGCAGGAAACCGATGCTTACAATGCAATGACATTAGTACAGACTAGTGTCACTGGATGGATATGTATTTAAAAATTATTATCAAATAGGTATTCACTTAAATACCACAAGAGCTTCAAAATTATCGGGTATTTGTGGTTATTATCGGAAATGCCAGATAATTTTGAAGCTCGTGTGGTATTCGGGGATTATTTTTCCGACCCAAATCTCGGCCAATAGAATTGCACCATGAGACGAAATGTACAGTTAACAAATAAGAATTTCATAATGAATAAAACAACTTCTTAATACTTTTCTTGAAGTAATTTGGCAGTCTGATTCCACATTGTTTTTATTGTACCTTCCTTATAGTCTTCTCCATCCATTTTCTTCATATTGTAAGCGTAATCTTTCATAATGTTTGCCAATTGCGCTTCACTCGTTTCAGCACTCAATGTGTATTCCCTCTCAGTACAAAAAAGTAGTAAATTGGTTCCAAACTGTTTTTTTTGACTTCTCCGTATTAATGGGAACATTTCCTTTGACTTTTTTATCGATGGTGGACAGAGAACAAACTCCAAATCGACTCATTTTCATGCAAAATCTCCAATTTTACAATTGAATTCAACCTGTCAGTTTGACGTGTGGTTAATTTGACTGGATCATGTTGTTTTTTATATATAGCAACTACCAGAGGAAATTTTCAAAAAATTATCAGTATAATACCATGTAGGTTGTACCACGTGACGTCGAATGGTGCAATTCTATTGGTCGATATTTGGGTCGGAAAAATAATCACTTAAATTTTAAGTGAATATTTGATATTACTATCCTTATTACTTTAACTTTAATCCGGGAGTCCAACACAAAATGCCTTTTCATAGTGTATATTGTAGATAAGTGTATATTTTCTATACTAGACTTTTCATTATTTAAAAATTCTGTAACACAACCAAGTTATGTAAGTGCTCGAACGAGCAAAATATTCAATCTCAAAGGACAAGTCGTGTATGAGAATTTTTGCGAGCTCCAATGAAATTCCTCGCCAATCTTCAGGCGATGTCGCCGCAAACGTTTTGAATTTTTTAAAACGATTGTCTCTTTTAAAATCTCGAACAATTGTTTTGGCAAAGCCACTGTTTAAGAGGACTTATTGCTGAAAGTTTTTACCGTTTATGAACTTTGAAAAGCTTTTTTCGGTTTCTTTCATCGCTTCAGTACATTTTCTACAAGTCAATACAAAAGATCTAAACAGAATAGGTAACAGAATTTTGCGCCTTTTAAACAAAACAATGGCGAATTTATTCATTTCGATAGATAAATTATTATACATAGTGTTAAAATGTTCTGTACAAATCAAAGTCCCATGTGTTCAAGGGTCTATCTTATTTACGTTCCTGGACAGTTCGTGGGTAATTCCTGATGGCAAAGGAAGAGAAAAATTTTGTAACGCAAATGAAAGCTACACGTAAAAGGCAGGGTTTGGTTTATCTTTTGAGTTGGATGTTTCTTACACCGAACTTTCAATTGTTTTATTAATAACTTAATGTATTTTCTGCATACAAAACCAAACGACACACTTTATATCTAGTTAGATATTAAGTCTAGAGCTCGACTATTACGCGTTAGCGATTTAATGAACTGTGCGGTGCGTTCAATCGAAAACTGCAAAAGTATGAGACTCGTTTAATTTTTTTTTTATCCAGTAACGTTTCAACCTTTTAGGTCTGGGCCTCAGACTTTCTGTATTTGTTTCGTGATTTTTTTTATTAATAGGGAATAGCTTTCTGTGCCTGACACACGCCGTCGACTTTTGGGGTCTAAGTTATGTCGATTTCCTCGCGATGCTTTCCTTCACCGTACAAGCGATTATAAAATGCGCGCACAGACTGAAAGTCCATTGGTACAAAGTCGGGCTTCGAACCTACAATTCCAATATTTGTTTTATATTTTATTTTTACAAATCCTTAAGTGCTTCTTTACAATTCCTTAAATCAATTACAATCTGGTGTGAAAGGACCTCGCATGCTTTCGTACTCTTTCAACTAACGAAACTTATTCGAACGCGCAGCAAGAAAACGAAAAAGTATTGAACAAGTTGTACTCAAACATAAGGCTATATTTGCTATCAAGCGAAAGCGAAAGCAACAGCGATTAAGTATTGAAGTTTATGAGTGGCGAAAAAATCGACACGAAATCTTTATATATAAATATTTTGTCGCGTGTTGGAAATTCCTTCTAAACAATTTTTGTGTGTGATCAAGTCGAGAATGTCTTAGATATACAATTAGGTGAATTTGAATTATTGATTACAAATGTTTTACTTTCATTACAGATATACCCGGTGGATAGCACTGAGTTTAGATTAAGAAAAACGCTGTAAATTATTAGTTTTGGATCATATCCTCAGTTTTTCCAGATTTTTTATTGTATTGAAATAAATCGCGTGTTACTTGATATAGTTATAATATTTGAAAATGTAATTTTTGTAAAAGATTTTGAAGTTAGATAAAAAAACTATACATTGTGTAAATTCGAATACACTTGCACGATATTAATTGATCGTATCTTGTAATAAGTTATTGAAAATATTATTACAACGGCCCAGATTGATACATAATAAAAAAAATGAAATTTTTGTTTTTAAGACAAATATATGTTTATAAAATACAGAAAGGAAAAGTTTATTTCAAAACCAAAATCAAAGCAACTATGCAAGAGCAGACATTTATCTAAATAATATCAATGCATTTAAATTACTAACATTATCCTATTATGTACAGTTTTGCTAATTGTAATCTTACCTACTATTTGCATTAAATTCTGTGCTTAGACTTCAATGTCTGTTGGTTGCTTTTGTTACAATTCTATGATCAAGATTTATACATATGCAGACATAGTGAATAGACCCTCGCATTCATATTCTACAAGCTTTAGCGTTATAGACATCTCCTTTGATCATAGTGTGGATTACATGTGAGGTCTTCTATATGGGGCATATTGGGCATGTTCATATTAGTAAAAGGAAGGGTATTTAGTAGCTTTTGTATTCCACAACGAAGGAAAATTCGTATATAAACCACTGATGAATCAAGTATATTATATTAAACTTGAGTGAACTAACATTGTTTCGCATATTCAAAAAAGTTGTTTATTTTATAACATTGAATTTAAATTTTGCCAGTTTAGAATTTATTTGAAAATTTTATAAGCGTAATAATAACCTGGTATTTAATGCATATTGAAAATTTCAGTCGATTCTTTTTTAAATATTTTGTTTGAAATCGTCATAAATGTGAACGTGAACTACCCCTTAACTGGTTTTATTTAAAAAGGTGTGGTCGAGTTGTAAAGTACTTTTGGATTTGTAGTTTTATTGAAATCCGCATATTTTGTTACAATGCAGTTTCTGTCTGTTTCTAGTTATAACAAAAACTATTATATTTATTATGAATCAAATATGTTACGTTAATATTTCGAATTTATATTACGTATACATTATACGTATATATATATATATATATTCTAAACTATCTCATGCACTTTATCTTTTTATATATGAACCTTTTGTGCGCGTGTTTGTTTTTAAACTCATTGATCCGACAATGATTTAGATTAACAATAAGTTGCTCTTTTTGCTTATTTAAAAAAGGAATTGTATTTTTAACGTGTGTACAGAATAACGCAAGAGACATAATAATGAAATGATACGATAAAATCGTTATACATATTCATATTTCTTAATAATACAATAGCGTTTAAAGTATATCAATTTTAGATAATTATCACTGCACTGGTATGCCTTTAGGAACCCGAAAGTATCATTATTTTGTTTGGTACCCCTTACTAACAAACCCAGAGCGTTATGCCAAAGCTCTGGGCACGTCAGGAGGATGGAAAAATGTCCAGTGTTACTAATGTTTTTTTATATACAACATGAGACATGTAGTGACACTGTCGCCCATGGACACTGGCAGAAAGCTATCAAGTGCATTGCCGGGCTTCTAAGAATTAGTACGCGCTCTTTTTTTGAAGGACCCTAAGTCAAATTGGTTCGCAAATACTTCAGTGGGCAGCTGGTTCCATGAAGCAGCTGAAAACTGCCTTTTGAAATCTATATATCTGACTTGCGGTCCGATGTTTTAACTCAGCTGCTGGTATTAATCCGAACATCTCCCCTGAACACTATCCATGGTAAACGCTGTAAAAGATGCAGTGAGACTCCACATCTCTACGCAACGCCAAGAGATCAAGCTTCTCGGAATATAACTGCTCGTCAACCATTCGAGTCGCTCTTCGTTGAATACGGTCAAGTGGAAGGAGCTAGTATTATGGAGCTCCCGCCCAGAGGTGAGAACAGTACTCCATGTGGATTTCTCAATAAGTATTAAAATCAAAAAGTCATACAAAATTAATTTTGAAACAAGTAAATTGAGCTAATAACGTAATGGATTTTACTCAAGGGTAACGGCGAGGGTCTGACCCACACAGTTTACTTAACACGATAGGACACATTGAAGGACCTTTTCCATACACACCGGACCAAAATTTTAAGTTAATTAGACTGACAAGATTTTTGGGGATTTGATTTTAAAATTTATTTATCTAAAGGCGGTACCTGATTTCATTACCAACCTCTATTTCCATCATCTTACAAATTAAATCATGTTAAAACAAGTGGCTATAAGAGTTAGGCAATTTCTATTTTATGAGATTAGATAGATAAAATGAAACATAAATAGATCTTAAAACACTCATGTGATTAAATGCTTACTGTACACGGTACTGTGTACGTATAAGTACAACTTAGGAACATTATATTGAGAAATTATTATGCGAGACCACAGATCTCCACTTGCTACTGTCTTGACATGCCCTCTCGTTTCATCGCTTTTATATAATGACGTTCACCTTATAGGTACTTTTGTCCTGTCCCTTCTTTAGTACGTCCTGGATTTGGTCCAGGTGTGTACTGCTAAGCCCCGACCCGACCTCACCATCAATATCCTACTCAAATGTCGCTACTCATTCATCTTTTCTAGATAGCTTTTTTGCTCTAAATAAATTCTCCGCGTTTCTATGCAAAGTATTATAAATCATCAATTATGTCTTTTTCAATAGTAAAGATCGTCTAGGGTTCTTTCAGGTTGAAGTGGCAGTGAGATGAAGGTTACGCGCTTGTAGGTCTTTTGATTAAAAATGGACTACAGTCCGAACTTGAAGCGAACACATTTAAAATTTTAAGAACATACATAATCGGACATCAGTGTTGGCCTAGATATAAATCAATTCACTATTTTCATTACTTTAATGTTAAATTCAATTATTAACCAAACCATTTGGGCCGTCAATAGTCACAAGTTAGTACTTAAGTCAAGCATTAGCAATTAATGCAATTGCCTGTTACAGTTCATTGAACTATATTCTGCTGATTTGTACCCATATGTTGAAAATAGCTAATTGAGTTGTATAATTATTTATGGATAAACAAAACACACATTTTCTAGATTATAGTATAGTTATTGTAAAAATATATACACACTTGCTACCACTACCGATGAATGTTAACAACCAATGGTGATTGTGAACAATGATTTGATTAATCGTTGTGGCGGTGAGGCTTCTGCAACAGACAAACGCCGCTGATTTTTGGGTGTAAGAGATGGCGGGGCGTCGCGCGTCTAGACACTGATCCCCTTAGTCAAATTTAAGAACAGTTACCCGTTAAAAAAAACATAAATTGCTTAAAACGCACCTTAGGTGTTTTGAAGTCAATGATAGAACCAATTCTATTTTGTACCTTTATTTGTTTAATATTCATATCACTTGCTTCTCTATCGATAGCATGGCTATAAATTAATAATTTATTAAAGAATATACAAGTTAACTAGAATTCAGATTTCCCAATTCCAATTTTAGTTTGGATTTTTAATTTATTTTGCTCTGGTCCATTCAATTGACCAAGATCACGTTACATAAGTGCGCAATGCATAACTAACTCCAATATCAAAGCCGTAAAAATAGTGTTAAACATGAGTTCCTTTATTGCGTTGTTAAATACGAGAGAACAGGATATTACGGCCAATACGAAACGCGACAATTTGTACCAAATTGCGATATTATGTGACGGGCGGTAATGACCGCCGGATAATAGCTTTGGACTTTTAGCTTAAAGCTTTATTTGTTCGGCTATTATAAGTTAATATTGACAAATTAAAATTTGTGATCATTTTTTTTACTGTAATGTCTATAAACAATGTCGATAGTTAGATAGACATAAGACATAAGAATAATAAGTTACGAAGATATATTATTAAAGGACAGATTATTTAGTATTTGAAACGTTAATTGAGATTTTTTTAATGACGCTTTCTTTGTGATGTTTTTTCATTACCAAAGGAGTCAGTGTTAATTGCGGATAAAATGAAAAATCAGATTAATACAATATGTCGGGTCTTTTTTGTCGGGAAGGGATAATAATTTATGCTTTTGCTCATCAACGGGTTGGGATGGTGTTTAGCTTTGTCGAAGAGGCGTGTAGACGCCATCTTCATCCAATGGGCCATGGTAGGAGCTTCAGGTCGTGGTAGAAATCGCCGTTCGTTCGTCCTAATGATTATATTTATTATTATTCTATATTTATTATTATTATTATTGATTAGTGACAAAAATGTTACAGCTTCTTCCTTCGCTATGATATTATTTAAACATATTTTTCATACAAAACATTCAGAATGTGTATCCTATTTTAAACAGAATACCGAAAAAGATTATTTGTAATGTTCATGAAAAGAAAAAACGTAACATTTTTCTTTTATTTCTTCATTTGGAAAAGAAACAATTTAATATTGTCATCGTAAGCCAAAGTATAAGATAAAACAAAGACGATTTACAAAAGTAACCTCGTTTTTCACATAGTATTTCTATTCAAGGGTATAAAGACTTTCATAAATTTCCCTTGTTATGAAATGAAATGTTGAGTTCTTCGGGTTCCTTAGGAAAAATGTTTATATTGAACTCAAAAGAGATTTCTGTTTTTAACACATTATTGTTATTGGACTACCGAAAATATATTGGAGCTTGGATCCGATATACTCGATTGTACTATTTGTACGTAGGTATTTAGAGTCTAAGTCTAAATCATACAGAAAATAAGGCAATTGAAATGGCGCTGGACCGGGTACATGACGAGAGATAGCAGGTTAAAATGGACAAAAATTATTACAGAATTGCAACCACGAGATGGAAAAGGAAAAGAGGAAGACAGATCAAGAGGTGGGCAGACGATTTAAAGAGAACAACACAACTTGGACATGAAGGAAAACATCAGAAAAGAATGGAAGCAGCTGGAAGAGGCCTATGTGTCACATGGACACGCGGATTACCAAAAACGGGTCATGTGATGTATTAGATTAAGTTAGGTTACGTAACTTAAAGGTAACGATGCGACAACGATGCACCCAAATTGGGGGTTGCAGGGGGGTGAGGAAGGGGGGAGGGGTGTAGTAATCACCCCCCCACAAATTTTGCGCGCCGGAAACAAAAAAAATTTTTTTTTTATATTTTGCACTTGATCACTGTGAACACACACTGTTCTGGCAAAATCCACATTCGAAATGGCCGTTTGCGTTAGTAAAATAAATAGGGATGTGAAAAATAATCTCTTTTTTAAAATCTCTATTATATTATTATCTATTTTTTTAAATCACTTGGAGGTGTTCCAATCAAGGTCCCCGAGACTCCTGCATAATCAGTATCATCAGATTCGAGTGCATCACTCTCACACCCAACCCCTCGGTTTGGAAGAATATTTTTTAGGGAATTTGTATTATATTGAATTTTCAGTTTTAAAGAACTTATCCTCCCGCCCCACCCATGTGTGTTCTCACTTAAAGTAAAGAGCTTTTCAATTCAGAGGCCATTCAGTATTTTATGAGTTTCAAGAAGCTATACGGTCAAGATACACTTTTATATCTTATATTTTTGGTCACGTTTCTTCCCGAAACATTAATTAATCCTCTTGGCAACATAGTCACGAATATATTCGCGGAAATGGACTCGTATGTTAATAATCGTATAACAATTTAAATAACGATTGAAATACAAGTAGGCAAGAAATTATCCGCCATAAAATACATTAAAAACTTTCAGTATCGATCAGCAATAAACTGCTGACACTACACATACCGAATATTAATAGACCAGTATATGCCGTATAGTTACCAGAAACATTTATCAGAACAAATGTGAATGTAATTAAAAAGAAGAAGATGAAATTAAAGAAAAATAGATTTAGAATGCAAATAGACTGATTAAGTTTTAATGAACGAAGGGAGTCTATATAAAATACATTTCTAAAATAGCTCTGAGAAACGACTTGTATTTCTTTACCAATCAACCGCATTTCTAAAACTGTTGCTTTTATTAAATGTATGAATAATACAAACGGAACTTGTACAACATTTACACAACGCTTGCTTATTATTCGAGTGTGAGGTGATATACCTGATTCCAGCTATTTCATATTCTAACAAAACAGTATTTACTCGGTTAGAATAAGTACAAAAACCGAATTTAATTAATGTCTTGTCTCTTTTCATTTTATTTCTTATGTGGCCTTGTTGGTGCGGCTATAAACATGTTTTTAGATTATTTAAAGCTAAATAAATGAGACCATTTAAATAATTTGCCTTAAATGTTTGACAGATTTCAAAATGGAATTTAAAAAACTCATGCATGAATAACTACAAAAACCGAATAAAATTGGTGTCTTGTCTCTTTTCTTTTTATTTCTTATGTGGCCTTGTTGGTGCGGCTATAAACATGTTTTTAGATTATTTAAAGCTAAATAAATGAGATCATTTAAATAATTTGCCTTAAATGTTTAACAAATTTCAAAATGGAATTTAAAAAACTCATGACTAGACTCTATTGCTATAGTAAAAAACCTTGGTGTATTCAAATATAAACTAATTTTGATGATTCATGATCAATATGATTACAATTTTCGAATAATGTAATTGATTGCAATAAAACTAGGATACAAACTACATTGTGTATATAAATTACACGAAATATTAAATGTGAATAACAATTCCATGAAGCATGGATATATAATGGACCAATATAATATATATGTTTGATAAGACATACATAGAATAATAGGTTTTATTAGTTTTAATGACCACACCACAACCAAATACAACGCGGATGACAAAACATCGTCAATTTTGCGTCTAAGTCATGTTTACGATTATCTTCGTACGAGCAAATGATTGTTTAACTAAACAACAACTTTCATATACCCTACGGTAGAAAATAACATACTCAACGTCGTGTAGTTTAAGTATTAGTTAGAGAGCGAGCGATCCAAACATACATCTTACAAAAAAATACTTGGCCGAATAAAATTCCCTGAGAGACTTATTGACGAAAGCCTATTTTTGCTTTGGTCTTGGAAAACAAATTTCATGAATAAATTTTTCCTTTGTAAACAAATCGACTAGGTCCATATTAAATTAGGCCTCTCCGGGCACAATAAAGCTAAAGTTTGGTTTCCGATATTCTTATCGTTTTATAACATTTGTTATTTATCCAGACGTATTTTTATCCTTTGATATCAATGCGGTGGAAATAACAAGTATAAATTCAAAATGAACACAATTTGACTTAACGACATATTTTTATCTTTGCTGGACGCATTATGATTTAGTTTTTAATATAAACTGAGAAACGGTATTAAATATTATGACCAATATAATGCAGTTGATTTAAAGTTGACGATGCCTTATCTTCTAACGTTAATTTCTTATAAGAAATCATGTATGTGATTATCATAAATCTCTTATTTACTATTATTTGTATGGTTTCTATAAAGGCGATAATCTATCTATCTATCAATATAATGCAGTTCTAACGTTCATTTCTTATAAGAATAAGCGATGTATGATAATCACATACAGTGATTATCATACATCGCTACTTACTATTATTTGTATGGTTTCTATAAAGGAGATAATCTGTTTAAAAAATTTATATACACGCTATTTCTGATTAGCGCAGATTAAAAAACGTTTATTTATTTACGTATTTGATGTCTATAAATATAACAGTTCATGCTTTTTTCCTTACCTTGATGATAGTGATGCAATGAATATGAAATTTCTACTTCGAAATTCAAATTGAAACGTTTATTTTTTAGTAATGTCAACCGATTTTGGTAAAATATATAACCTTACCTTTTGATTGATTGTGCATTATTATGTCAATGCATAACTCTTTTGTCTGTGGATCTTGATTATTCTGTATATTGTCTAGGCATCCAAATCCAATCAGGCTTATATAAACTTTATGCCCTTGTAATTAAAAACAAAATATTATATTGTAATAATAATTCTTATTATAGATATTTCATTATAATTATTAATCCAATTCAAAGTAAACACATCACTTACGACGCAACTTTTTGAAGTTCACTGGCTCGCACATTTGTTCTATGAAACTAAACTACTTGTTAGCCACTGAAACGCTCTCTTCAGTTCCATTAAACGGTCAAATGGTTCCAAATGCCTTTGTATTAAAATTGAAACATTTATACCGCTGCGTAGACGCATATCAAAGCATTAAGAAAAGCGTGCAGCAAATTCCACTTTACAATGCAATAAAGTAAGATTAACTAAGTAACGAAGTGACATGCTTTTACGATGACTCGCAAACGACTTACAACATTAAACATCTTGTTTACATTTTATTGCTTACTTTACACGGCCCATGTGAGACGTTACGTGCTAACTGCTATCGCTAGGGATTTTATACAATCTTTAATATATGTCAATTGAAAAACTGGTACATGTTATATCTTATATATAAAATTCTCGTGTCACAATGTTAGTTACCGTACTCCTCCGAAACAGCTTGCCCGATTTTTATCAAATTTTATATGTATATTCAGTATGTCTGAGAATCGGCTACTATCTATTTGTCATACCCCTAAGTGATAAGGGTTGTCAACCCCTCAAATTTTGATTATATTGAACTGAAAAAATGTTTTCTAGAAATAATATACAGTTACATGGCAAAACATCGTTTATCGGGTCAGCTAGTGACACTATAAATATGCTTATTAGCATGCGTAAGATGAGCATTATCTGAAGCTCTAAGTTTATTAAGGTGTAATATATAATATACATCATTTTATTATTATTATTATTAAGCCTTTACGGCTGACACCCAGTATAATATAAATAAGCATTTGTTTAAGTTACATCTATCTATCAATCTAATACATCAGATGTGTCGGTTTTAGTGATCAACGTGTCCTGTGACACATAGGCCTCTTCCAGCTGCTTCCATTATTTTATAATATTAGCTCTTCTTGTCTAAGTTGTGCCTCCTATTCTCTTTATATCGTCTGTCCATCTCTTTCTCTGTCTTCCTCCTTGACCGGAAATCACATTCCGGCAACGTGCTGTCCGCAAAGCACTATCTTCCTTGGAAATTCATAAGTCGAGCGGGCCGGATGGTATCCTTCCAATTGTGCTGCGTACTTGTGCTCCTGAGTTGGCTCCGGTCTTAACGCGCCTTTTCCGGTACCTGTACTCGCTCGGCACTGTCCCGAAGTGCTGGAAGACCGCTTCGATACATCCGATTCCTAAAAAAGGCGATCGCTCTGATCCGTCCAACTATCGCCCAATAGCCTTGTTCTCCAAAATAATGGAATCCATTGTTATATGCCAGCTCTTGAGGTATCTAGAGGGCCACCAGCTGATAAGCGATTATCACTACGGCTTTCGTCGTGGTCGTTCGGCTGGTGACCTTCTTGTATACCTTAAACATAGATGGGCAAAGGCAATTGAGTCCAAGGGGGAGGCGCTAGCGGTTAGTTTGGACATAGCAAAAGCCTTCGATCGGGTGTGGCACAGAGCACTGCTCTCGAAGCTTCCAGCCTATGGGCTACCCGAGAAATTATGCGATTGGATCTCCAGCTTTCTGGCCGATCGGAGCATCAAGGTCGTCATCGACGGAGCATGTTCCGACCTTAAACCCGCGGGGGTCCCACAAGGCTGTGTTCTATCCCCGACCCTGTTTCTTCTGCATATCAATGATATGTTGCAACTTAACAATATTCATTGCTATGCGGATGACAGCACTGGGCGGGCAGGTATTTCTCGGGCAGTTGTCGATGAGTATCGGAACAAACTTGTGTCAGACTGGGGCAGACTAAACCTAGTCCAATTTAACCCCAAGAAGACACAAGTTTGCGCGTTTTTTGCTAAAAACACACCCTTTGTCGCTACTCCTCTTTTCGAAAACATTCTTCTTAAAGCCACAGCCAGCATTGGAATACTTGGCGTTGACATATCGAACGACGTTCAGTTTCGCGGTCACTTGGAGGGAAAGGCTAAATTAGCCTCCAAAAAGCTTGGTATGCTCAGCAAGGCGAGATGGTACTTCACTCCGGGCCACCGCATGCAACTATTTAAAGCGCAAATTCCGCCCTACATGGAGTACTGCTCTCACCTCTGGGCGGGAGCTCCCCAGTACCAGCTCCTTCCACTTGACCGTATTCAACGCAGAGCGGTTCGAATCGTCGACGACCAATCCCTCTCCGAGCGGCTTGATCCTTTGGCGTTGCGTAGAGATGTGGGGTCACTCTGCATCTTCTACCGCATTTACCATGGAGAGTGTTCAGAGGAGTTGTTCGGATTAATACCTGCAGCTGAGTTTCGTCATCGGACGTCGAGGCAGAGTACGAAATTCCACCCGTATCACCTCGACGTCAGCCGTTCCACAGCTGAGCGTTTTTCAAGGCAGTTTTTGCCGCGCACCACCACTTTGTGGAACCAGCTGCCCACTGAGGTATTTCCGAACCAATTCGACTTAGGGTCCTTCAAGAAAAGAGCGTACCAATACTTGAAAGGCCGGCAACGCACTCGCGAGCCCTCTGGCATTGAGAGTGTCCATGGGCGGCGGTATCACTTAACATCAGGTGAGCCTCCTGCCCGTTTGCCCCCTGTTCTATAAAAATAAAAAAATAAGACATGATTACTAGGATGTGAATTTGTGACTGTATAAAAATCTTACAAAACATTAATAAATACCACTACTATATTTGAGTTCTCCAAGCAACACTCACCAGAAACCAAAGCAACACATCACACTTGTGAGGCTTGTGTTTTGTTACTACTTAAGATTTGGTATAAATAAAATGCTAGCGTCTATTCGTATTTTCATTCATCTTAAGATATTCAGACCACAGGTCTTTCATAGTTCACTGAACGAATTTAAATCAGTGGGAGCCGTGCTTCGCTTACGTAACCCTCAGTTCCGCTGTAACCGCACGTCGCACAAACAAACATATACATGCGCTTATATAAGGAAAGACTACAATTGGACTAAATGCAATTTGCTTCTTAGAGAAGTGATACGTTTGTGGCGACATGAGATACATATGAAAACTCGTTGTGAAAATATATAAAAGCGAAGTTTACTAAAAGAAAAAATATATTAATTTAATAATAAGGTTCGTATACAGGTCGTTTATTGTTACCATTTGTTTAAAGCCTGATTGTGTGTTTTTACAATCATGCTAACACGATTATATCAAAAATAACTAGGAACACACATTTAGTCAATACGAACAAAATTGATGCATTTTTACCAAATACTCATATTTTTGGTTGTTATACATATTAAACGTCATTTTTTGCTAAAGGAAGTCAAAATATTTATATTATCACCACGGTCCAGAAAAAAACCTTTTCTGAACTATCAATTATTGTAAAAACATCTTCTAGCATATTTGAATTTTGTTAATACCAACCAAAGTTCATTTATTCATTCCTAAATTCCAAGAACTTATCATGAAGCACCAAACGTATGAAGTCGTGGTATTCTAACACCTAACATAACATAACAAAATAGAATAACTTTTGAAAGGCAATTGTGAAAGTTATTGAAAGTTCAATTTGTTTAATCCGTTTGACTTCACGTAGTACAGAATTTCAAATGAAACTCAAATATTTTACACAAACCCGGACGAGTTATTTCAGAGTGAATTAGAATAGATTTTAAAATTACTTATACTTCCACTTATTGTAACTCTCAAAAGTCAAAATATAATTTACACATGTAGGTTATTATATTCTTTTTCTGCCAGTTATCAAATCAAGAGTGTAGTCAAAAAAACTCTTCGCCATTCTTTGCAATTTCCAAGTATTTTTCTAATTATATTAACAGAATGATTAACAAATAAAACACATTCTTTCCTACATTTAAAATTTGCTTTACATGAGGGAGACATCGGCTTTGGTACACGGGTGCTAAATGAAGATTGTACCAGGTAGGGTACTGGGATCGAGTATCAGAAGCTACTGGTGGCGGAAAGAGGTCGGCCTAGGTGCCTCTGAATCGACCGAGTGTAAAAGGACGTGCTGCAGCTGATGATGAATCAGTATAACACGTACTAACAAAAGTTAACCTACGTTATAAATGATTACAGAATCCTATTTTCCAAAAGGTGATGAGAGCAGGCAAGGTAATGCAGCCTCGAAGATCCCAGTTTCTCGGTTCATTGGAGTCCCTATATCCCTGGATCAACCCCACTTATCGCCAATCCGGCCAGACCGAAAATTCTTCCCCTATAAAATCGGATCAATGATTCTTTAGACTTTTTCTCGAACACTAAGATCAAACTCAGCTTTTAACGTTGAAAAGAAAATTACTTTTTAGGAAAAATATTTTTATTTTTCTTAATGGGATTTGACTTGGGAATGTAATGTGGTTATTATAATGTACCTTCATATGCAATATATATTTATTATACTTGCCGGGTCGAAGCCTGACATTCTTAAAAGTTCTTTATATGTATTTTTTGAAGTTGTTATAACATAATCAGTTCAGGGTATTTCATAAAAAGATGAGAGACGGACGGCGAATGGAAAAATCCTTCTGATTCTCTTTTTTGTTTGAATTAGACTCAGTTTTAATTTTTTACTTCTAAATATTGTAAACATTTGAGGTTAGGATTAGTTTTTATAATTAAATTTACTTATAAAATCTAATGAAAAATAGAGAAAACTGGCAAAAGCTGGAAGAGGCCTTCACCTGAAGAGGGGTTCCTATACAATAATTAGAATATCAAAAACTGTAAATAATAATACTTAGCATGATAGAAATATAGTCATAATATTTATTCATTTACTAAAAGAATTTGTTAAGTTTTGCAAAGGTTTAGAAAACCACATAAAGAAATGTACCTTATTAATTAACGATATTGGGAAATAAAAGGCTTTTTATTTTTATTTATTTTATTTATTATAAAATCTAATAAGCCAAATTAATAAGTTTGTTTGCTTTTAAGTTTAATAATTGGTTTTAATTATTAATAAGGTTATAATGACATTTCATAGATTGTTAACTTAACTACAACAAAATTTTAAAATATTATTCCGGCATACTTAGTTATTTGAATGTTTACCCATCAAAGCTCAGATTTGTTCTATGTTATATTTGTCCTGTATAATTATATATGTATATTATATATAAAATCGTCTCAACACTTTACCTTTACTGATTTCAGGTGCGAAATAAAATCTGTCAGGTACAGATGTACGAATTATGATCGTCGGGCTAAATATTCTTAATGTATGGCTAGAGTGGGATCGGGGGCGCAATGACAGGGAAAAGTCAATTATACGCAAGGACGGCTTACAAGAGGCGGCTCAATTCAGCTTTATCACGACTACATTGGATGGAACAAAGCACAAAAAGAAGCTGTTATTTTCGCGAGCACGTACTTCTTAATAAGGTATAGTTTTTAGGGAATTATCAATAATTATCTAAGGACTCAGTTTATTACGGCTATTTGCGACGTTGAAAACGAAGCATATTTGTGGTCTCTAGAAGCAGAACGAATTTCCCACACTTCGTTGAAACAAAGACGATGTGCGCGCTTAATGAACGAAATAGATGACATTTACTATGTTCGCAGAGCAAATTCACAATAAGAAATTAAATAGTTATTTTTTTGGTAACCAGAAATATACGAAACCTGAATAATATCGTTTCTACGATTCTTTGGTCGAAAAGTAACTTGCTGAACTATGGTTGAAGATTAATTTTCCAAACTAGTTAAACCTTTTTGACAATTGTCTGCGGAATGAAATCATCAAAGGGCAACGTACCCTTTGATGGTTGAAGCTTAAATTTGAAGATATATTCGCTGTTAGTCGTTCCTAGTTTGAGTATCTCCTAACAAATTGAGATATACATGTAAATAACCAACGCTTTTTCTTACAATTTAGACCATTTTCGAGCTCTGAGGTAGATGGGAGGAATAATCGTCTAATTGAGCCGGAGTTATATCCCACCTCCTTCAAAGATCTTTTCTACGTTTCAAGATTATCTTATAATTTTTCTTCTTGTTTCAACATCTACATTATGCTGATATAATTGGTTGATGGGAGTTTAAAAAAACCTTAGTAATATAAACTTTTATATTACCCTTATATTAATTAAGTGACATCTGAAAAATTATGACAAAGTTATTTACAAAATTTATAAAGAAAGACAACTTATTTGATTATATAAAATATACATAAATGAAGAAATACAAACACAATTAACTACATTAATCAAAAATGGGCCCACTCAGCTTTAAGTTCGCCAGCAACACTGATTTTCAGTGTGCCTATACTGTATTGGAGTGACAGCTATAGAATTCCAATTATATTACAACAGGAAACTGTCAAGTTAGAACCTAGGACCTTAGGACTACGATAATATACCCAATATGATATATGATAGGGGTTAGGGTTAGGGTAGAAGGACTCCTTTCTCCGCAATTAGACTCGTGGTTGGTCCGTTGTGCGTACGAGTCCTGGCTAATTTAGCCAGCCTAGCTCCTTCCAGAAGCACAGAAGTCTCCTGGGCACTTCACAGGCTTCCCGGAGCGACCTCACCGTTCCGAGGATTTTTTCACGTTGATTAGCCACAGCCTCGCATTCCAGGACTACGTGGGTGACTGTTTCCTCTGCGCTGAAACAGCCTCTGCACAGGGGGCTGTCTGTCGCGCCTAGGATAAAAAGATGTTTATTTAGGAGGCAATGACCCGTTATTGTCCCTATCATTATTTTAAGGTCTATTTAAGTTAAGTAGTCGCTTTGTCAGTTGCGGGTTTACTGCTGGCAGAGCCACTTTGGACTGTCTGCAGGCCGCACCATGCGACCATCGTTGTTGCTGGAGTTCAGCGGATCTCTGGCGAATCCAGGTTCGCACCAGCGAGAAGGGCAAAGGAAGGAGCGGATACGGGCCAGCAGGCATCATTCCGGAGCCTCTTCTCGCAAGCTCGTCCGCAGCATCATTGCCGAGAGATCCACTGTGTCCCTTAATCCACTGCAAGGTAACCCTATTGGTTCGGGTTATGCCCTCCAGTGCTTCATGACACTCCAGTATTAGTTTGCTGTTGGTTTTTTTGTTTCCGAGCGCCATCAGCACGGATGCACTGTCGGATACGAATTTAATGCAAAAGTCATTAATTCCTAGCCGCTGCACGGCTCTGGCTGCTTCGGTTAAGGCGACACATTCACATTGAAAGATCGTGCTCTGTGTGCCCAAGGGTAGGTGTATGTTGATGTTGAGATCAAGAGAGAATATGCCAGCGCCTGAGCCAGACCCTGTTTTGGATCCATCTGTATATATACGTAGCTCATTTACGGTCGACCGATCATGTTCCTCTTCTCTCAGTTGTATATGATATTTCCTGTTAAATATTAGTTGGTTAGTGATTCTATCACAGGGCGCAGCAATAAGAGGTTGATACTCTATTGCCCTGTTGAGAATCGCTGTGTGTGCACTGTAGTGATTTTTTCCCCATAGATCCAGTACCATAAGCCTGTATGTGTAGGTCCAGGGGTAAGATCTGCAGGGCCATCTCCATTGCTGCAGTTGGTGTTGTTTTCATGCAACCGCTAGCAGCGGACAAAGCAAGCCTCTGGAAGCGTCCGAGTTTGGTAATTGCCGTTTGAAGTTCTGTTCTGGGCCACCAAACAAGGGCTCCATAGGCTAGCATTGGCCTAATTATGGCAGTGTATATCCATAATGTTATCTTAGGCGATAAGCCCCATTTCACGCCTAGCATCTTTTTGCATTGATAAAAGGCGATCGTTGCTTTGTTTAGTTTGTGTTCTAGATGTTTGTTCCAGAGCAGTTTACTGTCCAAAATCACACCCAGGTACTTGATTTCATTCTTGAGTATGAGTTCAGTGTTGAAGAGTTTCGGAAGTTTGTACGGTCCAAGAACTCTTCGGTTGGTAAAAAGTATTAGTTCTGTTTTTGATGGGTTGACAGATAACTCGTGCTCATTGCACCATCTCTCAATCACTTTGAAAGCTCTTCTCATGAGGTCACATAAGGTGCTTTCAAAGTTCCCAGATATCAAGATAGCTATGTCATCAGCATATCCCACAGTGTAGAGATTGTCAGCGTTGAGTTCAGTGATTAGTTCATTAACCACCAGGTTCCACAGTAGCGGCGATAGAACACCTCCCTGCGGACATCCTCTGCTGACAATGCCTCGTGTTGTGGAGTTTACCGTGAACTGTATAGCTCGTTGTTTTAGCATGTTGTTTATCCATTCTATAAGGGTTGATGGTACTCCACATGACCTTAGTGCTCTGGTTATACTCGTGAAGTTTGTTTTGTCAAAAGCACCTTCGATGTCAATGAATGCACCAAGGGTTGACTGCTTTAACTTCAGGGAGTTGCCAATGCGAGACACGACGTTGTGGAGTGATGAGTCTGTTGATTTGCCCGAGCTATAGGCATGTTGATTAGGGTGTAGGAATTTGGATAGCGATACCCGGCTGCGTATCTCCAGGTCTCCCAGCCTCTCCATCGTTTTTAAGAAGAATGAAGTAAGGCTAATAGGCCTGAAGGACTTCGCTTGGGTATAGTCCTCTTTACCTGGTTTTGGGATGAATAAGATTTTTACTTCTCTCCATTTCAAGGGTATGTATCGGTGGGCTATACAGGCTCGGAAGACAGAGACAAGATAGTCTACTATTAAGTTCCCACTCCATCTTAGTAGTCCTGGGAAGATGCCGTCCAAACCAGCCGCTTTGAATGGAAGGAAGGAGTTGATTGCCCACGTTACTTTTTCATTAGTGATTATTTTGTGAGCTACTTGCCAGTCTGAGCTGTCGGTGGCTCTCTCTGAGTATGGTTGCCAGGCCTGTTCGTTGGCAATTATGCAACCCGGAAAGTGTGTTGCCAGTAGTAGTTCACATGTTTCTGAATCAGTTTTTGTAAATGAATTGTCAGGTTTTTTAAGACAACCGATCGAGTGATTGGGCTCTCTGGAGAGGCATGATTTCACCCTGGTTGCCTGGTTGTTGGTTTCAATACTGGTGCAGAAGTGTCTCCAACACTCCAGCTTCCTAGTACGTAAAAGTTTTTTGAATCGCCTTCTCGCGACCGTGTACTTGTCCCAGTCGGTGGGTAACCGTGTGTTCACTGCTCTATTGAACAGCTTCCTGACCTTCCGTCGGTGTCTCTCCAGTTCGGGGCACCACCAGTTATGTCTCCCTCCCCATCTTGGTATGGTAAGGGGACACGACCGTTCATAGCTTGTCAGGAGTAGGGACGTTAGGTTGTTTACATGTTTGTCTATGTCTTGTATATTTATGGTGGTTGGTATCGATAGTTTGTCTACCTCGGAGCTGATAAGTCTATAAAATTTTACCAAATCGGTTCTCCGCGGTATACGTCTAGGTTGAGGTTTAGGTAGCTCCCCTTTGAATGCAAAGCGGATCCACCTATGATCCGAGCATGATAACTCGTTGGATACGTGCCAGTCCTGTATGTGATCTGACAGACCAGCAGTTACCATTGTTAAATCAATAATAGTTTGCGAACGCGCGTTGATAAAAGTTGGTTTTGAGCCATTGTTAGCCAAGATAAGGTTATTGCTAAGTATAAAATTAAGCATATCCTCACCTCGAGTGTTGGTATTAGCGTTACCCCATAACGTGTGGTGCGCATTGGAGTCCGCCGCGATGATTAGCTCCAGTTTCTCCCTCTCACAGTAGTCAGCCAGAAGGCCGAGTTCTGGAGTGGGCACGTCCTCGTCACCTGGTAAGTAGGCGGACGCCAGGACGACGTCTGGTTGATTGTTTCTGGGTAACCTAATAGCTGTAAGGTTCCTTGAACAGAGTTCGTTTATTAGAAATGCTGGTACATGTTTAGGCAAGATTATGCAAGTTCTAGGGTTACTTACGGAGGTATCCAGTAAAAGTTTACCACCGGTGCTGCCCAGGCCACATGTCTTGCCATTCCTGATCCACGGCTCCTGGATCGCGGCGATGGTCTTGGTTGGTCTCCAGCAGTCTGTAGGGAAGCCGACGCTGTCTGATGTGCTGGAGGTTAGCCTGATGAGTCAGTAGGGATGGGAGGAGGAGAAGCTGTCGCTGAATTCACTCCCCGGTCTCCTGAAACAACTCATATCGAGTTGTGACGGTGAGGTGATGTGTAGCTACCTCCATAGGGACGTGTGCCGGTGACGAAACTGCCCCCGTAGAGACGTGGGCAGCCCCGGCCCGATGACGCCACCCCGATGTGCTGGCAGAGTTGGTGGGGCGTTGGCCACCTGGAGGGTCCATCTCTATGGATGCGGATATAGATGTTCCCCATCAGGTAGTATAAACGCCGATTATGCTTTTGATTTTAGAGATCTCGGCTCTGGCACAGAAAGAAGAGGGACAGCCTGTCGGGTCCTGAGTTCTTCGTTGTGTGTCAGGTCCAGGATCTGATGTTGAGGTGGTGCTCGTGATAGTTTCCAGTGTTTCGTGTTGACTGTAGTCTGGTACATGTAGAGAACGGAATCCTGTGGAATCCTTGAGGCCGAACCACCAACCTGGTGTAGGTACTGGATTTGTGATGACATAAAGTTCCGGTCAGCCAACCCAGAGTGTAAGTGTCCTCGACAAGTTTTGAGGACACCATCCGAGAAATGGGCCTTACGAACCTGATGTGTTGGGTCGGTAGTTAGGGTAGCATCAAGATCCGCAGGAGCTCATCTTGAATTTACCCATTTGTAGGCGGATGTTATCCGCGTTCTTGTCATATCCACGAAAGGCTCAGTATCACGGAACACAAAGCTCGTTAGTTTGTAGATGTGGGTACTGGGAGGTTGCACTGTCTGGGGTTTGTTTGGTTTGACCCTTTACTTTCCCCGTGGTAGGTCTCCTCTGGCGGTGGTTCTGGCCTTCGTGGATTGGTTTGTTGGAATGTCCTTGCCGCACCCAGAGAGCTAGGAGGGGCAGAGTGGATCTTTTAGGTTGGTGTCCTTTCCCGCCTCTCTCAATGTGGTTAAGCGGGGGCAGTTCCAGGTTTAGAGGTGGTGGGCGCCGGTGACCAGCTTCTGTGTTGGGCCTTAAGGCTCTCCTGGCGTCGCTTTTAGAGTTGCTCACGACCATTTTGAAAGTCGGCTCCTGAATTGGGTTAGGGCCGAATATCCAGTGGTAGAGGCCTCGTGCAGCTGTTGGATGTTCTTGCGGGAAGACCCTTAGAGGAGACAGGCTGTATCATCGTGGAGTTGTATCTTTGGTCGACCGACGAGTAACTGGCGGAGTGGTCACATCCTTGTGGGTGGTATAAGGGATTCCATCGTTGGGAGGGGAGTAGCCGGATTGGGCCCAGCGTGCCCTCTTTTGGGGTGGACGCGTGAGGGTGATCCGTGTGTGGAAGGGGATAGAGTATCGCGACTGGTGACTTGACGCGACACGTCAAAGACGCAACCCTGGGTTTGTTGGTGTTAGTGATAGTTTTATTAAGTTTTTGCCTCTTTATCCATGAGGTGATATGGTTTGAATTACCATTGGAGCTTCCACGCCACGGAGCCCTCAGTGGGGAGTCCCTTGTCAGCAGGACTCAGAGCTACTCCTCCGGTATAGAGCAGAGTAGGGAGGCAGACGATCCGCACGCAGCAAGGAAGTACGGAGCTGTTCACGCCACGAGACTATGACGCAAACTCACCCCGAGTCCCGTACCGCGCCGACGGCCCCCCCCACATCCCGACTCTCGCTCGGCAGCCCGCTTATGGGATGCCACAGCCGGTTGACCGTAGTTAGCTAAACCCCGGCCTCCCGTGTGAGGAGAAATCCAGACCAAAGAGGTGTGTTGTGTGCAGCGCACAACTGTTCCGGCGCACTACTCCACTCAACCCCCAGGATTCCTTCATCCCCCCGTACGGGTCCCCGCGCACGGCACAAACACGCGGGAGGTCATTTACTGTCCACCGTCCTTCCTTTTTGGACGATGAACTCGCAAGGACATGACCTCTCCATCCCTGCAATGGTTCGCTTGGCGGTTTTAGTTACGTCTAATACATAGGGTATTAGACCAAGAACAGGGTCGGCAACCTCGAGAAGGTTAGTCCACCAAACTTGCTTTGAGGGGATCATAGCGACTTGCGCTACCCCCAAAAGCCACGCCTCCCTACCCATCAGAAGGATGTGGTAGGGTGGGTTTGCACCTATGCTACCATGCAAGCATGTCGTACTGGGAACCGTAGAAGCATAGACCCAAACCCCCCTATGATATATGATATAAAAAGTAATAATTATAACTTGTGTGGCTTGCTTAATAAATGAAACGACTCGACTGATGTATTTCCCAATGATGATGTATAAATCATTTCGACTTAGAGTCCTTCAAGAAAGAGCGTACCATTTCATTAAAGGCCGGTAACGCACTCGCGAGCTCTCTTTTCTGTTGCCCTTGTTCTATAAATAAAAAAAAAACTGTCTTCCTGGTTATAACCACGTCTATAGCTCAATTTGTCTACGGTTAATCAGTGAATCCTCTCGGTTCGATTAGCATCACTATTTCTTTAATACCTCGTCTACACAGAAGTCGTATCGCCTGCAAATTACTGCCCCTTCCCCATTGGCACAGTATTACAACTTAATAATAATAATAATTCGTTTATTTACAAAGAAAGTAGTACATTCAGATTGATTAATTATAAAAAAAAACACCGCACAATCAGCCATATAAAAATAGGCATGCAAATCTTATATTAATTATCATGATTTCATAATAATAAGAACAGATAATTATAATCGTTGTCAAAACTTATGGTCTAAATACCCACGATATAAAGGCATTGCCTTTAAAATTTAATCACCTTCCCCATGACGATCCCCTTACACAATGTATAACTTCTAAGAAGGTGATTAAATAGTTTGATAGCCATGGTGTAACAACATTTTGAATACAACGTGGTGCAACATGCAGGTACCCACAGCCGGGTTGGATCCGGTAGATACAGGCAAGTTTCTCTAAATGTTTTAAATAATTTCATAACTGCTACTAGGTTAACCTAACTTAGTACATTACAAAATGTTTATAACGTCATTAGGTATAACGAAAAACTCTCTATAACGTAAGAATTAGATAAATTTATCTATATATCTCCATAAAAGGATACCATAGCGCAGAACTGAGAAGACATAAGCAATATTTGCAAGTTCTATAGTGTCTAAATTATGAAGAATAATTTCTTATAAACCATTTCTTTTAACAATTTATCTAAAAATAATACAGACTAAGCCAATAAACTGTTGAACAATTATTATTACTTAAATATAAATGTGTTAATTAGTTATACAAATAATTCTAGATTATACACACTCTTTAATGTACAACAGTACCAGTGTTTCATGATTACGTACAGTCTAAATTTCAAATGAGTATCCCGGGGCGTCCGCATTGTCTTAAATTTCAAATGTTCGTCTTATGAAGTTCTTAACGAAGGAGATATTGTTGAATTGTAGTCTCTTTGATATTGCGCGCTAGTATTTCGTACATTTCCCTATTGTACATGCAACAATATTTAATCTCGCCTGTTTACGACTGACCAATTCGTATGTAGCTATCTTTTATTTAGTATGTGTTCTATGATAACTGTGAGCTCGTGCGGTAAAGGAAAATATCGTGAGAAAACCAATCACATTTTCATTCACAAAAGTATTCAAAATTTCCCAAAAAAATCAAGAATGGAATTGCATTATATTATCACAGGAAGATTCACCTAGTATTGATTTATTCATCTACGAACAGGAGCGAAAACGCAAACTTTTTCTCATAAGTATTCGTAGGAACTTATTGTACCAGTTGGGACATTGTAGAAATTCAATATTGAAATCCATACTTCAAAACTTACAAAAAAACTCTAACTAATTTGAACGAAGAACGATAAAAGTTGGAACTCACCTCCAATGGCGCGGAGAAAAACTTTACTTTTTCAAAGTGATTTATTTTCCGTACATTTTTGAAGATCCCTGAAATATATGAATTTTTTTTTTGTGTTCTTGTTCATCTGCAATCGGCTATCAGCCATAATCAGATATTTTCTGAGGTTAATTTTGGTTGGGTGCGATTCCATTGAAAGGCACCGTAAGTGTTGGTAGAAACTGGATTTTTATTGTAGGTCAGTTTCTCTGGTCTAGGTCTAGTATTTGCCATCTTTTTAGGCGAGTTACATCATCTCCTGGGGTTAGCAGATTCTTAGCCAGTTCATTTGTATGTTTGGTTAACCTTTCCCTGTATCTACTACTGTTTTTGCGGATTACTTCCTTTACGGTTGGCATCTCCAGATATTCGTGTATTTCCGTGTTTCTCACAAACCAGTGTGCACATGAAATAGTTCTCAGTGCAATGTTTTGAAATCTTTGGAGGATTTCGATGTTAGAATTGCTTGCACAGCCCCAGAGTTCTATTCCATATGTCCACACTGGTTGTATGATGGCCTTGTACACAAGCAATTTGTTACTCAGGGTCAGCCTAGATTGCTGGCCTAGAAGCCAGGATAGCTCTTTGAATTTCAAGGTGGCTTCTGTTTTCTTGGCTTTTATATGATTAGCCCAGGTCAGTCTTCTGTCCAGATGTAGTCCGAGATATTTCACGCTGTTTTTGCTTGGTAACGGTTTGTCTTCTATATGCACAGGTGGACAGTCGCCCTTTCGCAGTGTAAATGTTACTTGTATTGATTTAGTTATGCTAGGCTTGATTCTCCACCTCTGCAGCCACACGTTCACCTTATTGAGCTGTTCCTGTAGTTTCAGTGAAGCGTTATTCGCGTTCACATCGCTTGCAAGGCATGCAGTGTCATCTGCGTATGTTGCTGTTACGACATTTTCTGTTTCAGGCAAGTCTGCCGTATATATTGAATAAAGGACTGGGCCAAGCACTGATCCTTGTGGAACTGAGGCAGTGATGTAATAGAGCCTTGAAAGTTCCTCCTCATACTTTACTTGGAATCTTCTTTGATCTAGATAAGATTTTAGGATCATATAGAATGAGTTTGGTAGGAGGGTTTTCAGCTTGTACAACAATCCTTTGTGCCAAACTCTATCGAATGCCTGCTGAATATCTATGAATACTGCTGAACAATATTCTTTTTTCTCTAGCGATTGTCTTATTTTGTGAACCACTCGGTGTACTTGTTCTACAGTAGCATGTTTTTCCCGGAAACCAAATTGGTGATCGGGTATAATTCTGTTTTGGTCCAGGACTGGTTTTAGTCTCCGCAGAAGAGTTTTTTCAAAAACCTTAGATATTGTTGGGAGAAGACTTATAGGCCTGTATGAGCTAGGTTCTGTTGGGGGTTTCCCTGGCTTTACAATCATAATTATTTGTGATATCTTCCATAGCTTTGGGTAGTACTGTATTCTAAAAATGGCATTGAATAACATTGTTAAAAGTACTATTGCTTTTCTAGGAATATATATATTAAAAAAAAATATAAATATTATTCATATATTATATAATATATAATATATGAATAATATTTTTTTCTAAATCATATGGTCTATTGTCCTATGATTTTCGGTTACGTACAAAAAATTCAGTTACGTAAAAAAGTTTACTAACGTATTAACTGCTACAGTTTAGAGGTCTTTGCACGATAATCCGATAGCAATCGTAATTATTGACGACAACTTAAGAAGCGCGCCGTAAGCGTTTTTGTAAATAAATAAAATTCCTGTTGTTGCAATGTAGTTTCTAAAAACACAAAATTATTGTTTTTTTTTTTAGGTTAGCGGGCAAACAAGGCTACAGGGTGCGCAACAAGGCAGTCATCGCAGCCCATTTTAGTGGCTGCGTTGCCGGCCTTTGAGGGAGGAGTATGCTCTTTTTTTAAATTAATTTTGACTTATAATAAATAAATATATATATTATAATGTTCGGAAATATTTTTTCTACTACATATCAACATTCTATGTAAGAAAAACGTTAATTACGCCATATGGATGGGTAACTGATAGTTCAATAAAATTCCTATATTACTAAGAGAAAATTAAATTTAGTAGAAATAAAATATACATTTGCAGTTGTTATTTTTATGCGTTACAGCAACATTTATGTCACTGTTTAGAGTTTAACATATCAAACATCACACTTCAGAAATAATCAATATTTTATTTTGACGTATATACAGAACCAATTAATGTAATGGACACGCTTACTTGGCTACTTTAATTCGTTTCATAGATATTGAATTCTATCCTGAATACTTCGAATGTTTTCAAAGGAACCGAGCCTTAATAAGCTTAGGCCTTCTTTACATATAATTTGATAAACATTCAATTTATAAGTAGCTTGGTATGAACCATATAAAAACATCAAACATTATAAATAACTTTTTTTAAAGCATTCGCCGACAACATTATTAGTAAAGTATATATGATAGTGGTTGCATGATTTCTAGGTCAAAGTATTAAAATTCTTACAGTAGTTAAAAATTCTTAAAGTAGTTAAAAGTTACAAACAAACAGGTAAAAAATACTGTAATAATCTTGGATAAGATATTAATTGGCTGAAATTAAATAATTAACAATTTAATAATTAATAATTTAAGTTAATTTCAACTAAATAATATTTAGCATTTCTTATGATTTGTGCTAGTATATTATATATCATATATAACATTTAATCATATCTTTTTACGCAGTTCTCTTGTTGAGCAAAAGCGACGAATAGTTTCCTTTTTTTTGATCAAGCCTCATGAATCCGGGTATCGAACTAAAAAGCCCAGGCTTCACGGCTCTTTACTTCTTCAATTATTATCTTTATACAAATATAAATTTTAATACAGAAAATTCTGTATAGTTCCTAGAGCTCACTAAACCTAACCTAATTAAGTTATTCTTGTCTCTAAGTATGAAAATACTGGGAAGTATTTAACGCTTTTCCGTTATTTGTTCTCTCAACAAGTTGACGGAACTTCCTTCTAAGAACTTGTTTAAAAAGGTTTAATTTTTATTATTCTACATTTGTTAACCTACAATATTATTATTCTATACATCAATATTTTGATTTAATCTATTACATATGACTTTACATTCGCCATCAAACTAATTCTCTGTTAATTTCTTTTCTGGACACAGCTGCATAATAATAAATGTAAATCTAAGCACATTTTTTTAATAGAACTTCTGTTAAATTTTTATGAATGTTAGATTTGCCGATCATAGGCTAGGTATAATTTTTGTGTGTTTGATCTCTTAATCACATCACACACACACACAATCACTAGGTTGAAATAGTAGTTGCGTTCTATCTCACCAGCACCAACACCAGTGTGTCTTCTTTATAGATACACTAGCTGACCTGGCAAACGTCGTTTTGCCATGTATATCATTTATAATAAAAAATAGGGGTTGATCGTAGAGGGGTGAAAATTAGGGGTTGTATGTATTTTTCAATGCTGTATCATAAAAAAAATTATCTAAAAATTAAACAAAAAAAATTAGGATTGGACTACCCTTAACATTTAGGGGGATAAAAAATAGATATTGTCCGATTCTCAGATATACCTAATATGCACACAAAATTTCATGAGAATCGGTCAAGCTGTTTCGGAGGAGTTTAACTACAAACACCGCGACACGAGAATTTTACATATTAGATTTTGTTATTACTTTAACAAAAAATTTGATTTGAAGTTCTATCTTAGGGATAACATAAAATATATTTAACATATTAAAGCATAACTTAAGACTTAAATCATCATCAGTCTTAAGTTATGCTGATTTCTATACGTCGGTGAATTCATCTTTATAACTTTGAATTACCATTAAAACCCAACAAAATCTACCCGTATTCATGTATTTCAGGATCTAGGCAATTAACTAAATAACAAGAAAAATAAGGCAATTATTTTGATGTTCGTTCGTTTTATGTTCACTTAATTTCTGCTATTTAAAATTCAAAGAGGCCGGCTTCCTGAGATGAGCAAATTAAATACAACGACGCTAGAGAGGATGGAAATTTCTAGCTGCAAATAAGTGGCGTGAAAATTGTATTAACATTAATTCAATTTTGTATGAAAACTGTAATATTGATGTTAAAGTGTTACTTGTACAAGATCGTTTTAATGTGAAAGCAAACGTTGTTAAATTAATCACAAGGCTTTGGGATCGTCAATTGTTTTGTTTATCCAGCTCGGAAATATCGGTTTTATCGACCCCCTTTTTCTGGTCCTCCTGAGACGTGCCGTCAAGGAACCTTTTTAAATAATGGAAATAAAACCGCATGCTTAATATTTTATTTAGCAAATAAATTCTAGTTAGTGATAAATTACCAAAATGCCCTACGTCAACGGCCTAACGACTAATCTGACCTATTATTATTATACTCGTATAAGTCCAAGCAATAGCATTACTGTCAGCTGCCATTGCAATAAGATGTCTCAGAGCTCATAAATTAACAACGTCAAAGTCTAGCCAGTACAAAACCGTATAATAGTGTCAATATTAATATTATATCTACAAATTATTTGGTAGTCAATATTCCTCACGTCACTGTCAACTGCCATTGTCGTTACGTCACAGAGCCAATAAATTAACAATTAACATTTTTATAATTAAAAGTAATTTATTATCACTCATTGAATACAATCAATATTAAAGTAATAGTTTGACACTCGTTCCTACGACTGTCGTTTGACTCTTAAGTCGATTCGGGTTCGGACGCGGAAGGAGTTCCAGAATTGTCACGTAACTTGCCTATCGTTAAACGATTCCTATAAGAGCGCGGCCACACGATGCGGCAACGGTGCGGTGCGGCGCCGGAGGGGTGCCGCAACGTCATCCTTCATACAAATTACTATACCATGTCACACAACGCGTTGCGCCGCCGGGCGGAGTCGCACCGCAAGCGCGCCGGAGTTGTGACCTGCGAGACGAGGCGGGGAGGGGCAAAGTATAATGCCACACCGCAATGCCCGTGTGGCACCCTATAGCTCGTAGTAATTGCGGTGCGGCACCGCACCGTTACGGCATCGTGTGGCCGCGCTCTTATTCATTATCAATTACTGTCCTCCAAGTGTAATGATGCTTGACCTCTTTGCAGCATTATTTACGGAGTGATCCGTATTAAAAATGATTGTTTTGATGTAAATTTTATCGAACAACTTCATCATCTCAAATTGAATATCCATTATTAACAAAGTATAGTAAAATATCTATGAGAAAATAATTTGATCTTTTCAAGTTGAAATTAATCACAATGGCCTGATAGCGCTTATTGAAATAAATTCTGTTTGCGGACAAACAATTAGAAGCAAAATTGCTCTGAAAATTAATGACTAATATTAATTTATGACGACCCTTTCGATATTTACATTTATTAAGAGTCGCTTTAATTAATTAGTGTACATCTTGATATTAAATTAACAATTAGCAGTTAATTAAAAGCGGGATAGGACTCAGACGATGAAATATAAATGTTGTATATGACGTGACTCTGGCATCTTTTTAATGGCATTTACCTTTAGAAAACTGAAAAACCAAATAGTTTTTAGCTATTTTATAAATCAAATATTTTTAATCACACGCTTGTTGAAGAATGCTCCGTGGTGATAGTGTAAAATTATAGAAGCCACATGAAACGTTTGTGATTGGTCATACGGCCATTTGATCCAGGTATCTGACAAGGCCTACTCAACCTGATTTCACCATCCCCGGTTCCCTTGTATATCCTACTTATAAGCCGCTTCTCATTCATGAACATCGCCACTAGTGTCCCCTTCTGTGTGAGAAACGTCGATCTCCACCACGACCTGGAGCTCCCTACCATAGCCCAATGGATGAAATTGGCGTCTACACGCCACTACGACAAGGCTAAACATCATCAAAACCCGTTTGTGCGTAAAAGCATCAATTATTACCCCTTCCCGACATATAAGGCCCGTGGGAGGCCCCGACATGTCCTAACTTAACCGGATGATCTAATCACCGTAGTCAACGACAAATTAAAAGCCGCCCGCGCGACAAATAATGTTTAAAATCAGAATAGGGTGAAAAACCGGCTTCAACGAGGAAGGCGTGGACCTTTACTTCGTACTTCGCTCACCGAGCCGAGGTCCGTCTCACGCAGATGCTTCTCATTCATCCGTTCTACATGGCCAATCCATCTAAGCCTTCCCTTATTCATTCGCATCCTTGTCCTTACATGCTCTTTTAACCCTCACTGCTCACGTATCTTTTACTAAACCTATCATGCAATGTTACACCACATATACTTCTTAACGCCCTCATTTATACTCATTCATTCTTTGCCACACCCATATGTTAACGTCGGGATAAGCAATCCCCTATGTATGGCCTATCGTGCCTCGTTTTAGATTTGGTTACACATAAAGGAATAAAAAGCTCCTTTTACTCTACACTCATTCACTCGTCCATACGTCACGACGTATTTAACTACTGACTAGAAATGTTGTCGACTAATCACAATCAAAGGACAACGTTTTGCCTTTCGATTTACATGCTGGGAACAACAAAGAAACCTGGTTTCATTTTATGCATTGGTACTCTGTAACTTCCAATATCGATAGGCTGTGACCTCGACTACAATGTTGAGATCTTGTATCACGCGTCCTAAGATTTCGACAGTACGCCTCGGATATTGAGAGAACTACTAAATTGAATACAGTAAACGTCAGAATCTGTATTGATATCGCTATTGGCAGTACAGAGTACCGGGGCAGATGCAAATGTTTCCAAGAAGTAATAGTTTCAGGGTAGTTATCTGCTAATGCTGTAATAAGTATAATTAAAAATATTTAACGTCAAGTAAGAAATGAAATATTAGGGGGATAGTCCTCATTTTGGGGTTATCTCAGCGCACCCGGCTCAATAAATTGCGCTAGCCTCTTAACTAAGGCTTAGTTACACAGGATAGCTGAACAATTTAATATTTATTAATACACAAGTATTAAAACAAATTTTCTATCATGGCTCTTCAACTGGTACAAATAACAAAGATTCATTTAAATAAACGATGACGTAAAATATATTAATTAAAATAGTTTTTACGAGGAAATTGATGAATTTTCAATTTGAAAAAATAACCTGTTATCTTCTTTCTATGTGTTATTATTGAACGTTGTTATTAAACGAAAAAAATTGTACTTCCAAAAACTCATTAAAACGTATTGAAAATTAATTAAGTTTTCTTTGTTATAAAATGTATTGTCAGTATTTATTTATCAAGTGTCTAGGGTTTTTCTTCTCCGACCTGGTATATATATATATGCAGTTGAATAAAGAGCATACCGCAAATATTGGTGGCCGTAGGCTCCACAAACTAATTTATTTTGTTCCATTGTTTCGCCTTTTGAAGTACGGCCTACTATGCTACATGGCGGCCAATATCTGATGAACTTGTCAACGAACTACCCACCCCCAATATATATCGTAATGAGCTTTTTAAATAGTATATATATTTGAATAATAATAATTTAGTTATTCTCCTTTGCAATTACAATTGATTTATCTGTCATTAAGACATTTTTGCATATTGAGTTAATAAATCTGTTTTTTTTTTAATTTTAAGATCACCCTTGTAAAACACCTTTAGGATTTCTTAAGCTAAAACATGAATTAATGAAAGCTCTTTTTCAAGCGGACTTTTGTTATCTCCTAGAAAATATAGCCTACGATATATATTTGACGTTTGTTTTCTTATCGAATAACAAATGATACGTAATAATTAAAAATATATATTAATACGTGTCTTCAGTGGTAACATATTTTAAATATGTGTTAAACGAAAAACTGACTTCCACATAATTTATATAGAAGGGTAGATTTGTGGTTCAAAACCGCCTAATTCATAAACTTCAACATGTTGGCAGTTTATCCAGTAAAACTAATCCAACTAATTAAATACTGTGTACCTAATAGGCGGCCTAGGTAGAACTAGATTATTATAGTCAAAGATGGTTCTAGAACTTGCGTATGAACGAGGACGTTTAGTATACTGAATTTAACGCGTCTTGGACATTTGTATACAGATTCTGTAAATATGGACTGCCAAAAGCTGTTTCGTATTCCAAGTCCAATTTAAGTATCTTAACGGTATGAATTAAAAATTTGCGACAACTCTTAAATTGGCATTCATTGTAATGAATAATACAAATATAAATGTTTTTGCCGCTCATTATGTGGAACCAGCTGCCCGTTGAAATATTTCCGAACTAATTCAACTTAGGGTTCTTTAAAAAACAGAGTGTACTAATTCTTAAAAGGTATCGCACTTGCTAGCCCTCTGGCTATGGTGGTGGCATCAATTAACATCAGCTGATCCTCCTGGCTGTTTACCCCCTGTTATATAATAAACAACCTAGAATGCGTAGTCTGTTCGAGCCCCGAACGATCTGGATATTTTTATGGACCGCCTTGCTGATTATAGGAAGGGCGTTCTGTTGGCGTTTGACTCTTGGGTTCTTTGTTGTATTTTTGACGTTACAACGTCTTATAATTCGATGGAGCCAGCTGCACGCACGAAAAACCATGACGCATGCGGCGTTACCTCGCTCTTAACGCATGCGGCCTTACCTCGCTCTGAGGCGTTCCATTTAAGGCTTGAAGTGCAAGCGAGAGCGCGGAACGAGCGACAAAGACGCACAATCGACCTCCGCATTGAGTAGCGTTCGACATCTTTATTGTATATAAAGTATATATCGTATTATATCGATTATATTGTAATCGATCAATACAATTGTGATTTCCATATACCTCCTTCTCTATATCCATACAAAATATCTATAAAACAAATAAAATTAAAATTTTCTTTTGAAAAATGCAACCATTCCATCAGTATTTTCTTATGACATTGTCACGTTCAAATATCGTCAGTAAACCGACTTTACAGACAACCGATTTTTTAGTCTCTTTTTGGCATTTTCAAAAAATTTTAAACTTATATTGAGATTTGTGTTTAAGGATGAAGCAAGTATTTAAAATTTAATGGTGATATTAATTCGTCGTTATCACGGTAAGCTTAGGTTATTAAAGCCTGTCTGTTTAGGATGTAATATGGGGTAAAATCTGGTTTTAAATTCTTTCGTAAAATATATTTCAAGCCACACGGAAGAGCATAAGTGTCACTCGTTACAAACAAAAACTTGTTAAGCTTGTCCTCAAACAACCAATTGAACATGTTGTTGTTTTGAATGAAACGCAATATAATAGCTATTTATATTTTATTTTCGGTCATATATTATTTATGAATGTGCATATAAATAAATTGAACTATCAAATACTAAAAGCGTTAAGCAAACTGTTCCGTACAGGAGTTACTATTCCAAAAAAGATGTATGTGATTACTGATTAGATAACATCTCACTAATTAAACCTAATAAATCATTCCAAAAATCTATTCGTAATAAATATGCTTGAGCATTGAGGCACAAAACGAGATCTATTAATCAAGGGCACAGGCGCATTTATTCTAACCCTAAGAAATTGGCCCTTGCGAATCAAATTAATGATAGTTGTCAGAATTTGTTGCTTCGCGCTCGGTGCTACACAAAACTGACAAAGCTCTCATCCCTCACTTGGGCCAACAATGGAGCAATAAAATGTACACGAAACAATAGCCTGAGAGATGGTGAAAATTTTACAAGAACCTCTTTTTATTTATTAAATAACGGTATTCATTCGAGAGATGAAAACGAAGGAGTAATAAAAGGCAAGGTATTTTATTTAATTAAACACAGCACGGAACGCATGGTGTGTTCAGTAAGGCGTTTCAAAGTTTTGGTTACAAATTTAGAATAGGCATAAACTAGAAAAAAAATAAACCAGTGGCGCTACAACCTTTTTAGATCCTCAGATTTCTGTATCTGCTTCGTGTAAATTAGTCAATCTAATTCCTGTGCCTGATCCGTCGACTTTTTGAATCTTAGGCAAGCTGGCCACCGTTCAAGCGATTGTTATATACGGACATAGAAAATCTATTAGTGCACAGCTGGGGATCGAACCTACGACCTAAGGGATGAGAGTCGCACGCTGAAGCCACTAGGCCATCTCTGCTCTAAATAAAAGAAGAATATCAACAACTACCTAATATAGTTAATCTATAATACGAGTACACAAATAGTGTAAGATTAGCACATATTTGGCTTTTTAGCCACATATGTGCTACATATAGTGCAACATACAATCTCTAAACAGTATGAACGTCTCCAATATTTCAGCTCCTAGGCCAGTAAGAATATTCTCCGTCTAGATAACAAGCGCTTTTGTGCTACATTCGTCATTTGTTGTTGATACAGATTATATCTATTGGTACGCGTTCTGATTGGTTGAACCTGAGACTCGAAACGAAACCTTTTGTGTCTGTAATCCGTTGTAAAATTACACAGATATTATTTGATTTGATTGGGATTTTACGATTTGTTGAGATTTGTTGTGTCTTTTCATTGTATTACGTACTACGTTTAAGTTGGCATCTGTGTTGTTAATTCTTTGATTTCGTGTGTTGTGAATACACAAAAATCCAGTTGTTGTGAATGCACAATTTTGTTGTTGTTGTTGTACATGAAAAGACAAATAGTAGCGTATTCCTATTTCTCATTTAAATTTAAATTACTAAACGAGTTTAGTATGTCAATTGATACCAAAAACATATCGTTTAGAAGGAAATCTAGAACAATACGCTGGTATTGATGAAACAATGACACGAGCTAGACTACCTGCCACTACAATTTTCCGCTTTACAAATTGATAGGCTTTATGGTGAAAGGATGTTGTTCATAACATATTACTCGTACTTGCAGATCTACGATTATGTGAGAGATACGTCAGAGTAACTTTATAAACACCAACAAAACAAACGTTTCCAGTCACAGCATATCAAAATTGTTAAATTTCATAAACAAAAAAAAGTGTGTGTGTGTCAGCTACGACGCACGATTGGAGTTTACTCCTTACGAACGATAAAATGGCGATAATGTTCTGTGGCTGTCGACCATATTTTCATACTAAAGGTGGTAAGAATATATGTTTTTATAATATAAATGTTTGTAGTAGTAATAAAACGTACCTACATCATCTATGCCCAAATAGGATTTTCTTTCTGTGACCAAAGTTACCTTTATAGTAATAGTCTAGTCGACAAGTTGAAAATGGAACAAAATAGAATACTGCTCTTAAAATTATGTGCGATAGCTCATTCGAACCGAATGACGCCTAGAAAAATGTGCTAAAAGCGTGTATTAGCACATAAAAAATTGCAAAAGTTATAGACCATTAAAGATGAAAAAAAATGGAATTTAGTTTTTGCCAATATTTAATAAACTATTAATATTTAAGAAATTTCAAATAAAGATTCTGAAAGAGGAGGAAATTTCCAATAAAAAACTCTCAGCTCCCGGAACTCTATCTCCATTATTTATAACTTTAATTTAACGCTGAAAATAGGTCTGTGCGTGACATTTTTAGGATTCGCGCGTGGCGTCAAAAGCGACTACGGCACATTAATTAATTTATTTTAAGGTATTGAATATTTTTTTTAAATTTGAAAAAAATTATGGTGTGTTCTGAACACTATAATTAATTTATTCCCGTTGGAAATTTTACTTAAAGTTAATTTTTCAACAAGTTAAATAATTGTTAACTAACGAAATTTTCTCGAACGACCGTCTTAATTGTAAGTGAAAAAAATGTTTTAATAATGGTCGTAAAAATATTTCGCTTCGTAGAGCCTTTCTTACATACATACTTAACAAGATCGTGCCATAAAAGTTAAAGAAATATTTATACTTTGTTTATAACAATTTTTACTTAAACAAAAACTTAAAAATCCAAGTAATGTTGTTAAAAAATTTTTTTTTTTCTAAATCATCATATTATCGTTTTTATATTAATACAAGATATTTATTGATTTGCAAAAAAAATTTCCCCCATTGTTGATAATTTTTTTTAAACAAATTGATTAAATCAATTGTTTTAAAAAAAAATTTCTAACTTTATTACATTACAAATATTATGATTGTTTAAAAAAAAATTTCCTTAATAACATATTTTAATTGTTTATAATGTTTTTTTATATTTCTATTGTTTAAATAATTAGTTAAGAAATTTTTTTTTCTAAAAATCATAATTCACAATCCTCTATAAAGTAACAGAAAAAAATTTTTTTAATCAACAATTCTATTGTTTATTAACTTACCAATTTGTTATAAACAAATGTTCAACTTTTTATATTTTTTTTCTAAAACTTCTAAAATTAACAAAAACAAACATATATAACAAAGTCTATAAAAAAAAGAAAAATTTTTTTAATAAAAGTAATATTCATGATAATCAAAAAATTTAAAAAATGTTTTCTATATTTTGTTATATATGGTTGTTTTTGTTAATTTTAGAAGTTTTAGAAAAAAATATAAAAGTTGAACATTTGTTTATAACAAATTGGTAAGTTAATAAACAATAAATTGTTGATTAAAAAAATTTTTCTGTTACTTTATAGAGGATTGTGAATTATGATTTTTAGAAAAAAAAATTTCTTAACAATTATTTAAACAATAGAAATATAAAAAAACGATTATAAACAATTAAAATATGTTATTAAGAAATTTTTTTAAACAATCATAATATTTGTAATGTAATAAAGTTGTGAAATTTTTTTTTTAACAATTGATTTAATCAATTTGTTTAAAAAAAATTATCAACAAATGGCGGAAATTTTTTTTTGCAAATCAATAAATATCTTGTATTAATATAAAAACGATAATATGATGATTTAGAAAAAAAAAATTTTTAACAACATTACTTGGATTTTTAAGTTTTTGTTTAAGTAAAAAAATTGTTATAAACAAAGTATAAATATTTCTTTAACTTTTATGGCACGATCTTGTTAAGTATGTATGTAAGAAAGGCTCTACGAAGCGAAATATTTTACGACCATTATTAAAACATTTTTTTTCACTTACAATTAAGACGGTCGTTCGAGAAAATTTCGTTAGTTAACAATTATTTAACTTGTTGAAAAATTAACTTTAAGTAAAATTTCCAACGGGAATAAATTAATTATAGTGTTCAGAACACACCATAATTTTTTCAAATTTAAAAAAAATATTCAATACCTTAAATAAATTAATTAATGTGCCGTAGTCGCTTTTGACGCCACGCGCGAATCCTAAAATGTCACGCACAGACCTATTTTCAGCGTTAAATTAAAGTTATAAATAATGGAGATAGAGTTCCGGGAGCTGAGAGTTTTTATTGAAATTTCCTCCTCTTTCAGAATCTTTATTTGAAATTTCTTAAATATTAATAGTTTATTAAATATTGGCAAAAACTAAATTCCATTTTTTTTCATCTTTAATGGTCTATAACTTTTGCAATTTTTTATGTGCTAATACACGCTTTTAGCACATTTTTCTAGGCGTCATTCGGTTCGAATGAGCTATCGCACATAATTTTAAGAGCAGTATCTCTATTTTGTTCCATTTTCAACTTGTCGACTAGACTATAAGAGAAGAATAAGAATGAACAATCTTTTTAGTTTTAATTTCACTGACCATTACTATTGACAAAACTCTATGGCACGCTAGACAATCTACTTTTATTTTTTACACCTGTCAACACTGACAATGTTGTAACGTGGCTATAACAGACTTATACTTCAAAATAGAAAAGTCTGTGTAATGTATTCCATCTCATTCTTTTACACGTTCAATCCTACAGATATATATGTTTGTCTCTTTCTACATAACGCCTCAACTTTTCGTGTTACACATAACGCCTCAACTTTTCGTGTTACACTTGATTTTACTCCTCATAAAATTTCCGTACCGGGCCTTATAACTCAAATCGTTTCTTAAGGAGTAAACACCAAAAATCATATTAGCAATACTGCCTAGTTATTGTTGTATATTGAGATCAGTGTTGGCCAAGTGGTTTAAGAGTGCGACTCTCATCTCTGAGATCGTACATTCGCTCGTACGGTGAAAGAAAACATCACGAGGAAACCGGCATGCCTTAGACCCAAAAGTTGACGGAATGTGTTAGGAATACAGAGGTGATCACTGAGCCTCTTAGCGAAAAAAAAACACTAAGCGTTGATGCACTAATAATTTTGGATACATCATGTATTTACAATGTTTGGGGGCACAATAATTAAATTGTAACAAGTTTTATTATATCTCCAAGATATTTAGATATTTTATTTATCACAAAATTACATTCATTAAGTGAGAAAATTAAAATTTAAGGTAGATTAGTTGTTTACATCATGGTATCAAATTGGTAGAAAATGTGCTATATAAAATAAAAATATTAGTTGCTCAACAAATATTAAAATGTTAGCTACGAATTTAGTGTTAACTGCGGTTAGGGCTGCCTAAAGAGATCGCTTAGTAGTGATAAGGCCGTTGCACCATTTTTAAGTTTATTGTTAGTATTATTTTTATTTAATTATTTATTTACACTTCGTTACCTTATACAAAAACATACATATAAAAAGCAGGTTACATAAGTTACTAGGCAACGGGCGGCCTTATCGCTAACAAGCGATTTATATTATTATTTATTTATGCGCATAAAGTGAGTAAATAAAGTAATAACAATTAAAAATACGAGGACTCAGATGACGAGAAAATATCCACCTTTGACGGGTAACGTGTCATAATATTTTCCCTTCCTGTTATGTGGTGAATTAATGAGTCCTGTCAAAATTCCCCTCCTAGATGGGGCACTTTGTCGCCAGATAAAGGTATTGTAATAAATGTTCAAAATCTTACACATTTATCAAGGAATGAAAAGTGTTTTTCCTGAGGTAAACTCGAATTATTTAAAGGCAATTTTTGCGAGATATTTTATACGCTCTACGAAGGACTAACGAAGTTTGAACCAGCGCGGATTTGGTAATTTTTATTAGCGATATTGACAACAATCGCGGCGTTTTTGTATTCAGCATCGATGTAGTTCCCTTTATATCGCTAGCACCTTTATACCTTTGAATCGCGCGATTCTAAAACTGAACATTGGAATCGACATCCCAATCTATACGTATATAAACCTTCACTTCGTAGTGTATTTAACATAAAACAATATTTTATGTTATTTTTAAATAATACATAAAACAAAGTATAATGAATTATAATAAAAAATAAATTATATTAATCTGTACACCTATACAGACATCCTGTATTGTAATAAAAATTCTCGTCGGAAACGGGACAGGTTTCTTGCATCGGCTACCTATGGAGCGACGATGTTGGAATGGGTTTGTGCGTTCTACGCGCAATATATTATAATTCTATATTATATATATCATTGGTCTTAGTACATAAGTTTTAAATGTGTTCGACGTCCTGGTGGACAGAAAATCTGTCCAGTTTATGTTTCCACCACACTATTGTAAACTTATTTTTATTCTGATGATGTATATAATAAAATAATCTCTATTGCTTACAGCGCACCTGTTATTAGTGGACTTAATTGAAACCCGGCTTCTTGGCTCACTTTCAGACCGGTAAAAATAAAAAACGAAAGACGAATCGTTTGATTGTAATTGGTCGATAGCGCCTCGATATGATACGTCTTATTATTATGTTTGTTTAACCATTCACATTAATTGAAACCAACGCTTCGTCCTGCGTCTATCGTTACTATTAAAGCAGTTACTGAGAATAAACTGAAACAAGTCAGGAAATGTTTCTTCATTTAACCTTTAGGCAAAAAGTAAATTATTCATGTTTGGCTATTATTTGTTACAGGTACATGCATCAGGCTTAAATGGAGATGGACAGGACACCTGCTCAGAGGCCAGAGAGCAAAATGGTCGAAAAAAGTCACCCAATGGACACCTCGCTACAACACCAAGCGAAAGAGAGGAAGACCATGTGCGCGGTGGGCTGATGACTTTAAAAAAGCCACTGGTCCCCTGTGGCAAAGACTTGCCAGGGATAGGAAGCACTGGAAACAGCTGGAGGAGGCCTTTGTGCCACAAATGCAAGCTGTACAAGAGGACAGCTGTGCAACAAAACCTTAGAACTTCTTTTTTTATATACATTTATATTTTGTTATTTTTTATTAGTTAAAATAAAGGCTTTGAATCTTGAATCTTGATACATTCATCAGGTTATGTAAACTATTGATTTACACGTTGTTATATATAGTATATGTAGAATATAGTAATAATAATATATCGAATAATACTTGAATTATCTGAAGTCTCATAACCCAAACCGGAAATTCAGCACTATTCTATTTCGGCCGAAAACAATAATAGTATCGCCTCAAAATTCACGTTATACACATGTGGGATTAATAATTAGCGTGCCAAATGAAAACCATCATATCTAAATCGAACACAAAAATTTTCTTAGAAATGTGAATGATGATTTTCCACTAATCCACCTAACTGTTCAGAAACAGGATCGACGTGCTATATATATGTTGAAATATTAAATATATGTCCCATATTACACTATAACCCGTCACATATGATTTATCTAATATCCACATTATATGAGCCATAAAAATATATTAGCCCGGCATAATGAAGGATTTTATTGAGCAATATTTACGTTTTGTGACGTAGCAGGTTTTAATAACTTTTACTATAACTATTAATGTGACTTTAGTACAAAGAAATACACACAGTTTTTCATAAAAATACAGATTTGAAGAAGTTTTAAAGACCATCGCCGATTCATCTTCTTTCACGCTCTTCCTTCGTGTTAGTGACGCCAAAAATCTCTTTCTTTAATTTTTTTCTTCTTGTCTTCAGCAAGCCTCAGCACCAGAGCGTTGGTAAGACCTGTAAGGGCATTTACCTGATGGTCGACGAGGTCTAGTGGCGATTCAGTTTTTCTAACAAAATATCAGAGATTATCTACTATCACTAACGAACCACCACAGAAATCATACCACTCGTAAAATACTAGCTACCATTAGTCTTTTATCGCCTCAAATTTATATATTTTTAACGACTTTCAACAATTTAATATGCAACTGACGTTTGACTTACAACTGACATCTGACAGTCGACAGAGGGCAATGACAGGTTATTTCTGACACGCTACTCACTATCCTTTGTAGTTACGGTAAACAAATATATTTAATTGTTTATCTTTTATAATGCAAAACATCAGTTTTTACTTGATTGCTGAAAAATTAATTAAATTTCACTGAACATTTCAAAAAAGGTTTATTTTCACTGTTACTTCCACAATAAAGTTGTACGTGATTCTGGGCTTAAATGCAACTGTTAAGAAGCTGGTAAACGAGCAACATTTTTACAACACTATACATTTAACATCATTAGAATATTTTTTGTAAGAATAATTTAACTATGATTATTGTAATAAGCTTAAAATTATTTTATGACAAACTTTGAAATATAGTTAGTACTATTATATAATCACGCGTCAGTTACAGAAATAAAAACACCCAGAACAAAAAGCGCAGAACTAAAAAGATTGTAGCGGCGCAATTGTTTTTTTAATTATAAATGTAAATATGTCGCCGGCTTATGAAATATCTAGGGCTCAGCGAATCAATTTTGGGAGGAGCGTGATTCCAATTTTTCTCCCTCGGTACTTCGTACGTGAGGTGAAGTTTTATGCTTTATAGACCTATCCCAATGTTTATTTTAGTCTACTGCTATTTAAACGACAACATTTATCGCGTTAAGTGTAGCAAGTTTTAGTCTATGAATAAGAAGACTTCTACAATCTACTTGATTTGGTTTTAAAAATATTACGACGCAACTCTTTTATATTAGGTCCTTACATATGAAATTGACGTTTTCTCGTACTGGCCACTTTAACCTCAAATATCACCTATTTGGTTAGGAATTCCAAATTCAATTTTCACAGCTATTTACTCATGCATTTGTTTTTCGAAAACCATGATTCATTTAATTTTACCCTTTAAATTTTTTCTTTGCGTCACTTACACGACCACGATTGACGACACAATAATGCAGGGATTTTAATTCGAATCATTACCTGTGATGAAAACTGGATCCTATACGATAATATTATGCACAACCTTTGTAACAAACAACCAAGTGAGACGCACCAATCAAGTTATATGTAAACTTATTCTCGGGTGGTATAAACCTATATGTACTAATGCCATGTTTGAGCTTGTGCAACATTGTGCTTCAGTTATCACAGCTTTAATTAATTTAATACGTGAAAACGCGTTCAGCGCGGTAGTGAGTGAAGTTAGCGTTTTGTGCAAGTTGAAAGGAAACACTCGGCTATTCACTACGAGACGCTTAACGTCGGAAAATCTTATTGCTTTTCTATTTACCGCCTTGGAAAGTTTTTTTAATTAAACATAACTTTGTATATATTGAATTAATGTTGAAGAAAATTTTGCTCATTCAACTATGAGCTGCCTGATACCAATTTTTTTATACGTTTAAAAACAATGTTATGGTAAGAAAACCGCATACAGTTTTCGCTTACCAGATAAGACGGCATTAGTAATCTTAGTACTTTATAATCATAACTAATATCTATGATAAACATATCAAGTAGTCCACGAACAAAAAAAATTAAATTAAAATCAATTTCCTAATTGAAAAAAAAAAGAAACAATATTGTTCAAGTAACAGTACAAGGTCATTAATTTATATTCTGTGTCTGACCCACGTCTCGTGTCGAACCTAAGACTCATTCAAATCAAATCAAATCATTTATTCATATAGGTAAAACAATGTACACGTAGGAACGTCAAAAAGGAAATACATATAAAATGCTTCTAATTTTACATATACTGCCAGTTCTCAAATCAACGGAAGAGAAGAACTGGCAATAAATACCTTAAAACTTGGCAATTAAAGGGAGAGCCACCACTCTCTTTAACCGCCAAGTTTTTTGTGTTACAGAATGTTTGTAAGGAGCTGCAACTATTACACCATTTTCCACATGACATCTTAAGTAATGATTAGTCAATTAATATTAATGAAATAAATTAAAAACAAAGATCTCTCTACCAACAGGAGGCGTGGTGAAATAGGAGCACGCACTTACTTTCTCGTGGGAACAATACGCAAATACTTAGTCGAAATAACTAACATCACCGCATAGTCACCACAAGTAGCACCCGTTCACGAGTATGACGCATGGCCAGCCATCGGCCCCCTCGCCATATTCCATTGTACGATTTAAAAAATTTGTTGGTGTAGTCCGAGTTCGAGCGGCCATTTAGGTTAAAAATTTTCCACTTATATCTGGTCTTTATTCTGTGGACATATTTCTATTATTTTATATTAATACATACATTACAAGTATTGTTTGTTTAAATACAAATTTGATACCACTTAACTCTAAAATGTAACGGTTAATTAATGTTCCCTCTAATGATGTACATTGAAAGTGCAAACAATGTATTTACGTAAACATTTAAACCTATTTACTTAAATTAAGATACCAAATGGCAAATACAATCAATAATTGATTACTACGAAGCGTGTTGCTGCCCGCGACCTCCCATTATTATGTTTCTATTATAAGCAGATATTTTATATAACAGCAACATTTTCTATTTGATTTATCGGAGAAACCATTATGTCTAGACCAATATCACTATATTCATTTAGTTATTCGGACAAAAGCTTTTTTTTTGAAAAGATTTTCTACTTTACCGAAAAGAACATCTAGCGCACTAGAGATATTTCCCATGCCATTATAAATAAAATAAAATAAATCAGTGGCGCTACAACCTTATTAGGTCTGGGCCTCAGATTTCTGTATCTGTTTCATGATCAATTGTCAATCGAATAGGCGAGTAAGTGATAAGCTTCCTGTGCCTGACACACGCCGTCGACTTTGTTGGGTCTACGGCAAGCCGGTTTCCTCACGATGTTTTCCTGTGTTGTACCGGCGATCGAACCCACGACCTCAGGCATGAGAGCCGCACACTGAAGCCACTATGCCAACACTGCTACTCACCTTAAGTCAAATGATAAAATGACAAAATTAACTTTTTGGTTTGCTGATGATAGACACGAAACTAAAACAATTCTCATATTAAAGTCAAAGTTGGCAATGACTGGCAAAAGTGTCAAAACAGTCGATGGATGGGAAATGTTAGTTTAAACAATCCCGGTCAAATTAGACCGGACGTAGTTTGTGTCCTTTTATTGTTGAACTTGGATAATTACTTGGACCCTTTACAGACTGACTACATACAGAGACAAAAATCATTTTTGTTTGAAATAAGAGATAAGTTTTTAATAAAAATTAAATAACAACAGAAAGGATTCGATTAGATTTAAGGTAACACAATTTCTTCATTCATCTCAAATGTGCGAATAAATGAACAGTGCTTCAGTTAATACAGTGTAATTAGACTGAATAAGTTTTTATGAATAACGGGATTAATATTTTGCTTTTGTTTTTTTTCGTGGTGAAGGGTTATGTGGGACTCGCTGTTGTGCATACCCACTGAAACCCCACGGCGCCACCATCAATCGCCCGAGGCAGGACACGGTAACAACGTAGCCTTGTCCGCATCCTGCTACGCGATCAGCCGTTGAAACCACGGCTCTTAATGGCCACGAATGATGTGGAATGGACCTTGGCACAGCAAGGGCCATTCACATCGGCCAATTCGCCCTGAAACTATATTAATACTATATAACTAATTGTTGCTAAAACTCCCATTTTACATTTGTCTAAGGACTGGTAGATTAGTAACTAGTACAAAAAACTAATACACGTAACCGGGGACAAACAGGTGGCCATCCCGATGTTAGTACTGCTGTCTACAGATACCTACCTTTTGAAAAACCTCCAGGAAATGTTTCCTTTTAACAATTTTGGGTTATCTTCTGAAAGACAACCCAAAATTGTATTGGTTCGGACCTATTAGTATTTTACAATAATATATTTATTGATCTAGTATCTTTCGTAATATTAACGTTGGATTCAGCGAAATATCCTCGATTCCTGAAACCCCTTATCCTGTAGTGTAGTAGAATGTAACTTCTAAATTTACATACAAAGTGTGCCTCGCATGACTTTATAATTAGATATCAGTTCATTACATTATGTTTTATACGTTTTAGGCTATGTTAAGATGGCAAAAACTTGACGCGCGTTTTCAAATCGCGCGACTAGATATTGTGGTATTTTCATACAACTGTTCACATGAGCGCGCGTTAACGCGCGTCAACGGGGCGCTCAGAGAAAAAGTCTCTAGACGCAGGTGATCGCGCGTCGACGCGCGCTTTGATATTAATGCAATGTCCGTATGCTGTTCAGTTGAGCGCGCGCTTTCATTGCGATCGCATGTAATTTTGTTAATTTTCGTAATTATATTTATAACAAACTGGGTCTATTTTTCAAAATTGGATGAACCTAATGTGTACGTTTTCTTTTTATATATTTTTCTTTATGATATAACCACAAAATATTAACCTCTTCCACGTCCATTTTCTACGTTCTACCGAACTAGACTGCGAGTACTCTCGCAACGCGCATTAGCGCTCATCATCTGAACTCTCTTCAAATTTGATCGCGCGTTGACGCGCGTTAACGCGCGTTACATGTGAACATAGCCATATAATAAATAAGCCCGCAGTTTTATCTACGTTGATTGCCGTTCTTGAAAATCAACATAAAATTATTCTTCAATTCGATCCAATAGTTCCACAGCAAGAGCCTGGCTGTTCCAGAGTCAGAACGCACCGGGCGTTCAAATAAACCAACACAAAACTTCAGCTTCGAAGTGTAGACAAGACCGTTTCTAATTATACGAAGGTTTTTTTATAAAAATGTGTATTTTTTTTTTGTAATTAAAATGTATTTGTTACACTACACTATCATGACATTGTAACATAAAAATTAATTTAAACGATTCAACGTTTTGTCTTTTATCGACATAACTTTTAGACATAGAAAAACACTTTTTTACCGGATTTGAAGTTATGTTTTATTTTTAATAAGAAATATAATAATAATAATATTAAAAATAGTAATAAGTTTAAATTTATAATAAAACATAACTTCAAATCCGGTAAAAAAGTTTTCTGTTTCGATTCAACGTTTGTTTTTTTATTAGGTAATTGTTCTGTTATGTAACCAACAGCGAATACAGGGTAAACAGATTACGAACTAGAAAAAACTAATATTAAAAAACCATTGTTTCGCTGGGATTTTAATTTAGGACACACCACGTGTTTTATACATAACGCACCATGGACAAGCAATAAGAATCGATTTGCTTACCAAGTTGATTTAGAAATTTGTAGGTAAATTATAACTCAATGTCCCAAGCTCCAGAATGCCTGCATTCGGGACCGTGATTGATGGGCGGTTGATTCGTCTCCTACCCCAAGATTGATCGGCTCCGTTCGTCTTTTAAATGAAGATTTCCATACTTATTTAAAGAACGTTCAAATACTAAAGTGTATAAAAGTCGCTAAGGAACCTCAAACTATTCATGTTAGGGATTAGGTTATTTATAAAGTAAAATCCAGTGGAAATAAAGATGTATAATGATTCTATTCTTTACACAATCAGATGACCAGATTTATGTGGCATCGATGTGTGTAAGGCTGAGTCTTAGTGAGCCTTTTCTTCTCCCTACACGCACGTATTAGTTACGTACATTTTACGAATTATTCTTTTATAGTATAAGATCCCGCTATACAACGACCTTCACCGAGATGCTTATTTAATGAAACTTATTTTATATTTAATTTAATATGTCAATAAATATAATCCATATGGGTTGTAGAAATTTCATCAGAGTATGTTTAATTAATATTAAAAAAATTTTTTTAATAATTTGCATGTAGTAAATTTTTTGAACTTTTTTCAATCAATATTTTTAATCAGGGTAGTATTATATATTATCACTATAACCTTCTTTTATACTAAAGATGTATATAACTTTAGTTCACAAAAAATATACAATAAATAATTAATTGATTAAAAACAACCTAAGTTTGCAATTCTATGGCTTCATACTTTGATTGGTATAAATTTATCTAATAATCATACCGGTGAAATGTTTAAAAAAATTTTTTTTTAAATTAATTAAAATACTCTGACTGAAATTTGTAGGCAACCCATATGGATTATATTTATTGAATATTAAATTATATATAAAATAAGTTTCATTAATAAGTCTGGTGTGTTTTGTTTGCCATTAGTGTAATCGGCATTTGAATGCATGACCCTCAAACCATGAGATTGAGAACCACCCGTTTAAACTATTTGATCAAATTATTGGTATAATTTAAATAAAGGAAATGTGTTGTACGTCGATTGTTAAAAAAATATATAACATTAAATATAATTTATTTTTAAATAAGGTAAAATTTATTGTAACATCCATATTTTCCAAAGTTGTGAAAGGCGAAGTTCATGAATACTACGAAGCTTACGAAATTATTTTAAACTAATAGTCCAAATATTAAATCATCAAAAAAAAGGAAAATCTCTTTCAATAGCCCTTCAATTTAAACTATAATATGTAATTATATTTTCTACTAAAAATTCAATATAAATTATTTAGTATTAAAATTCTAATTGAAAATGCGGCGTTGCAAGAGAAGCGGTGTCTTGGCGGTTTGGCGAGCGGTCAACTCGTTACGAAGATCCTGACTTGTGGCTATTGACCGGAATATTCCTTCATTGTACATATTATATTCTCTCTATATTTTAACATTTGTTTGTGTATTTAGAACAAATCGGCACTTTAAATACCAAAAACATATGTCATGGTATTCTTGAAACGTTCAAAAGCAGACACGTGGCAACGCCAGTCTTCTCGCGAGTTCTGTAGGAACCAGATTATAGTTATTATTAAAGCTTTATTAATTAATCTAAGCAACTAACTATGGTTGTCCAATAAATAAAGTCCTGAACCGCATTTAATCGGGGATATTGGCTTTATAATAAAAAATCTATGATTATATATGATTTGTATGCGAAGTCTCGAAACCGTAATGTTTTTAAAGACTTGTACATAAGTTCATGTCAGTTAAATTGTTAAAAAAGTTGAATCCCAATCAACGTTGGCTTATTCATGAAATAAAAAGGACAACAAATTGTTTCTTATTTACAACATATCAAATATTTTCTGTAATTTGTTGCCAATATACATTAAAAAAATGTATTTAATCTATTAAACTTTATTTCCCTGGTATTGAATTCAATTTACGTAAATTATTATTTTTTATTCGTCGGTGATTAGTTTGATAAACAGTTAAACGTTGAATCGTATTTGAAAATAATTATCATTTGTATTAACTTTTTAAACAGATAACAAAACTTTTTCAATTAAAAATAAATTTACCATTAACGGAAACTGAAATAGTAATATTACTGCCAATACAAATAATTGTTTTTCTGTTATATATTTTATAGTTTTCGGGTAAAAACTTCTTATCTTACCATACTTTACTTTGTTCGATAATATTATCCTCAATTCGTTATTATACCAGACTAATCCCTTCAGACATTCAATTCGCAATCTATTCTCGTTCAATCAACCAATCAGTGTGATGGAGCCTCAATACCGCAAGCCTTAATCTAATTCATTTACATTTCACACTCGGACCGGCTAACTCACGTTGAATTTGTATACGAGTGTTTTGACTTAAATTTTTTGACATAAACAACTATCATCTTAACAATATTACTTTCATAATATATAAACTATTTACAAAAACAAACTTAAAAATAAGGAAATTACGTTTTAAGGAATTTTAATTGTCTGACGTAGTCTATACTTATAATAATGTAATTAATACGTGTGAAAATTAGTAAAAATTGTCTTAATTCACATGGCAATTTTTAATAATTTTAATGTAATCTATAAAACCGATGTACTCGGCCAAACAATAAGAACTGGACGGTAATAGCGACAAGAAGATTGTTTACTTTTTTTAATTAAATAAAGTTAAAATATTTAAAAACGTAATAACGAGTGCGATCTCCTTTTACCAAAATCACAGTTTGAATTCATCTGGGAATGCTTTCCACGATGTTTTTAATAACGTTTCCACTCTTTTACGATGATTCTTTTCGTTTCCTGATATTTTGTGGAGCAAGTTGTAGTGATTTTACTAGTAGAACATAAAGTCCCTCAGGTGGCCGGTTTTTTTTGCGAAATAGTTTAAAACACTTATAAAAAATTATTTTAAGGTTAAGTTATTTAACGTACTACCACTCGATAGGATTTAGGGCTGGCAAATGACATGTCGCTGATATTTCTCAAATTTCAGAGTAACTTAAAATAAAAAATTGATATAAGATTAACTTACATAACATTAAAATATTAATATTTTAATAACATATAGATTAGTTAAATGTGTATTTAACAGCATTCCTATCCTATATTTTAAGTACACATAGCTACTACAAAGCTATGCTATGCTAAGCTATATACAACAAAATTGAACAAAGAGCTAGTATATAATATCTACCTAGTTACTATATTGTTCTTTTTCTCTTAATCTATATATAAAAGAAAGTCGTGTTAGTTACACTATTTATAACTCAAGAACGGCTGAACTGATTTGGCTGATAATTGGTGGGGAGGTAGCTTAGAACCAACAGACGGGCATATGTTCCATGGAACGTGACATAAAACGTGGTATAACAAAACGCAAAAGATAGCTAAGCGTAATGTGTATGGTTAAGTATAATTGATTATTTTTCCGACCCAAATGTCGACCAATAGAATTGCACCATTCGACGTCACGTGGTACAAGTAACCTACATGGTATTATACTGATAATTTTTTGAAAATTTTCTCTGGTAGTTGCTTCAAGAAAAGTATTAAGTAGTTGTTTTATTCATTATGAAATTCTTATTTGTTAACTGTACATTTCGTCTCATGGTGCAATTCTATTGGCCGACATTTGGGTCGGAAAAATAATCCCCCGAATACCACACGAGCTTCAAAATTATCTGGCATTTCCCTCAAGGTTCCCTGCAAACAAATAAAGTCGTCAAGTTTTTAGCGCTTCGCGCTCGTGATTTTTTAACCTGAAAAACTTGACTCCTTCATTTGTTTGCAACGAACCTATCGGGAAATACCCGATAATTTTGAAGCTCTTGTGGTATTATAAGTGAAAATATTTGATCGGTTGATGTGTTTATTTCGAGTTTCTATTAGCCCATCGTACCGATATTATTATTAAAACTCCCACGACCAATACGATCGAATCTTTCCGTAATGTAATAAATAGCTGGACCGATTTTTATGAGTGTTTAAGTGGATTCGAGAGTAGTTCAGATTATTTACCGTTAGATGTCTTTTGTTTGAAATTTTGTATTAAAGATGTGTGTACAGGACAACGTCTGTCGGGTACGCTAGTATTCAATAATTGTAACTCAAATAAAGTATCATTAAACCAACACTCGTTCCCATAATTAGTCTCGTCCTTATACCCTACATAAAATTATGACTATCATTCTTATTTGACAAGACAGTGTTAATATTTGCTCTTAATGATTAATACACGCGATGCCTATATATGGCATATGGTTGGTGGACTGAGTTTTCGCATTTAGACGCTCATTTGGTCCGTTGTGCATAAAGTTCAGGACTTAGGCTGGCTTAGTTAAGTGGCTAACTAAGCCAGCCTAAGTCCTTCCAGAAGCACAGACGACCGTGAGCGTGACGAGACCACACTGCTCTGACGATTTCTGTATGTTGTGAAGCCACAGCCACGCATTACGTGGGTGACTGATACCTCTGCGCTCTCCTCGCAAGCTGGTCAGTACGATGCCTTTGCAATATATCAGACAGAATCTAGTATTGACTTACTAATTTTGATTTGAAAGCTTCGAAATATATAACCCCGAAGTTTCGTGACTCTATCAACAGAAACACCTCCATGACATCATAATGCAAAAACACTCAAATCATAATCCATTTGTTAAAGCTTTTGACCCAAATTACAATCGGGCAAGAACTATAACGCTAAGAATAATCACGGTGCGGTAGCCTTTCATCAGTTCCATTTAAACACCCCTTAATCCTATCCCAACTCAATATTCATCGAGGTTGAGTATTTGTTAGACACGGTTTAAAGTACAAGAGAACGCTGTTAATAATAATGTTGAAGAGTTTGTTTGTATAACGCTATCTAAGAAGGAGGGCATATAATAGGTAAATAACGCTTCGACGAAATTAAACTAAAAGGGCACAGCTAGCAATAATTTCTCCATCTCATTCCATCTAGACCAAAATTCACCAAATTAATATCCATTTCCGCGTATATGGGTTTTCAATGCAAGACAACTGTTTTTTTTTGGAAAATTGTGAAGTTTGTAAGTGGAGGATTTAATGGTCACAAGTACCTTTAATACTAGCAATAGCAACTTTATAATAATAATAAACCCCGTTTTTTTCCAATCTATACAAATGTTAAATATATACAGTATACACTTTAAATTTGTTTATTCCTTCAGTACCATTGATCGGAACCCCTTCACTGGTAAAAGCCTCCTCCGACTTTTTCCTAATTTCTTTCTCCATTTGCTTCCTGCTAACGCTTCTCTATCTTTTATATCTTCTCCTTGGTCCTTTCCACAATGGTCTTTAATCTACATTTTATCATGCAACTTTCTATATGCCCCCCTTCTTGCCACTTCTGTTTTAAAGCAATTGTGCTCAAAGACTAATACGGCTTTTGTTTTTACACGCTTTATATTAGCTTCACCTGTATGTATGTATGTATGTAACCGACTCCTTCGGACTCGATTTTGACCCACTTTTAACGGACAGATTTAATTCAAACTTTTCGCACCTGTCAAAGATCGATGACAATGCAAAAAATTAACTGAAAAATAAATAATAGTTTAAAAAAACTAAAAAACACGCTTTTAAAGCACATCAAACTAAAAAGTGAAAAATAATTCCTAATTTAGGCTGAAAATGCTTGATAGACGAAAAATGTGGCACAGAGCGCCCCACGCTTTTTCACAATAATACCAGTATTTTTGTTCATTACCATTTTCAGCCTAAATTAGGAATTATTTTTCACTTTTTAGTTTGATGTGCTTTAAAAGCGTGTTTTTTAGTTTTTTTAAACTATTATTTATTTGTTTCGTCTCATTATTCAATTTACCAAAAAGAAACATTATTTTTAAATAATTTTATTGATATTTAGAAAACACAGCATCAGCCGGAATTTAACTGGTTAAAAACCAGAAGAAATTTAATTTTACTATATCAATACTAAAATCCAAACCGATGCTAAAAGCAATCCGATGCCAAGACCCAACGATAAGGAATAAACAAGAAATTCAAAAAATCTTAACAATGCTTGATTAAAAAAATATTTGCCTCTATATTTTCCCCCAAAGTTTATCGCTTAAACGATATTTATTATTTACTTTCCCTTTGCGGGTTGGTTTTAAATGGGACGCTTCTTAGTACTTCAAAACTCTCCATTAATCAATTTATCAATTTGTATTGTTACAAATTAGCCACTGTAGTACCATTCAAGATACCCAAAGTATATTTCTATATTATCTAAATTCAATAGCGTCTAATAATATATATATAAGATTATTCCAATTGTTATACTTATTATTAGTTTGACTTGTTAATTTAATATTATTTGGTATCTTTTAATATTTGTGGCATTATATACCTAGTAATAGTAATCTTTACCCGTATCTAAATCTTATCAGTCAGGCCCAGTATTTGGGATAATAGGTTAGTACAATAGCTTGCATTAGCAGGTGTAATCTGGTCTATATAATAAGGCATATAACTAGTAGATATATATGAACGTTTTACTAAAATATGAATATAATCGTCATTGCTAGCACTTATTCTAATCGATTGTTTTTTTTAGATATAGAGTACCACAAGTTCTCTCATGTTTAACGCTAAAAATCTTTTAAGAGAAGTCGGCTTACTCATGCCCTCGCAGATTGGGTAACCAATGGTAGTACTCAAATAAAACTATTTTTAAATTAAATATGTACTTCCGTAATATATTAAAATAAATCAACACTTTGATTGTTCATTCTACTTCTCTATAAAACTTTTAGTTTAGTAATAAAAAGTGTTATTTTTATTAATCCTTGCTTATACAACTTATTATTAAGAAATTAAAGCAATTGAAATGGTTGGACCTGTCACATGACGAGAGATAACAATTAACAGGTTGAAATGGATAAAAATTATAACAGAATGGCAACCACGAGATGGAAAAAGGAAAAGAGGAAGGCAGAGCAAGAGATGGGCAGACGATATAAAGAGAATACGAGGCACAACTTAGACAAGAAGAGCTAAAATTAGAAAATAATGGAAGAAGCTGGAAGAGCCCTATGTGTCACGCGACACGCTGATCACCGAAACCCGTACATCTGATGTATTAAATTAAGTTAGGTTATGTAGCTTAAACAAATGTTATATAATATATTATACTGGGTGTCAGCAGTAAAGGCTTAATAATAATGTATTTGCATGTTGTTCCCACGAGAATGTAAGTGCGTGTTCCTATTTCACCATGCCTGCTGATAGAGGATAAATCTTTGTTTTCAATTTATTTTATTATTATTAATTAACTATTAATTACTTAAGATGTCATATGGATTATGGAATATAGTGTAATAGTTGCAGCTCCTTACACACATTGTATAAAACAAAAAACTTGGCGATTAAAAAGAGTGGCGGAGAGGCCCATCTCCTACCACCTATGTGGTGTATACTGCTACGGAGATTTTGAGCGTAACATGCCGTTATAGGAACTACTCGAAGTGGTTTTGGTGGGTATTGCTCATCCATTCTATGAATAGCAGAGATTCTAGTGTGGGTCGAGTCACACATACCCCTGTAACTTTCATGCGCAAATGCATTTCCACCTCGGATATCAAATATAAAACAAAAGTTTTAATATAGGTTGCACCCGATCAGAAAAACACATTTAATATGGGGTAAATGACGTCACATCCCGTAAGCGAGTTGCAAACAGTGGCTCGCCGATTTGCACGAATCCGTTGCGGAAGTTACGTGATCACGTACGAGGAAATGGAATTTTAAATCCGCATTGTGCTTAACGCCTGCTCGCGACCACACTCATACTGCGTACAGCTGGGGATTTACTAGGATTTTTGGGTTTCATTCAGGGGCAAACCAAACCTGCGATATGTTTACCTGATTAACATAAAAAAAAGGGTGCGTGTACTTATGGACGCGCGTAAGAAGTTATACTTCTTTGGCATTATTAAAAATAGTTTTTGATTGCATGCAAATAATTAATTACAATTAAATAATCAAAGACTGGAAAAGGAGTCATTATAGTCAATAAAGTTCAGTTTACATTTGAAAAATTAAATAAACAAATATTTATTATTATTTTCTTACATTAAGTGTAACATAAATTCTATTATTATTCGAATGTTGTTTTTAAATTATGTCCAATGCCCTAGCATCTTCCGTGGGCAACTTCATACCGCGCCTAAAGAAGTATAACTTCAAAAATGTTTCTATTGATTAATAAGGATTTTTTTTCTAATAATTCTATGCAAACGAAACTTTTTGGACTATCAACGTTGTCTGATATGGTTTACTTAACCCGATGGTATTTAATATATATATTAAAACTAAGCATGTCGATCCAGTCTTAAATGTTTCGTTTAGAAAGCAAGAATTTTTATTAATCAACCGTGTACCACCTACTTTGAGCTTTGCTTTACTTTGCACTTTGAGCGTGGAAATAAATTGAATAACGTATTTAGTATATTTTTTTAAACAGCTCTGTAGAAAACTCAGTATATCACCTGCATACATTTTCTTTCCCAAGCACTTGTAACGCAAGAAACACGCAACGATACAGCTCACTCAACATGCCAATTGAATATTTAGATAGCTTTGCATAGAGAGAGATCATTGATGTAATGTTACGGAATCATGCTAAAGCATAATGCATTATTTACACTTGTGTATTTGCATTGTGTTATACTGTTAATACAATGTTTCAACCAGTTATCACAAAACGAGCCGAGATTTTCTAGAACTTCCAAATGTTACCAAATGTGTGCCTTATATAGTCTGTTATCGAAGAATCCAGAACTAAAAAAATAAGGAAGTGAGATAACCGCCCAACGGAGCACGATGCACATTTATGCGTCAATTTCTTTAATTAAGCTTTTTAGTATGGTTATAAACATGTGTTTGACACCTTGATTTTTTATTGTAAGAGCCGTTTTTAATAAAAAAAAATGCACAGATAAAGAATGATCCATATGTCTTGGATACGATTGACTACACTTTAAGGTCGCACGCTTAACCACTCATAAATAACTCACAATTGTTAGCGTTAAAGCATACGTGTATAGGAAGTATAAACGATGTTAGACTTGTCTATAAGCTCTAGATAAATTATACAAAAGTCTTCAGAATAACAGACAAAATCAGATTAGGGTAAAAACCGCCTTTTTTTAAATGGAATCTCGGCCTTAACGCCAGCGCAGCTTTAGCGAGCGTAGTAGTAAGGTAAAAACCACCTTCACCGGGTAAGGCTTTTAAACCTTTACTTCGTACTTCGCTCTCTCCAGTGAGGTTCCGTCCTGCCCGTCAGGCGATTGACCACCCCGCGACGGCCCAAGCCGAAGTACGAGTTTCGCAGGAGACGCCCTTGCGTTAGTCGCAGGGAAAACGCCCATTCCGGCCGAGCTACGCTCGCCAAAACAGCCCTATCTTAGCTGTAAAGGCCCTAAGGCCAACAGCGAGATTCCATTAAAAAAAGCGTTACAGATTAAATGAGTCTACCACTTCCAGTGAAGCAAGAAACGGTCGACAGTAAAACGAATGTATAATTGTTGGTGCTAAAACCTTTCTTTACTTGAAATAAAAATGACGTAAAAAGTAGGGTCTGTCTCATTAAAAGTGTTTTTTATATCCGTTGTCTGAAGTCTTTTCCGTACCCTAATTAGGATAAGAGGTAAAAAGTACAGTAATTACATCGTTCAGATAACAATGCAAACTGGGTGCTATCTTAACATCATGAAGACTTTAGTTCTTGAAATGTGAATTTTTCTTTCATTTTGAAAAAGTAAGTCACTGAGTCTTCGATTTGAATGTACTGTCTTTGATATAATAAGTTTTGTTAGAATTATCTTTATCAAATCAAATAATTTTAGTAACTAAAATAAAGATCCATTTTGATTAGTAAATATAACTTAAATCTTAATTTTAACTTGTTAAAACAAATATAATAAATAAATAAAATAGATGTATGCTAAATCACTGAGGACCATCATCAGATCCAACCAGCAACCCAGAAACGGCGAAATAAAAGAGGATAACCGACGAATCCACGGCTGGTTAACCAGTATTTTCGAAATCTTTAGTTTACCAAGCGAGGGCAAGTCATAGGAAAGTAACCACTTCTCCTGTGTGCTATAATGGGCTATAATATCAGCTATTTCAATCGACCGATATTAACAAATGTACCGCTTAAAACCTTCACAACTATATGAACTGCGTAAGATCTAAATTTTTATTTACAGTTGTATCCATATTTATAACGTTATTTTTTTTTTTAGAACAGGGAGCAAACGAGCAAGAGGCCCACCTAATTTTAAGTGATACCGCCGCCCATGGACACTCTCAATGCCAGAGGGCTCGCGAGTGCATTGCCGGCATTTTAAGAATTGGCAGGCTTTTTTCTTGACCCGTTGTCATGAAGGACATGTTGTCTATTATGCTTTATATTAATTTTCTTCAATGTTATAGGTTCATTAGTCTTCTCTTTAACGCAATTATATCTTTATCGATCTGCAATGTGCATAGCTTGGCGCAGAATTTCCACTACTACACCTAGTATGTAAGAGAAACTATATTTTTAAATGGTTTTATTTAGCTCACCCCGTTTGTTTTATTCTTGGGTCAAATTTAGTAATTCAAATTTCACCCTCTTCCTGTCAACCGATTAATCTGAAATTTTGTATACACTTTGGATTTTGGTGACAATACAATAAACTAAATAAATATTATATAATATATAACATTATATTAAAAACTGTATCTATTTTATTAATTAAATATATATTATATTTATATTATAGAATTGATTTATTTATATAAACTAACGGGCAAGGAACCTTGCAATAATGAAGCACTAAATGAATTAAACAGAATGCGAAATAAAAACTAAAAACTAGAAAATAAAAATAGGTAAAAAAACTTTTTAAGTTAAACGGTTTTATGTTAAACATACATTGCAATGTTTAAGATAAATGTACTAAAAACCAAAAAATAATAAAATACATACAGTCGTGGGAATTATAAACATATGCATAGACTAGACTAAAATAAAACCGTGGGGCATGTCAATTGTCTGTTGAAACGATTCCTCGCCAGCCAGCAGTGTGAATGTCCAACGATAAACTAGTTGAAACATCTCTTTTATTTACATGGAGTGTATAACTATTGGAATTTCCATGAGCAAGAAAATAGTAAGTAATTTCCTGACCGTCTGCGGGCCAACTGCCTATTTTAACGACGAATTAAACGATTCTTCTATCGCACATTAAGTCGATAATTTGTAGACAATTGACGTGCCCCACGGTTTTATTTTAGTCTAGTCTATGCATATGCTTATAATTCCCACGACTGTATCTATTTTATTATTTTTTGGTTTTTAGTACATTTATCTTAAACATTGCAATGTATGTTTAACATAAAACCGTTTAACTTAAAAAGTTTTTTTACCTATTTTTATTCTCCCTAAGCCGGGTCATGACAAATACTCAAAAATTAAGAACAACTGTAATATTTCTACCCGTCATAGCTGCATAAAACATTAAGATTATTGAAATTTAAGTCGTTATCAAAGTTTTAACATTCACAAACGTTAACACTAATGCCCTTAGGAATTTTGATGTCCCCAAACCTCATCGGCTGGTTTTGTGCATTAATATGTCATTAACGAATACTTAATAGTAGAATTTGACCGAATTCTGTGTTTTACTGCTAATCAACATTCAACTATGCAAATCTCAGTGGAAACTGTTATGCCTCTGGCTGGAATATTTAATTGTTTGCGAAGCGTTTTATTGTACGGGGTGTTTTTTATAGTCTGTTTTCGGTTTGACGTTTGACAGATGTTGTTCTATCAAACTTGTTTATTTGTCACTTGTAAAATATGCATCTTGCTGTTGCGATTTTTATCAATAAACTATATATTGTGTTTTTACATTCGGAAAGCACTGAGGTTGGTTATTTGTGGTAATGTTACAAGAGCAGCAATCTTATTAAGAGCGCGACAAATACTTTCTATGTATATACAGAAGACATTTTGTTTTTGGAAGCAATAATAAAAGTTGAAAAAATTATAACGTTTATTGGATATTATAATTATTACTTATTTTTAGTTATTCAATTTTTTTATATAGAAGAGGAGGCAAAGGTGTAGGAGGCTCACCTGATGTTAAGTGATACCGCCGCCCATGGACACTCTCAATGCCAGAGGGCGCGCGAGTGCGTTGCCGGCGTTTTAAAATTTGGTACGCTCTTTTCTTAAAGGACCCTAAGTAAAATTGGTTCTGAAATACTTCAGTGAGTGGTGTAAAAATTAAACAATGAAATAAACTTACCAAGCTTGCACAAAATGCAAGACTGAAAGTCAACCATCGCCATAGATGCAAGAAAGTTTAGTCACGTGTGCGTTGCGACAAGTAATATCAAACTCCTTACAAATGACTCATCTGCTTCTAGAATAATAATTGTCAAATGATTTCTGAAATAGAGACACTAATTGTTTCATAATACATCCGTTTATCATACACGTAGATGCACATTAAATTGTATGTAAGATTATTTATATTTAAAACATAAAATCAAAACAATCCCACATAGCATTGTTACTGAAAGCTGTCATAAAATCAAATATTATCAATGAAAATCAACTGTACCTTGATTTACAAATATTGTAGTATGAAACCAAAACGTTGTTACATGTCAGTGGCAAGGGGCCAAAGGTTGCCGACAGCCTGCCTAACAATTATTTAATATTAATTGAGATCGTGCAATATAATATTCACGTGCCTATGTAAATTACACAAACCATTAGTACCTCCTTCCTGTAACCGAATTACATTAATAAACATGTTCTACTATTGTAGATATTATTATTATCCAACGGCGCTATAAAATCCCAGAGACTTTTATCTCTGCCTTTTAATAAATTTAAGAAATGTATGAAAGAAAAGCTGTGTAAAAAGGCTTACTATAAAGTTGACGATTATCTAGTTTATAAAAGGGACTAGTGCTAGACAGGCTATTTCTAATTAATTTGCGATATTTGTTTTAAAATAAGTGTTGTTTGATGACTTGCTATTTTATACCGAGCGGCTTTTTCTCTCGGCCTATACCCTCTGTCTTCTTTGCCGATGAGTAGGGATGCCCGCAGTTTCAAATTTAATGACGTGGAATAAGTGATACCTGTATCTTATGTTCAATAATAAACTTATGTTTTTGAAGTTATACTTGTTTAGGCGCGTTATGAAAAATTGATGAGAGTGAAATTTTACGATGCGCGCGCACCGTGACACAAAATTAACAGAATGAAGTTGCCCACGGAAGATGCTACGGCATTGGACATAATTTAAAAACAACATTTGAATAATAATAGGATTTATGTTACACTTAATGTAAGAGAATAATAATAAATATTTATTTATTTATTTTTTCAAATGTAAACTGAACTTGACTGACTATAAAGGCTCCTTTTCCAGTCTTTGATTATTTAATTGTAATTAATTATTTGCATGCAATCAAAAACTATTTTTAATAATGCCAAAGAAGTATAACTTCTTACGCGCGTACATAAGTATACGCACCCTTTTTTTTTAATGGCCCTTTAAGCGCCAGATTTTTGCATGAATGATATTAATTATTCTTATAGAGCCACCACCTAGACATACCGGCTACCACACAATTTTCTTTAATCGTAAGAGCATGTGTAGAGTTACCTGAGACCAACACTGCTATCTAACCAGTTACATCAGCGCAAGTATGAAAAATAAATAATAAAATAATGGAGTTAATCTGTAACTCCATTATCATTCTGCCTCAGACTTGAAAACGTAGTTTAGGTAACTAAACATCAAACTAAATATATTTGACGTTGAAGAGGTTCCCTTTGAAATTGTTAGATCTAAGTACAACACCTACTCAAATGTATAATGAAAACTAGTCAAATCAACCAGGACCAAGATCTTATTATTTCAACGACCTAAAAACTCATTTCGGTTTATACAAATGTTTGCGATATAAACACAAAAATCACAATAAGCCATTATTCTATACGAATACTTTATTTTCATATATATACTATATAAACCTGGATTAACTATGTTTAATTTATTCATTAATCGCATTTTAATTCGAATAATATTATTCCAAACGCTTCAGCTCTCCAACAGTACACCGCGCAACCTTAACCAACTTACTTTCTGTATTACAATACATTTAGCCCCCAAACTCGCGGGCTACAGTCCAGCGTACCTTCACTCTCGATATAACAAATTTGCCGAGAGAGCAAGACGTTTGACTGAGTGTTTAAAAGCATTTCAACTTGGACAGGGAATTATCATTGCGGATATCTATCCTTCGAAGAGATTAAAGTTTTTTCTTAATTCTTAAGGAATATATTTACATCAGGCCGCGTGCGGCCCAAGCGCATCGCGCATCCTCTACATAAGGTATTTGCTGGAAGTAGAAAACGTTTAGTTATGTGTTTGAAAGCATTTCAATATTTCACAAGTGTTGCCAGTGCAAAATTCTCTCCTTCTTTAGAGTATCTGACTTTTCCCCTAATTCATTCATAATTTGGCCCCTAAACTCCAACGCCGCCACCTCGCGGGTGTTTAAGCTATAATAGTGTAATGTTCAAGTTTGAAAAAAAGCAAGCTTTTAAACGTAGTTTTAGACACATTCTGAGCACTTTCAGATAGGCTTTATACAAATATTAAAATACTTGTGAATTAAAATAATATATTGTGAGCATACTACATACTTACATACAAATAATAATTTCCCTAACTTTTTTTTGGACTTACTCACATGGTTATCCAATATGATCTCCGATGTATGTAATCTAATTCTGTTATTCTTATGTGTAAATTTGCCAATACACATTAATAACTTATTACAAAGCTATCTTCAAAGAATTGTAATAAGTTATCATTTATATAAATTCTCGCTTTGTTATTAAACAAAATAAAACAAAAATTCATACATATATTCATAGTATTTAAGTATTCTATTAGTTAGTAATATGTAGTTATTAAGTATAAAAAATGCTGTGTTTGCCTGTTAAAAGGTGTGCAGTTAGGTTTCACTGCTAATCTTAATAAAACATAAAAGTTGTCCAAAATCTGACTAAAAGAAATATGACTAGTATAAATAATTTTGAATTACCTTATACACAAATTTAATCCTAAAAGGATTATACTGGAAACTCGTCACTTAACTAAATTAGTCAGGCAAGACCTGGAGGAAAGCCAAAGTGCCGCTCCAAACAGTTCTATTAACAATAATTAATTTAATACATTCTTCCTTGGTGTTCTGAATTCTAGAAATTTGAATTGTCAAACAAGAGATTCCAAATTTTGTATGGTCTTTAGTTTGGTGTACTATACTAGTCTCTGCCATGTCAAAGAGGAATGGAAAGAAGCATGGTGGGTGTAACACTGAGACATCGAAAAAGTGCAGAAGAGATAGCAACCAAAGTAGAAGACATTATAAAGAAAATAAGGCAAATGAAATGGCGCTGTACCCGGCACATGACAAGAGATAGCAGGTTGAAATGGACAAAAATTATTACAGAATGGCAACCACGCGATGGAAAAAGGAAAAGAGGAAGACAGAGCAAGAGATGGGCAGACGATATAAAGAGAATAGGAGGCACAACTTGGACAAGAAGAGCTAATACCAGAAAAGAATGGAAACAGCTGGAAGAGGCCTATGTGTCACCGGACACGCGGACTACCTAAAACGGGTCAAGTGACGTATTAGATTAAGTTTTATTTATGTATCAGAATTAAGTTTTTTTTTATGTAACTTAAATAATTGTTATTACATTGTACTGGGTGTCAGCAATAAAGGCTTAATAATAATAATAATAATAAAAAACTAGTCGCTGGGCACAATACAATAGCATCATTGCGTACGCGGACTTCCCCCGTTTCTATTTGGACCCCGAAAGCTTTGTTATAAGGCCACCTGCTTTACTTGTAAAGCTTTCGTTACAAGCAATATTTTGGAGGATGTAAAGTTATTTATGTATTTGGAGCGTCAGATCCGAGTTCAAATCTAATCATTAAAATTATTCCCGATTTTGGCTTTATTCTATTAGAGCCTTGTTTCTACGCCACAATATTAATCGCTATAAGAAACTATTTCTTCTTTAAGATTCTGTATGTTTTGTAGGCCAACATAATAGAATAAAACATAGTTGTCGAAATATTAGATCTTGCGTATAGTATTACTATAGCTTTCTATCGCGCTGGTAATAGCTTGTGTCTTGATGATTCAATCTATCTGACTATTTCCTACTAATATACGGCATCGAAATTGTTTCAACAAATGCATTCATTGCAATATATAGCTTTATAGCTAACTAGCCGTTTCGCGCCCGCTTTGCTGGACGAATTAAAATAAATTTTATGTTTCATATTTTTTATTTTTTCAATTTATTCTTCTTTTAACTTCCCGCTAAGAAAATTGAAATATTTCGAAAATCGAGTTTTTAACAGATGTTGACGTTTAGAGGTTCTAGGAACCCCCCCGATGTTTCCGCGGTGAAGTCCGTATGGATAAATTTTCATAAAAGTAAAACAGCAATAAAAAAATGAAGGAACGTTGGAATTTAATAAATAAATAGCCATAAACCATCTAGGACCATCATTTCGCATCGAATGGTGGTAGTTTCATGTCGATACGATCAGTGGTTTAGGCGTGAAGGAGCCTCAAACGAAGACCATTTTTCTTTTATATATATAGATAAGTAATTATAATTACTAAAAAAATATTACAGTTAAAAATTAAAATTTATTGTAGTTTTAAAATTACTTAATTAATAAAATAATAATATAATAATTGTAGAACTAACAAGCATTACATTTGTTACCACCATTATTAGACGTAACACACAATCATGACAAATCTTAATTACAGGCTTTAAATCGCAGAAACGTAATAAAATTTATGATTTTTTATATTTTTGTCACGTAAAAGATTGCCATCAAGTAATTGAATTTAAAATTAAATTTTAAACAATTTTAAAACGAATCGGTCATACGTACGCCGTCAAAAGGTAGCAATTATTCATCAAAGCGCTTGATAATCTTGTAACGTTTGTAAACAGCAAGGCTAAATTGAACAATGTTCAACTCAAATATGCGAGCCAACTAAAAGTAACTCCTATTTTCCAATAGATACAGTTTAAAATGTAAAATTAGCTGAATGTTCAACGCACGCGAGTGCCTTCCGGCAATTCGTTACTTGGAACAATTCGTTAAGAGAGTGGATATAAATTTGTTTTGTAATCTAGCCGTAATCCTTACTGGAGTAATTAAAAAGGGTTGAAGGTGTAACGGACATTCAACCCGTCTAATAGAAAATTATTCGTTAAAGCGTTCCGTTTAAGAAAACGAAAAGATACTAAATATATTTTCTTTTCGAATAATATTAATTTTAACTTGATTTAAAAAAATAGTTTAAATTCTATTAGGGTAAGCTAAATCTTTAAACTTGATTGTTACCAAAATATGGACCAAAACCATATAATTTTGTACTTTAAATTAAATATAATTTTATGTACTTAAGTAAAATAAATTCGTTACAGTATTTTTTTTGTAATGCTATTATGACTTGGACTAATATTGAACCCTATTTCCATAAAGTAATTAGATGAGGCAACTCAGTATTTTAAAAAGAAAACTTACTGAAAATTATTATAGTGACACTATTGTAAGCAAAAATGGTTGCAATAAGCCCTTTAAGGAACTAGTTTCCTTCAAGTCTATCTAGCAACACGCTAAGGCCATATATTGTTCAAAGCAAATAGTACTGTTAATTTGTAACTATACACAATTGACCAAAAATATACAATTTCGTTTAGCTAATAGATTCATGCTACGACATGGCAGGCATTACAATCAACACAAAGAGTTCGCCTTGAAGAAAAATATCCAATAGCTATACTGAAACTTGTTTTTTATAATCCCACAGTACGTCCTTGTAATTTATTGTAATTTAAATATTAATTGTAAACTGTGATAACATTGTCATACATTCTTTTTAGTTTTTCTGTAATTGTTTTTGACAGTAATGTTGGATAATTATCTGTTTTTTTTTGTATATACTTTAATTAAAGTATTTAATTAATTCAAGAAACAGCAATTACAGGTATAAAAACTTACTGACGCATATGAAGCCCTCAGTAATATTCCATATTCAGTCGCGATAATGGCTTCGAAAATTGCCGTAGTTACTGGTGCAAATAAAGGCCTTGGTTTTGGAATTGTTAGAGAATTATGTAAAAGAAATGTTGAAGTGGTTTACCTCACCTCAAGAGACATACAACGCGGAAAAGATGCAGTTACAAGTTTAGAAAAAGAAGGTTATAAACCTAAGTTTCACCAGCTTGATGTCACTGATGAAGATAGTGTCAAAACATTTGCCGATTTTGTGAAGGCAAACCATGATGGTCTAGATATTTTGATTAACAATGCGGGCCTGTTAGATGCTAACTACTATAAAGTAAGCTATGAAGATGCAAAGAAAATTATAGATGTTAACGTCCATGGAAAAATTTTAATGCAGAAATATTTCTTTCCGCTATTAAGAGATAATGGTAGAGTTATTAATATATCCAGTGATTGGGGACACATAAAAAATATTCAAAATAAGGACTGGGTTGAACGCTTAACTAAAAAGGATATCAAATTGGAGGATGTGTGTGCCTTTATTGATTGGTTTTTGAATTCTATTAAAAACAACACACTAAAAAAGGAAGACTTTTTTGAAAACACAGTTATGGCATACAGGGTATCGAAAGTTGCAGTTTTTGCACTTACTCGAGTGCAGCAAAATGAGGTGAATAGAGGGATTTCAATTAATTCGGTTAATCCGGGAATTGTTAAAACGAGTATGACCCACGGAACTGGGGATTTCACAGTGAGTGAAGCCAGTGTTACACCTGTGTTTATAGCTCTTGATATTGATCAGTCCGTTAAAGGGAAATTCATTTGGTATGACAAAACTGAAGTAGATTGGGCAGACCACAGTTTAAATGTTATAGTTCCATTTGAAAAATTTGAACAAGGATTGGCAGAAGTAACTAAATCTTAAATCTTATCGATTTAGCTTAAAAAAAGTATTAGATCTAATTTTGTTTATATATCAGAAATTTGTTTTCCTACATTATATGGCGTTTATCCTAAGATACTGTCTCATTCTGATTTTAATCAGATAATAACAGAATTTTGCTTATATATATTAAGCATGATACAGCAGTTTTATAATTAACTAGCAGATAACCTTAACCTTTTCATAGTATAAATAACACTATCTCATATAAATGAACTGGCAGTTAATTGCAATCGAATTAAGACGAGTGTCGCAATATAACATAAAAGTCCCCAATACTGTTACTGGTAAAAGACATTCTTCTGAAAGATGGAAAATAAGATTGCTATTGTTACCGGATCCAATAAGGGTATTGGATTTGAAATTGTTAAGGAATTATGTAAACGGGGTGTTGGTGTGGTATATTTAACTGCCAGAGACATTCAACGTGGTCAAAAAGCTGTACAAGAGCTAAATAGAGAAGGTTATTTCCCTAAATTTCATCAACTCGAAGTGAATAATAAACAAAGTGTGAAAAACTTTGCCGATTATTTAAAGAAAAACTACAATGAAATAGACATTTTAATCAATAATGCTGGTGTAATTAATGAAGATTTTTATAAGACTTCATATGAAGATTCAAAATACATTATCGATATTAATTATAATGGTATATTGTTAAGTGAAGAATATATTTACCCTATCATAAAAGACAATGGCCGAATTATAAATATTTCAAGTGATTGTGGACACATATCAAACCTCAAGAATAAGTATTGGATTGAGCGGCTTACTAAGGATAATTTACAACGTGACGATATAAATGATTTTCTTAGTTGGTTCCTGCAGTCAGTGAAAAATAATACTATTGATTACAATGATTTTGTAGAAGACAAAATTCTTTCTTACAGAATTTCTAAAATCGCAGTTTGTGCGTTAACAAGAATTCAACAGAAAGAAATAGGAAAGAATATCTCAATTAACTCTTTACATCCTGGGTTCGTAAAAACTAACATGACTAAAGGCTGTGGTAATTTTACCTTGGATGAGGCAGCTGACACACCTGTTTATTTGGCTCTGGATATTGAACAATCGGTCAAAGGCAAATATTTTTGGTTTGATAAAACTGAACAAGATTGGACAGACCCAAATCTTAAATTGTACTGTGTTTTCGACACAATTGAAAATCAGTTGCAGGGACCCAAATAATTGTATCAACATTAAAATTAATTTATTATTATGTGTGTAATAAAACATAACCAAAAGTTCGATTTAGTTTATTTATTCCTGAATGCTTGACAAGTATAACGATAGCAATAGCCTTTAAATGCAAAACGTAATAGGTGCAATAGAATAAATATAACTTAAATCACATTTTTTCGCAGAATAAACGCTTCTTTACAATGAATGTTCAGAAAACGAAATTGGCTGTCCTGTGAGCGGAATAGATTGGTGCACTTAGAAAAGTAGATGCAAGGTCTTTTAGATTCTATTTCAAAGGGTTAGATAGTATATTAGCGTATCACATTTGAAAATGGTCAAGTTTATAGTTGCGAATGCATAATGGTCTGTAACTAAGCGGGTCGTTTCGGAGTGATTGTATAAATTCTAGAATTTGGTCAAGAAATAGCATTTGCACTTCTATTATTTTGTTCTTTAAATGAACTTATTTGCAATTTATTTCTTTAAAATTTTAAATAACCCTTTTAAAAATAGGCAAAGTTATTCACTATTAATTTCACAGACATTCACTTGTTTAAACAACTGTTATTGTCATGTTAAAATCAAAAGTTAAATTTATAAAACGAAAAATAAAAATTACTTGAATTTACGATACAGTAATAGTTAAGTATTAAATGGAAGCGTATTGTCATAAAAAAAATTATTCCGGCCTATTTAATGTGCAACCCACAATGTCCACATTACACAATATATACACACCACAGAATTTTCAGGAAGAATAGCACCGCTACAAATAGGTATGCCTGAAAAAAAACGGAGACTAAAAAAACTTAATAAAACAATTGCATTGTAGCAGAGCTTTTGTAGATTACAAAATAATATGCACATATATTTGGAACATCTGCTGGGATGCAGGCAAGAATACATTACGCAAATTCACACAATTCTAGATTTTATATCCCATTGGAGCTTACTTTCATTTTCTTGTTGAAAGTAATAAATGAAAAATAGTAAAAACAATATGATTTAATCCATTAATTATGTTGTTTTTTTATTCATTAGCCTTTCGACTTGTTAAGTTAAATATAAAACAACCCTAAGGCGTGTTTAAACCCTTGTTGTACAAATAATTTTTCGGTTTATGTTTACAAGGAACGCTGCCTCGTATGGTGAAGGAAATCAAAATGCGGTACTAAACAGTTGAGTAAAATAATAAATTATTAAAGATTAAATATTGTTATTATCCTACTTTAAGGCAAAAAATATTATTTAAAATTATGTAAATTAATTGAAATAAATAATACATAACCGTATATACGCCGGTCCAAGTCCGACCAGTCCACCACAAGTAGCACGTGTTCACGAGTATGGTTAGGCTTCGGCCCCAGACTAGCAATGAATTAGGAACCTAAAATGAATAAGAAATTATTTACAACTAATTATTTCAAAACGTTCTCCGACACGTAAAGCTTAATGTTTATTTATTAAGAAGACCATTATTAGGGTGTGTTGTTTAGTTGTTCAATTCGGATGGTTAGAGAGATCTTGGTTTCATTCCCACGAGATATTAATTTTCAGGTTTCAAGATAAAACTAATAATGAAAGATGCTGAGATGATCGTAGTTATGGGGTACAGATTTTATAAAGATTATATTCTTCTGTGTCTGATACAAAACATTTCTTAACATCTTATAATTTAGTAATAACATAAAATGAAATTAAAAAACTGAATTTGATTTAAATGATAATTATACATCCCCATTGAATCTTGAGACTACGACTCCAAGTCTTCGTCAACCACTGTCTTTGCCGTGTTCTGGGTATCTACTGGCCCGAGAAAATCTCCAACGAGAAACTTTGGGAGCTGTGCCGAGAAACTCCGACTAGCCAGCAAATCAAGCCACGCAAGTAGAACTGGATAGGCCAGAGATTCCAATCATATCCCCAACCAGGCACTTGATTGGAACCCGCAAGGTAAGCGGAAATATCACCTTCTCCAGCAAAGCAGGTTGTAAAGTTGCAGATGAGGCAAAGAGAGTCGGCAAGTCATGGAGCGAGCGAAGCTAAAGACCAGTGAGTTGCTGGACTCCTATGGACGCCCTCTGCCTTATGGTCATAAGATAATTAAGTCATAGAATCTAAAATTGTTTGAATAATTATATAAATAATAAATTTACTAAGAAGGATTGTAATTGTATACATCAATTCATATCAAGGTTGGTTACATATAAAATATTTAAAATACACTCAATTTAGTAAATTCAATTTAATAAACTTTAATCAGATTAATATTTTCAAGGCTTTGCGTAAACATTAACAAAATATATTTAGAATAAATCAAATAGTACTTAAACTAAGTACAAGTTCGGAATGCAAATAATTGTCGTCCGGACAGGAAGACATATTGAATCAATTTGTTTGTACAATTCTAACCGGGAGTCTGGCATATAAATCACACATCACTATGAAATATTGCCTTCATAAACCAGTCCAAAATGACCCCTCTCCACTAACACGTATACGTGAAATGGAGCCGAATGTGTATGGTCACAAATATTTGAATAAATCGTTCATAGAGTTCTCGTTTTGAAGAGTTTATTCAATTATGTTCATTGACTGAAAAAATATGTTTTTTATTATCAGATTTTATTTAACTGTTTTGTATATTAAACATACAATTACGTATTACATATTTCAATAACCATACAACTTATTAATAAAATATATTTTCTAGGTGTCCTAATTGTACTTGTAAAAAAAGTGTTTATTTACAAAATGCAAGCGATAAACGCTTAAATCTAATACAAGTATCAAAGAATTTTCATTAAGTTAAAATTGGATTCTTTTCCTTTGACCCATCGAGTTTTAAGTTGAGTGATTTTGGGCGTCGATATTAAAGAGATTTTCATAATCAATCAACACAGATTTTAAGCTATGTACAATGTTATTATTTTGTACTTTACTATGAAAAGATAAGTTTATTGTTAATACAAATAATGATAATAATTCAGTGGCGCTACCCTATATGGGCATTAACCTTAGATTGCATCCGTTTCTTTGATCATTGTCATTTCAAGTGGGTGATCAGCCTCCTAATAAATGTTGTCCATTTTTGGATTTGAGACATTCAGCTTTCCTTTTTCTCTTTTTTTTTTTTATAGAACGGGGGGCAAACGGGCAGGAGGCCCACCTAATTTTAAGTGATACCGCCGCACATGGACACTCTCAATGCCAGAGGGCTCGCGAGTGCGTTGCCGGCCTTTTAAGAATTGGTACGCTCTTTTCTTGAAGGACCGTACCAATTCTTCTCAATTAATTCTCGAATTGGTTCTCAATTAAAATCAAATTTTCGTCGCAGTTATAAAGCACATCTGCTTAATCAACAAATATCCCACGAAATCTAGTTTTTAATTCGCCCAAAAATATTTATTTATCCGTTTCTTATAGGTATAGTTTAACAAAGGTATAGTAGTATCAATTTTTTTACTATTTTTTTTTACTTAATGCTTTCACACACAAATCTTCCAAGACTTCTTTACTTCCGCTGGCCATAGACGGACCGCATTTTGCAGTCGACAACGACTGCTCAAGCCATAAATTCATATTCGCCATACACGGACCGCAGACCAGTTTCTGAGTGGTCGGAGCAGTCGCTCGCCGGTTTCGCCGCGCGGTCGACTGCTTAGGCAAAAAGCGGTAGCTGGGCGGACCACCATCGGTTGCGCCGACCGCGCGCCTCCCCCACCCCAAAAAAATAAATAAAATACTAACTAATTCATCAAATGAAACCACGGACATTCTAAAGTAGTTGGAAAACATTTTAGTGTCTTTCCAGCTGGGGGGATACAAGTGTAAATATTGTTCTCTTGATTGTAGTATTGACACCCACATACAGGGTTTTTTTTTGCGTCTAGGCGCAAAGCAGTCTCTTCATCGAATTCCATCTTGTAAATAAACTCGCAGAATTTTGGGTCAATCAGCGCTCCAAGTCAAGCCGACTGCATAATAAGGGTCGTGTTGCAGTCGTGTACGACTGCAACATACAGTCAAGTCTATGCACAGCGTTACAGTGTTAATTTTTTTCCATTTTTTTTCCATATATGTTTTTTATTATTATTTTTTTATGTGTTTCTGTGTGTTTCGTTACTAATGAATGTTATGTCTGTCTGTCTTTCCTCGCAATGTTATCCTTCGTACAAGCGAGTGATAGATGCGCACATAGACAGAATCCTGGTGGCCGGGAATCGAACCTACGACCTCAAAGAAGCTGAAGCTCCAGGCCAACACCGCTTTAATACCATAACACCAATAATATCTGGCATAAATATATACTATGAGTAAAATGTATCGCAAAAACAAAGAAATATCGGAGTACAATAAAATATTTGTATAATATTCGATCTTATACAAATAATTCATGCATAAAGACTCAGAGATCGTCTGAAACTTATTCGATTCCAATTGCGTCTGAAACCGAAGATATTCACCACAGAGCAAAAACAAAGGAAATGAAACGACGTACAGAAAAATAAAAGAAAAACGGCCAGGAATGAGTCGGGTCTATGCTATGGGGTTCTATTTTTTTCGTAAAATAATTTGTCATGTTTTCATAAGCATAAATATTTTTAATGTATAGAATAATAAGAATAGTGTGAATACGTTTTGTGTGGATAAAGTAACTTTGATGCAAACGCATTTGTTAAGGGCAACGATTAACTTTCCTATGAACTATTATTTTGTCAAATTACACTTACAGAACAATAAATTCAGTATACACTATAAAACAAATTTAATATTCGTCAAAGATGTTTTAATCTATTACCAGTAGATCCCTGAAAGGCAAATGAAACATGGAGATAAAAAAAACAAAAACAAAACGGTCCTTATCGCGCGAAGCCTCAGCCCCTTCGCATCGGCATTCAATGACGACGTCTTTGAGCGATCTCAAAACACAATTCAATTTTAACATCTTTCACGTAAAGGAATTTCGAAGGAGAAATTTGGGGAATACATTTTTAAATTGTTTTTCGGAAAACAAAATATTGATTCGACTAGCTTTACTTAGCCAAACAATTTAATTACTTTTGTTATTGTGCAAATTTTTATAAGATTTTTATAATCTCCATAGAAATTTTATTTTCCTTAAGATTCTCCTTTTTAGATTTAAACTGATTATGGTTGTGTATACAGGGACTCCCTAGTGGGGGCTAGTGATAGATGAATTTTATCTCGTCATGATTTTAGTGTTTTTTAATTAGGTATCATCGATACAGTATAATTATATTCTAATAGGAGCCAACAAATTTAGAACTTCAAATGATTGCAGTCTTTTTGTAATTTATTAGATCGTCTTTTTCCATACCATAAATATTTAATGTTGCTCGTATTGGCTCGGAGCAATAAAATAAAAACTACATACATATGCGTTCGTTGAAATCTTATCTAATATTTATGTTCTTATAAAAGTACTGGAATCAACATCTTTTGGCACTCACAAGGCAATGTTCACATTTTGGCCGCAAACTTTCAACTATCGACGCTCATTCGTAATCAACGGGCAGAACTCGTGAAATTTTCAGGCAAGCTGTATCAGCAATGAAGCTTTATACAAATTTATGGATAGAACCTCTTTGAACCTTCATTTGTTGTGCACTCATAAAATTACATGAATTCTTTTTAGTTTTTACGATATAGTATCAAAAACTATTAATAGATGGCAGCACATTAATATATGCTTATTGTGTATGTACATCGAATACTAAAACGCGGTAACATGTTAATTTCCAAGTCTATATAATTTTTGTTTTGTTCGTGATTGTGAAATCGTGGTATCCAATAAGTCAATTAGTTTCTTTATTGTAATATTATTAGTACTAGAACTTGATTTGTCATTTTAAACTTTAAAAAGGGTTAAACTGCCCCATGCTACATACAATGAGTCGTTATGTAATAAGACATTTCAATTCCCTAGTCGCGTTGTCCGTACTTTAAGTACATTTTTAAAATATTTTTTCTACTATTGAAAAGTTGACTGATCAAGCTTATTGTCTACCCACATTTTTGGTGCTGTTCTGTTTTGTTATTTTATATATGTACCTACATCTGTGCGCTCTAATTTCTAATTTTAAGTCTTAGTTTTAAATATGTGTTTCTCAGTAAGTGAATTTTGTATGCAATTCTTATGAGAAATAAAGTTATTCTTAAACCTAAACCTAAAATAATGTAAGAGCTGTGAGGGTTAGAAGATAAAATTTAATTAAATTAGTTCATTCCCTCGAAAAGCAAGCTATCAATACCACTCTGGCAATACTAAAAAGTAAAGATAAATAAAATTTAACGAGAAGGAGCGGGCCAAGAATCGAATAAACACAGCTACCTTAACTAGTATCTGAATTGCGTGATATTAATTTTAAGTATAGCATTAAAATATCAATACCATATTCTATTAAATATATGAGAAATTGCTTGCTACACATTTTTGTTAGTTATTTCAATTTAATCATTTTCTTTTTCATGATATATAACACATATAGTAACGTTTTTTACTAATTCCGAAATCTGGTAAAACTAATAATAAGCCGATGCCGTTAGAACTTTTTTTATATGTGGTTTGTGATAGCCAGGTCAAATCAGTTTTAGAATTCGTGCTAAAATTTCTTTAGGTTAAGGGGCGGGCCCGGTACCGCACAACCCTCCCAAAGGCCGAGAACAAATTTAAATTAAATTAAAACTTGCCCTCGAACCCGTTACCCCTCACCTAGCTGGGTTGATGCAACTTACACATGAATAATCATTAAAATTATGTTATTTATGACTTAAATGAAAATTTGTAGTTTCCATAGCCTTTATTTTTTAAGAACAAAGCTGATAAGATAAGATTGTATATAAAATTAATCTAAATCTTTACGTCGCTAAATTATCTAGTTAAATTGACAAACGTTCACCATTCTATTAGTCATAACTCATAAGTATCAAAGCATTACAGATACCAACTGGTAAGTAAGTACAAGAAAAGTAAACATCAATTTTACAAAGCACAATGTGCATACCCAAAATTACAATAATATGGAAATAACAAAGTTAAAATTGTTGCATTATGCGAATCATGGCCCATAAAACACTTTGTTAAATGTGCACATGCTTTAAATTGAGTAAAACGACTATACTATATTCTGTTAAACGTTAAATTGCTTGTGAAATGGCGCTTTTTAAATTATTCTCTTCTAGCTGCGCTTCAGTTTTCTAATAGTTTTTCGTTATTTATTAAAAAGATATCCACCGAAATTAAATAACTCAGACAAAAGACAAAATTAAAAATCACTAACACACTATTTATATATTTATTTGAGTTGCGTAATTGTTTAAAAATAACTAAATAATTCGTTCTTACATTGAAAAGTTGACACGCTCTTATAATACAGCTTTTTATCATTATTCACACAACCGGCAAAACACAAATTCCGACAAATCCAATTGTTTACCAGGGAACTAATCCAACCAGTTGAAAGCTATAAATAGTATTTGCTTACTTAACCAACAAGTATTTGTCTCAATGTATTTCTGATGAGATTACAATCAATATTTCTACAGCAGTTGAATGAGTCACTACCACAGTTGACATTCCAATTATCATCAAATCCATCCTATCTTGCGTCTAGTTCTTTATTTTCAGGAAAATGAGACTCAAGAAATAATTGGTTCGATACCAATAGATATCGATTCTTTTTATGAATGTTCGAGAGTTATTGTTCTGTATGGTCGTGGTGAATTTTGTTCTTTGTTTTACATTTTATACAATGGTCTGGGAATAAATTGTATTTTATTAATAAAGATTTCTAGGAAAATGCAGTTTATTGTTTGCTATTCCAACATATTGATTTATAACTTTGATTAGAATTGTTGCATTTAAGTTACTTGTTGTTATGTGTAATGTGATATAAATATTTACTAAGCAGACCCTTCGTTCATTTATGTAAATGAACACACCCAAAAAATATTGGTATGCCTTTAGGTCGCTTTTAATAATATTATGTTAGTAACAAATTTGATTAAAATAACGTAACTTAATTAGTAATTATAATAAGCTAATTAAAATGTAAGCAAGTATTGAGCCGGTACATTGTTGTTTAAAATAGGTTAAATATTTTACATATGAAATAACGAATTATATAACGTATATTATAAGTACGAACATTATCAATAATTTATTATTATGAGAATCCAGGAAAATATTTATAGTAGGAAGTGAAAAGAAACAATTTTATACAAATTTTATTATTTATTAACTTCTTCCAAAGCCTTTTCAAACGCATCAAACGTATCAACAACGTCTAAAGTAGAATCGGCCCAATCGACTTCAGTTTTGTCAAACCAAAAATATTTTCCTTTGACAGACTGATCAATGTCAAGCGCCAAGTAAACGGGAGTAACACCAGCTTCTACTACAGTCATATCACCACCACCTTTAGTCATGTTTGTTCGCACAAATCCCGGGTTAAGGGAATTTATCGAAATTCCTTTGCCAACATCATTTTGCTGCACTCTAGTTAAAGCAGACACTGCAACTTTTGAGACTCGGTAAGCCAAAACAGAGTTTTCAAAGAAGTCCTCTTCTTTCAGTGCATTATTTTTCACGGAATCTAAGAACCAGTTAAGAAATCCATACACATCCTCTAACTTTATGTCTTTATTTGTTAGACGTTGAACCCAGTAGGGATTCTTAATATTTGTAATATGTCCCCAATCACTGGATACATTAATAACTCGAGCATTATCTCGTAAAATTGGGAAGAAGTGTTTTTGCATTAATATTATCCCATGAACGTTGACGTCTATAATTCTTTTAGCTTCTTCAAACGAGACTTTATAAAAGTCTGAGTCGAGAACGCCGGCATTGTTTATTAAAATATCTAGACCACCATATTTGTTCTTCACATATTCAGCAAAAGTTTTAACACTTTCTTCATCACTAACGTCAAGTTGATGATACTTTGGATAAAAACCATCTTTTTCTAACTTTGCCACAGCTTCCTTACCACGTTGTATGTTTCTTGACGTAAGATAAACAACTCCAACATTTCTTCTACATAACTCTCTTACAATACCAAAACCAATGCCTTGGTTTGATCCGGTTACTAAGGCAATTTTAGATGTCATTTTACCGTAACATGTAAAATATCACTGTCAAATAATATTAAAATAATAAGGTATAAATGAATGTAGATAATTGTAAAGTAAATAGTATTAAGATAACGCTATCACTAGCAATAAGTGCAGTCCACTTTGTACCAATTTAATTAAAATATGAAGTCTTGTTACAAAGAACCGGGTATTTGTACATACATTCAAATTAGATACAATGGTTCTCAAAGTGCAGGAAATACAAAAACTAAGAGCTAATATTAGCAAGCAATAGAAAAGATAGGTAAACGATGGTGACTTCAGTTTTTACGTGTGGTTCTAACATAAGTAATTTTAATAAAATAGTAAGAGGACACACTATCATCTATTGACACTATTTCCTATTATTCATTTTATTCAGAAATTCAGTAAATGCGTTCAAATCTACATAGTCAAATACCAAAGAAGTATTGGCCCAATCTTTCTGGGATTTATCAAACCAAATGTATTTTCCTTTGACTGACTGATCAGCATCTAAAGCTAAAAAAATTGGTGCATCAGAAGCTTCTTCGGGTGATAACATACCAGTTCCTTTTGTCATTGGTGTTTTTACAAATCCTGGATGAAGTGAGTTTATAGAAATTCCTCTTCCAATGTGCCTTTGTTGCACCCTTGTATATGCACACAGTGCCATTTTTGATATTGCGTATGGTAAATAAAATTTCCAACTAAAATCTTCTATCCTCAGGGTATTATTTTTCACTGAATTCAAAAACCACATAATAAATTCTTCAATATCGCTTAATGTAAGATCTTCTTTGGATAACTTTTCCACCCAAAATTTATTCTTTAGCTGTGATAGATGACCTGTGTCACTACATATATTGATTACACGAGCGTCATTATTCAAGAAACAATACAAATATTTTTCAAGGTTGAGAACACCATAAAAATTTACATTAATAACACGCTTTGCGTCTTCATAATCAATCACAGTTAGGTTTTTACAAATGACTGCTGCATTGTTAACAAGAATATCGATAGAAATTTTTTGTATTCTTATATAATCCGCAAATTTCCTTACACTTACTTCATCTGTAATATCAAGTTGATGGAATACAGTACTATAATTCTCGCGTTTTAATTTATCAACCGCAATTAAACCTCGTTTTTCATCACGTGCCGTTAAATACACTTTTTTAACTCCACGCTTACACAATCCCTTTACGATACCATAACCAAGGCCACCATTTGCACCCGTTACAATTGCGACTTTTTTAATCATTTTTTAAAGGACATCCCTTGTAACACAAACATGACGTGCACCAAGCCTTGTTGCTATTTTATATGTCAAAAGTATAATAATATAAACAGTCAGTTAATTAAATCGCCTCATAAGGTCAATCGCGTCATATGTTTGTTAATGAATTAATTATAAATAGGTACATTGATCAACAAACACAAGAAGATTTCTTGTAGCTGTTTTGGCTTATGAAGAATTTTAATTTCTTTATTATTTAGATGTATGCTTATGAATTTTCTGTTGGGGTTAAAATTAAAAAAATGAAGCAGTAATTTAATACTATTTTATAAAACGTGACTATTAAAATGATATATAGGCATAAGTAAAAGAGAAAAGGAATATTGTATTATATTTTTTGACATCGTAACACTTTACAACATAGATACAAAGAAAGATAAATAACTATAATACCAAAGCAGTCCACATTCAATGATATTCTTATTCCTCATGATAAACTTTTAAAGGTGTTTCTATAGCTCTCCGATCTAGTAATTTTTTGAACAGGCTTGGATCAACGTAATTTAGGTCTAATGAAATATTAGTCCATTCTTTTTCGGTTTTGTCAAACCAAATGTATTTGCCCTTGATAGATTGATCAGCATCTAAAGCCAAATAAACGGGAGCATCACTGGCTTGCTCAATAGTTAGCATACCTGTTTCCTTCGTCATTGACGTTTTCACAAAGCCAGGGTGCAACGAATTTATAGAAATTCCTCTCCCAATTTTTTTCTGCTGTATTCTCGTGTATGCAGACAAAGCAATTTTTGATACTACATACGATAAAAAATAAGGCAACGAAAAGTCTTCTTCTTTCAAAGTATTATTCCTTACCGCGTCTAAAAACCAATCCGTAAATTTTTTGACATTATCTAATGTTAAGTCATCTTTTGAGAGAGTACTAATCCAATATTTATTCTTCAGTTTAGATAAATGCCCAAGATCACTCGACACGTTGATAACACGTGCGTTATTATTTAACAACGGAAAGATATACTTTTCAATAGTGAGAATGCTATCAAAGTTGACACTGATAACGCGATTCGCGTCTTCATATGTTGCTCCTGTTACGTTATCACCTGCGACTGCAGCATTATTAAATAAAATATCAATTCCTCTGAGCTCTGTTTTAATAAAACCAGCAAACCTTATAACACTTTCTTCATTTGTTATGTCGAGTTGGTGAAAAAGGGGATTGTAACCTTCTAGTTTTAGATTATTTACAGCTTCTACGCCTCTTTTTTCATCTCGAGCCGTAAGATAAACATGGCTGACTCCTCGTTTACATAACTCTTTCACTATTCCCAAGCCAATACCTTTATTAGCTCCAGTAACTATAGCAACTTTATTTATCATGTTATCGGTACAAAATATGCCCACACACTGACAATGTGGAGCAGGCTTGTCTGATTAAATAGCATTAAAACATTGTAATCGCAATATTATGTATATTAGATAGATATATTATCCATGCAATAACAGATATAATTATATCAATAGTCCAACCTGCATTGCAAAATATTAAAACAAAGAAATGTTAGAGCATGCAGTGCAGTTATAGATGCAGGTACTAAACACACACAAAACTATCCACACTCGTGCAACGCTCATCCTTTTTTGTGGAGCTCCCCCCGGCTCCACGCTCACTAGAGACAATCCCTATCCCATACGACTTCTGGGCCTAGTATAAGACACGTTATGTTATATTAAAAATATTAAAAAAGGACGTGTTATTCTGTAATGATTACATATGATATACAAAGCTATAGTTTAAAAAATCCTTAATGATAAAATTAAGAGATTTTTTGCAAAAATTATTTCATAGTATGCTCGTCCACATAATTTAAAACTAAAGAAGTATCCGCCCAATCTACTTCAGCCTTGTCATACCAAATGTATTTTCCTCTAATAGATGTATCAGCATCTAACGCTAGATAGACCGGTGCCTCAGCAGCTTCTTCGATGGTTAAAAGACCAGTTCCTTTTGTCATTGAAGTTTTCACAAAACCCGGGTGCAGTGAGTTAACACATATACCCCTGCCAGTTTGTCTCTGTTGTACTCTCGTGTACGCTGAAACTGCTATTTTTGCAACAACGTAGGAATAAAGAAACTTCCATGTAAAATCTTCTTTCTTAAATGTATTATTTTTAATTGAATCTAAAAACCAACTTGTAAAATCTTTTATATCTTTTAGCTGTAGGTCATCTCGCGATAGTCTTTCGATCCAGTATTTGTTTTTTAGTTTAGAAAGATGACCACTATCACTTGATATGTTAATAACTCGCGCGTTATCATTTAATAACGGATAAATATACTTTTCAATTGTGAGAATGCTATTGAAATTTACATTTATAACATTTTTAGCGTCATCATATGTAACTTCTGAAAATGTTTTGCATGCCACCGCTGCGTTATTTACTAAAATATCTATACCGCTGTGTCGGTTTTTCATATAACATTCAAATTTTTTAATACTTTCTTCGTTTGTTATGTCTAGCTGGTGAAATACTGGATAAAAGCCCTCAGAATTAAGGATTTTCACAGCTTCAGTGCCTCGTTTTTCATCACGCGCTGTTAGATATACAGTTTTAACACCTCGCTTACATAAAAGCTTTATGATACCAAATCCTATGCCTTGATTAGCTCCAGTAACGACGGCCACCTTGTCAATCATGTTCACTATTTAATGCGATTAAAACAACTATTATGCGATTTACAACTAAATAAAAGACGTAAAAACATTAATTGCACTGATTTTATTAAAGCGTGCTTGGTTTACATATAAGAGATATTAATTTATAATTTATAGCTAGTGCTTACTTGTACGGGTGTAATGACAAATTAGGCTTAAAAGTAATTTAATTTATTTTCTAGTATGGCCACATATAACCTATTCACAATGATTGTTATACGTTGTGTTGTAAGTTATAGATTGTGAATCCTTTTTGGCTTAAGTCTTAAATAATGAAGTAAGTTTAATGAGTACGATATAAATATTAATTATGCTCATAACTAACGATAAAAAGTAATTATTTTAACTACCTTGGGGTTCAGACGACAGACACGTAGATACAAAATAAACCAATTATTATGCGAATGTTTTTTATAAAATATTATTTGTTTTGTTAATAGATACTGAAGATCAATTATTCAACTTTTAATAAAAATATATATCAAAGCAATATATTACTAGATAAATTTTTCAACAAATTCCTTGTATGTTGCTGGATCAATATAATTTAAGTCTAAGTATATATTTGTCCAATCTTTTTCAGTTTTGTCAAACCAAATATATTTACCCTTAATCGACTGATCAGCATCTAAACATAAATAGACAGGAGCATCACTTGCTTCTTCAATAGTTAAATAACCTACTTCTTTCGTCATTGATGTTTTTACGAAGCCTGGGTGCAACGAATTAATCGATATATCTCTATCTATTTTTCTTTGTTGCACGCGTGTGTACGCAGAAACATAAATTTTCGATATCACATACGAAAATAGGATACTCCATTCAAATTCTTCTTCATTCATGGTATTATTTTTTACTGAATCTATAAACCACTTTGTGAAATTTTGTATATCACTTAATGTTACATCTTCTTGAGCCAGTTTTTTAATCCAATATTTAATTTTAGAAAGATGACCGCACTCACTAGACATATTTATGATGCGCTTTGTCATTTAAAAGTGGAAAAATATACTTCTCAACTGTGAGTAGACTATTGAAGTTCGTATTTATGACTTCAATCGCATCCTCGTATGATACTCCCGTAATATCTTTAGTTGCAATTCCAGCGTTGTTAATAAGAATATCAATACCACTATGACGACTTTTTATAAAATCTGCGAACTTCTTAACACTTTCTCCGTTGGTTACATCAAGTTGGTGAAATAGGGGTTGGTATCCTTCAGCTTCTAGGGCTTTTACAGATTCTGTGCCTTTTGTTACATCACGTGCCGTGAGGTACACAACTTTAACACCACGTTTACATAACTGATTTACTATGCCATAACCTATTCCCTTATTGGCACCAGTAACTACTGGAACTTTGTCAATCATGCTGTTACGATGTTAAAAACACTGTTACTATCAAGTTTAACCTTCGGTTAAATACATGTTTAGCTAATGATAAATAAACTATCGTATTAGTTAAGTCAAAGTCCATTCCTTATATGTTCCGTTAATATTATTTGAACTTAATAAGTAACTTCAAATTTTATTTACAAGTATACAGAGTAATTTCAGTGCATGTACCTACCTTCGACTTAAAAAATATAACTCTAAGGAAGGAAAACTTCACTGAGTGAAGATTTTTTGTAAAAAAAATTATATAATTTAATGGCTTTAAATTTAAAGTTTTAGTTAAAAATAAAATTGTAAGATCAACTTAAGCAATTTGTTTGAAGAATGAACATATTTTTCACGTTTGTTTTCGCCGCATCATGTAAGAACGATTTGTCTTCCTCAGGAATAAAAATATTAAATTCGTTTAAAATATGAAAAACGTACTAGGAACAAGTGTGCGATGTTCGGCAGTAAACCCTTGTCCCTTGTCGCCCTTTACCCCGTCAAATATTATTTAAATAAGTTTATCATCATTGAGACATAACCATCCAGATTATATAATATGTAGTAGGTACATATAATTTTTATTAAAAAGCCGTTTTTATCTTAGTCATGTTAAGTCATGCGTAATTGTAATGCATATTACCGTAGACGGACTATAGTATAGACCAGGCATCAGCGTACATGGTGTCAGATAGCGAATGATCGACATATTATGTCGTATTTACAGTTTTAATTCATTGAAGATTGCTTATTCTTGACCAAAATACACATTCGAATGAATAATTCTTGAACAAAGTTACTGATTCGTGACAAAATAAGTTACTTACCGATGAAAGGTTATGTTTGGTTCTTTACGTTCACGTACTTTTACAGCCAATTATGCAACAATTCACAATAACTGACACTTTAAAGTTTAAATACACCTCTTATAAGGATAAAGTCTTAAAATATGGGTTTGACTTGGGTTTCACAGATTTATCAGCAAGTGAAAACTTGTTTACCACCAAGGGCTCGGTGGTAAACAAATAAAACCCGATACGCAAATAGAGACAGAAAAACTGATACTCTGTTTCGCTCGCACTTAAGTATTTCACGTTAATGCCTCCTCTCTTTAGTTATTATTGTTATTTTAGAAGCTTATCTTGTTCTATACTCTTTCTTCGCATATTACGAAAAAATATCAATGAAACGATCACTTTTTGACAGTTCAATGACATTGAAGCATAGCAAACTGTCAGTCCTACGCCTGCTCTCGTCATCCTTCTGTCACCGCTGGCGTGGCCGTTTTATCCTCATTATCAGTTTAGATAAACTCCTTTGTAGATCCCTTTCAAGTTACATGAGCAATATTTGTAATAATTATGATTCCCTAAAAAGAAGCTTGATGTATAATGTTCCAAATAGCTTTCTTGTTGCTTTGCCTTACAATTCCAAAAGGCTATACAAAAGCGAAGTTAAGTAAAGCTATTATAAGAAGATATATAGAAATAAGAAGTTAAGAATTGAAATACGAAGTTAAGAATTGAAATACAAAGTCAAGTACGCCTCAAAATTGATAGAAGGTAAAGGGTTGACAAGATTACATCAAGGGCCTTGGAAACCTGTTTGCTCGAATTTCAAGCAATACCTATCAGAACCATCGGTAAGTTTGCGATACAAATTTTTACGGAGCCCTCAAAGGGTCTCGGTAGCGATACCATCTTTTTAACCTTTTATGAGTCAAATAGTAAATGGCATCACAAATACCGAAGTCAAAGGAATTAAATTTTGTTTGGTCTCCCATTTTTAAGGTTTTGATAGATCGAACTATTTTCACAGGCGTTACAATTTTACAGTGAAAAAAATATATTATAATTCTATACAACTCGAATTAGACTTTTGCAAATTAGTCGAATCCTGTAAAATTTAATATTTGAAGTAATATTAGTTTTATTTGATATTAGTAAGACCTCAATATAAACAAGACATTTTTAATTTTAGTTTGTATTTACACCTTTAATATACCTAATCCCAATTAATGAACTGTGTGTATTTTTTTATATTTGCATGCTATACCTATATTATTACTTACTGTCTGATTTATATAGAACACGAAAGCAGGGCTTCGAGAGCGTATTTGGAACTAAAAAACGGAGGCACACATGACATTCACTTTCGAGTATTCGTTCAGTAACATATGTGCGGAAAGCTCTTTGGAGCGGTGCGACCTCAACGGGTGCTATCAGTTGCTTTTTCTATTAGAAATCGCGCCACATTTAGATCTCGCGTACCTAGAAACGTTGATATTTGTGAAATGGAAGTATGTATATTTAAAATGCCTTTCAAATATAGCTTACTTACGATAACAAGTTGAAATTAATCCAGGCGTATAGTAGCATAATGTTCAATCTAAATGTATGCAATTATTGGTAATCCGACACTTTCATGGCCAGCCAGATGGTAATTTTCGTAATATGCACCAAATACTCATAAACGGCGTATCATGTGTAATTCATTACTGAAATGAATTCAAAATTAATGAATAGCAACTTATTCAAGTGTATTAAAATATGTATTAACATTTTGATTTACATCAGTTGGAATAATGTACTAGTGGAGTTATGTATTTGGATCACTCTATATTGATCAGTACTTTATTGATTCGAGAGAAAACCCCATCACACATATATCAAAAGAGAGAGTGTTGTTAGGGATTGCGTGCTTTCTTTATTCTAGCGTTTACACATGTTTTTGAGTTAGACTTGCGTCAGTAATTGTCGTGAAGCTGTCGTAGAAATGTATTAGTTACCTATAATATTTAATATTATTTTCACAGGCGTTACAATTTACGTACATTGAAAAAATCTATTAAGTTTCTATACAACTCGAATTAGGCTTTTGCAAATTAGTCGAATCCTGTAAAATTTAATATTTGAAGTGTTAATTACACGACAATAATAATATTGTCATTTATAGGTAACTATAAAACATGACAATGACAATATTATTTTATATATTATATAAAATTACTATAATTTTGTTTCCAGTTATCAAAATTATTCTATAAATTACCTTCTAGATATTGCTTTTATTTTACAATTTGACTTTGAATATTGATGCAATTCAGACCTTATATAAGAACAATTCTGTGCCCTGGTAAAGCGACACAATTTGCAGTAATCTGTAAAAGATACTATGAATATATGATAAACTAATTTCTATGGTGCTAAATAATAAATGAAGCTAATTAAGTATAAATAAGAATGGAACATTTGTACTCAGTTATTCAATTTACCCTCACAAAATGTCTATTGTAAATGACATGATTAAACATTGATTAAGTTATAATGGATGTAACGTAGCGCTCTTTGGTTATTTAACGAAAATTGGGGTTTTTCCAAAAGGGTTTACGGGTAATTGGCGAGGAAAATGAAAAGGTTTCTTTAAAATCCGAGGAATCCGCCCGAACAGCCTTTTCTGTCATACCCACGCGAAATCTCGAGATCTTTTGAAATTTTACTAAATAAGAAAACGAGACTGTTTTTATTTAAGTACCTTCTTACATAGGGACTTTAATAGCAAAGGCGTACCGAGTACTTTGGTGCAACGTATTATGAAGAATATTTCCGTAGCTATGTGTTATTGTGTTAATAAACAGATTTTTAATTGTAGTCCCAATACAGTAGAAACAATTCTACATCAATTATTAATATATTAAAGGTGGCAGCACTTTGACCTTCCAACGCAGACAAATTACCAAGAATTGAAGCCTGGATTGATACCAATTATACCAATTATTATATCGCTTTAACAAGGTGTTTATTTGTGCTTTTAAAATTGTTTATAGTATTTCACAGATATTCGTATGATTATATATTGTTATTTACAATAACCTAGTTTAAAATTATATCCCTATATTTGTTTTCTTGTTTCACGTCATAATACAATTATCACTGCAAATAATAAATGAAACTTATCGTTATAAAGAATTTTAATTGTTTTGTACATAATAATAACAATTACCAACAAATTTAAACAGAACTGCAGTGGCGTAACTATAGCGTCTGAGGCCCGTGGAAAATTCTTTTGATGGGGCCCTATCAGTAAAAATCATTACGTTCATCAAATCAAAACTTCGAGATTTTCAGCGTACTCAATTACACGTTGTATATCTCCCACTAATGGCCACAGGCCTCCTCTCTTAGGCGAGAGTGGAGGAAATGGTCTGAAGCCCACGCTAGCCCAATGCGTATTGGAGACTTCACATTCATCCATAGAACATAATATCTCTTGGGCAGGGGCCCTCTTGGGTCAGGGGCCCATGGCATTTTGCCAGCCCTGCCACCATATTGTTACGCCACTACCCAGAAGGATGATCACATACGTGCCTATCAGAAAAAATTATCATGAAACAGATACAATAATGGAGTTTCTTTTATTATTCGCAGCATTTTACAATTATCTGGATAGTAATCTAATCCCTCCGATTTACTTTTTTCTTGTTTTAAAAAAACCTCTCAAATTCTCGTGTTTTTAATTAGGCAACAATTCACCAGTCTTTGAGTTTACTTTAATGTATGGATTTTAATAAGTTGTTAATAGTAAACGTTAACAAACTCTGTCGCAATAGTTTGACCCCTTATCAATTTAGATATACAAACAGACCCGCATCGGGATAGTGGGCACTAAAAGGCAAATATGGGTCACTTTGTGCTTTCGGATTCAATATTTAAAAACTGGACAACAATTTATACTGACTTTATAACTTAACAATTCTCTCTTCGTTATTATGGTAACCTTTAATTCGGCGCTATCTATTTATGATTTTAATGACTTCAAAAAACTAACTAAAGGCTCTATTATTTTTACATGTCGAGTAATTAAAATGGTATACTAATTTCATTTATTTCACAGCGAACCCGATTTTGGGAGAGAAAATTCAAATTTAAGAAGTCATAGGCATGGTTGTAGATAGAATGTAACAGCACGTAGAGGGGAATTTATAAGAATGTAATGTCTATCCACACAGCACTCCCGTATGATAGGAAGCTGTTCATAAAAAGAAATAGGGATGGTGTCGTCGGTCAGACCGTAAAGACTGACTTCGCCAGATGCAATATGCAAGCAGACTATTAATTAAATAGGAGCGGGTAGATACGCTCACCGTCTACAATCTAAAAATACGAATAAAGGACTGGTTTGTGAACATACCTTACTCAGTGTTAGAGATGATTCTAAAACCTAATATGTAGTCACACATCTTATTCATTAGCTCACTGACTCACTCACTCACTCACTCACTTACTCACTCACTTACTCATTCACTAACATGCACCCACACACTCACTCATGCACTCAGGCGTGTTGAAAACAGTTGAAAAATCAAAATCAAAAATAAATAAAATAAAAGATGTTTTTAAATTATATATTACATACATATTTTAATTTTTTTTTATCCTTTAGGTCGTCAGTAAAATTCACACATAATGGGTACAAAATATTAGTGCATCTATGTATTTCTTAGTAAAATTACAACAAGGCAAGTATATTTAAATAACACCGAGATTTTCCTCAAACTCTCCGCAAAACCGGATTATCAAGTTTTTTTAAACAAATTATTTAAAAATACCTAAACGCCAAAGCCAATACAAAAGATTTGGACATAATTGAGTAACGTTGGATATTGGTTTACTTTTCGCATGTAATTTAATTTCAGTGTTGGCGTCGTATGAATTTCGTTAGAGGGTTTTCAAACTGACTGTCAATAGCCCCAAAAATGATAATACATTTATTTTGTTTGGATTTAAATTGAATTGTCGAGTATACTATCGAGAATTTTATACGATTGATGAATATCGCTTTCATAGATGTATTGACAATACAACATTTTGGCTACGAAAAATATGTGTATTCTATACTGTATTTGCTTTGTTCACGGATATATAAATATTATACTATTGTTATAAATTGATAAGTTATTTTTACTCTACACACTTGTTCACTGTTGGAGTAGAAGGCATCTAAAATGAAAGACGAAGGATGACACATTACGTTTTATTGTGATTGGACGAGCGAAATCACGTATCAAGTGTAGTCGCTACGCGTGGTAGACAGTGATGCCAACTTGAGGGTTTTCCTCCCAAATTTAGAGGGAATCAAGATGTCCTGGAGTGTTTTAGAAGACACATTTATTTAGCGAGATTTTTAATGAGTATTTTATACAAGATTTTGTTGCAATTTATAGTAAGTCTAGAATCTAACCAACTAACTAAACCAAATATAAACTCCAAGCTTAAGTAGCTTTTAACTAAAATATCAAAAGCTATAATACTCCAAGATTGAAATTTTATACTATTTGAATGATTTTTTTATTAATATTTGAAATTCTCTTAAATCGAGTGCACGAAAAAAGATTTTTTATTGAAATTAAGGGTTTTTTGAAGTTGGTTCTAGTTCATTATGTATCAGTTGGCGTCACAGGTATTAGAGTAGAGAAACAGTCGACCAATCACTATCAAACGGAACGCGCCATCGTTTTGTGTTTTGTTTCGTTGTCCCGGTCCTTTTATAATACAAACATTGAACATCTATTATAGTCTAGAGTCTATTAATTAGAGATTTGAGAATTAAATATCCTTTAATTAAATCTAGTAACCAAGCAAACCTGAACCCGTTGTTTGGTACTGGTGTATATACTGTATACTACATATTACTTCTACAATTACATAAAGGTATAGTAAAATACTTTCATAGATTCAACTCATCTTTTAATTTCATAAAATGTATACCTTTTTCTATAATTTCGAAATCTTCTTTATTTGAGCAATCTTCTTGGCCTCTTTTACACTGTCTGGAAGAGTTACGTGATCTGTCTCCGGTATAGTAAGCGATAGTAGGCTAGCAAGTAACGCAAGACTGCCAAAGATTATAGTTGGCAAATTGTCGTTATATAGGGCCTGAAAAAGAACATTTAACATTTTATTCACGCTAAATCTCTTTTAAATATGGAATTCAATATCTTCAATTATTTATCGTATTTTAATACTGTAAAAGTGAATTGAAACCCAGATATTCCCTATAGTTTAAAATTCTTTGTCTAGACTGATTTTAATCAGATGCCAGAAAGATGCCATATTTTTTTAGCTACATTAGGTGAATTTCACTACTACAATATACAAAATGAATCATGGGTATCACAAAGTAAATTGGCTTGCGCGTACAAAAATATGTGGACCTATGTTTTATAATGAGTAAAATTTGTATTTTTTATGTATACGCCATGTATTAATCTTAAAACTTTAAGCGATTTGGGTCTTAAGCTTGATGATATTTCATTGTTAAGGTTCTTGTTCAGCGTGTATTCTACGCCCTACGGACACATTTCGATATTTAGCCTGTGTGCACTTGATTGCTGGCACTTAGGCTGCTGCCTCGAATTTTGCGGGCAGCGGGGCGGCGGCGGCTGCGGCGCGGGAGCGGGCGATTTCACCTCTCGTTACCCGCCCTCGCGCCGCTGCCACGCCGCTGTTTTCGAGAACCGGTCCATTTGATTTTACGCATAAGATCCTGCCGCTCCCGCGCCGCCGCCGCTGCCGCCCCGCTGCCCGCAAAATTCGAGGCAGCAGCCTTAGAGTGTCAAAAGACAGTTTTATTAAAATCAGATGCGTTCGCTAGAACTCTATTCTATAAAAATAAAAATTCCATAGTTCTCTTTATTGATATTTCATAGAAATTAAGGTTATTATCCTAAAAATAAAAGGTAAATTATCCTGCTGTGTCTGATCGTGTGTCACGTTGATTTTTTGCAAACATCGAGTTTTCTCGTGATGTATTCTTTTACAGTACCTACGGGTAAATATTTAGTAGGTGGCTATCGATAAAAACAAGTGTGCAATTCACACGTGGTAAAAGTGAAACCTTCAAAAATTTTAGTTTCAAGATATGAGATGAATGTAATTTTAATTTTTAAGTTTAATATCAATTAATAATTTTGATAAAAACTGTGATGAAAAAGTTTTTATGTTTAATAATATGTAAATTAGACTTTTCTTTAAATTAATTTCTAATTCCCGTTTTAAATTTTGTTGATTAATCTCATTTAATTTTACAATTGAAATAAATGATCGAATACACACTAATTTAAAGTTTATACACTGTTTCCTATCTCAATTTCTCCCTCGTTAAATCTTATGAATTTATGTGTCTGTCGCTTTTTCGTTTCATCGAAATCACAATAATGCTAAAGAAGTTTTCACTTCAAAAGTTCTGGTTGTCTCAGAGGTACTTACGAGTAATGGAGACAAAGGCGCCATTGTCGCCCCTGCTCTTCCTGTGGTGGAACATATGGCAAGAAGTGATTGTCTCGCATTCGTTGGGAAGATCTCAGAGGCCGTGACATATACGGTGCTATATGCTACTGTTATTGCGAATTTTCCTGCTAAATAGATAAATAAAGACCAAAGAGAATCACCTGAAAAATCAGAGGTAGTAGGTTAAGTGGCGAGATTTTGTTTAATTGGGGTTTTATTATTCAATACACGGGGGCTTTGATCAATAAAAAACAATAAAATATAAACTTTAAAGATTTTCATTATCATCATCACAACTTTTTAGCGGGAAAGTTCATAAAGTCTTTGATCTCCTTATTAAATTACAATTTGATTTTGGAAACCTTCATTTTCATCCATAGATTTCGGATTTCGGAAAAAGAAGATTGCTAAAAAGAGGTTTTATCATTTAAGTAATGTCACTTACGATTATGATTTAGAAAATTAGTCAGCTAATGTGTTCGCCTCTTTCGAAGGATACGAAATTTCACAATATATTATAAAGTAAATTGTTTCGTACATTGTTAGCAATTTTAAGTCTTGGTTCTTGAAGTTAAGCAAAGTTATAAGGATGCTCGCCGTAAACTAACGCTTCAAAGTGTGCGTACTTTAGAACTCTAGTATATTTAATACTGCTCAAAACAATTAGCGGAACAAGATTTTTCTCATTTCTATTGCTTAAACTAAAATTAGATTTAAATTAACTTGTACGCTATTTTTTACCTTGTTAATTTGTTAATTACTACAATTAATAAAAAAAATTCGTCCGATTGCACCTTAAACACTGCAGCAGCTCACTGAAGCGTTGATTGAAGAATGGGAGCGAATTCCACAAGAAGATAATCGGAGGATCATACGAAGCATGCCGCGTCGTTGTCAAGCCGTGATTAGGGCTCATGGAGGCCACACACGTTACTGAAAGTCACTAAAGACGAATATTCAAACGATATAAGAATATTTCTTTGATGGACCTTTTTTATCACCAATTAGTTTTTCGTCTACAATGCACATTTTAATTTTTTTTTAATAAAAAAAATACAAATTGAATTTTTTTATTAATTGTAGTAATTAACAAATTAACAAGGTAAAAAATTGCGTATAAGTTAATTTAAATCTAATTTTAGTTTAAGCAATAGAAAGGAGAAAAATCTTGTTCCGCTAATTGTTTTGAGCAGTTATAATATTAACATAACTTACGTGCTATCAACGTGAGACCAATACAGAAGATCCCTCCTAATGCATACATTGTCACCAACACCCGTTTTCTTCCATACTTAGTTAAAACTACATAGCAAAAAACATTCGCCGGTATCTCTATAAAGGCCACAAACGTATAGTTCAAGTATTTATTTCCAGCCAAAGATACAGAATTAATTGATAGGCCGTAGTACGCAAAAGAGCAGGTGATCCACAAATAACAGCACAGCACAAGTCTTAACAACATTGTTCTCGATTTCACCACCTTTGTGAAGACAGTTCCAAATTTCATTTCATTTATACTCGATTCGTCGTACTTTGCAGTTGCTTTTAATGATGCCAGTAAATGCTCTGGTATTGTTACTTTGTTCATATTTTCCGCCTTTTTTAAGATAGATAATGCTTCTTCGCATCGTCCTTTGCTGAGTAGCCAACGCGGGCTTTCGTTTAGAATAAATAGGTACGATAAAACTAAAAATGCTGGTGCGTATACGATTCTCAACATTAGTCGCCAATTCTGCAGGACCCATGCAAGTAGCGAGAGGGACATTGAACCAAGGATAAATGCAAAGTTCATCAGGGTGTTACCAAATACTCTGCCATCGGGACGCACTAGCTCCATACCTGTAAGTATTAAGGGTCCGTTCAAGTATTATGTAAGCAGATTGACTGCAATTTATCTCCCCCCTCCCCCTCCTCTTAATAATTACTGTTGACGTAATCACCAAATAAGAAAACCAACCCCTCGCCCCTATAGTGCTTACGTAATACTTAAAAGATATTCTAAATACATAGTAAGTTCGTGAAAGCGCACCAAATACAAAAGCTGTGCTATACGTCGCTGCTCCTGTTGCGGTTTCCAAAAACTCAAAAATGATCAGCATTTCGTAACTAGTTGAGAAAGATCGTAGAGTTCCAAATATAGCATACATAGCAGAAGCAACGGCCATGGATTTTACTCTTCCATATTTATCAGAAAGTACTCCGGTTAGTGGTAAGGCTATAAGAAATCCTGCGCAGTACATTGTACCTATTAGTGTCCTCTTCCAATCTTGACAGCCGAGGTTGAACTGGAATGAGAAATAACAACCAATTATGGTTCTAATACTTTAAAAAGCTAAGTTGTTTAATAGATCACCAACTTCTATTTAGGACTATGCAGCCAGAGTATTATTTGAAGTAAGATTTGGAGTTGAAACTTAGCGCACAAAAATACTTCCATATATAAAATCCAATACGTTATTAACGTACTAGACTCATTTAGCGCGAACGTCAAGATAAGACTCCCTAAACAGCCGTTCTGTCTTCTCGACTGTGAATCATACCATAAGTGTAATGTTTATGCAATTCTTAAACCTGAGGTCGTTCTGACTGATGTGGACCAATGTTTTATTTATATGTGTACAAATGTTGAAAGGCCGGCAACGCACTTGCGAGCCTTCTGGCATTGTGAGTGTCCATAGGCGGCGGTATCACTTAACATCAGGTGAGCCTCCTGCCGAAATATATCAGACCCAAAAATTTTACTATTATAGAAAGTTGGTCACCTACTTGCCCAATATTACAAAAGACGCAGAAATAAGTGGCAGTGCCCAATTCCGATATTCCGAAATTTTAAAAGTATTATTTGAGGATTCAAAAAAACCAAAGTAACCTTACATTTCAATCTTTTATATGAAGAGAAAATAACAAATATTTTTTGTGCTCGGTAGGATGTTTCAAGTAAAAACGATAACAAATCTCGTGGAAAACTTACATCTTTGACTACTGAATCTTCATTGCTGTAGACATATTCTTTACATTTGAAAATTGAGGATCGATTAAAGGACAATTGATCGCATGTGTTACTTTCATTAAAATAATCATATCTTCTGCATTTGTCAAACTTGTTATTCTGTTTGGGTATAGCATATTCTATCCAAGTTGAATTTTCATATTCACATTCGGGTATTGCACATCTGAAAATATTCGATCATGTTTTGAAAGTATTGAGTTCATTTGTTTAATAATAGCTACATTTATTTAAATGAGCAGTGTTGGCCTAGTGGCTTCAGCGTTCGACTCTCATCTCTGAGTTCGTAGGTTTGAACCCCGGCTGTGCACCAATAGACTTTCTGTCTATGTGCGCATTTAACATTCGCTCGAACGGTGCAGGAAAACATCGAGAGGAAACCGGATTGCCTTAGATCCAAAAAGTCGATGGCGTGTCATGCACCGGAGGCTGATCACCTACTTTATTATATTGACAAATGATCATAAAACAGATACCGACATCTGAGGCCCAGACCTAAAAAGGTTGTAGCGTCACTGATTTATTTTTAATTTTGTTTTAAACAATTTTAAACTCCACTTTATCTTTCAAACAATTAAATATTAGGTCCTTACATATGAAATTGGCGTTTTGTATGGGAGGAACAAAAAGTCGAATATTTTTAAATATAATTTATTAAATTAATCAAAGTATGAACCATTGTTTTCTATGCACTTTTGCCATCTCACAGGTAGTTCATTGATCCCTTTACTAAAAAAAACAGTCGGACGGGAATCAATAAAATCTGTGAAGGCGATTTGGACTGCCCCATCAGAGTTAAATTTTTCCCTTGCAAGAAGTTGTCCAAATTTCGATAAAAATGGTTATCTGTTGGAGCAAGGTCCGGGGAGTAAGAAGGATGTCTTAGACATTCCAATTGAAGCTCTTCTAATTTGGTAGCCGTCTGTTGTGCAGTGTGTGGTCTAGCGTTGTCGTGAAGTAGCAGTGGCGTGGAGCGATTGACCAGCCTAGGTTGTTTAGCCGCTAGCTTTTCCATCATGGTTTGCAATTGCTGACAATAGACATCAGCCGTAATAGTCTGGCCAGATTTGAGAAAACTGCAATGAACAATACCGGCACTAGTCCACCAAACGCTTACAAGTAACTTTTTTGGGGTTAATTTTCGCTTGGGGCAGGATTTGGCTGGCTGGCCAGGATCCAACTATTGCGCTGAGCGCTTTCGATTATCGTAAAGAATGCATTTTTCATCACAGGTAATGAATGATTCGGTTTAAAATACCTTCATTATTGTGCCGGTTCAGTAATGTAACGCAGCAGTCGACGCGCGTTTGCCGGTTTGCTTCAGTCAATTCGTGAGGTACCCATCTTTCAAGCTTTTTAATCTTCCCAATTTGGTTCAAGTGAATTAAAACAGTTTTATCACTAACACCGCAACCTGCAGCTAACTCGGACGTGGTTTGCAATGGATCCGCTTCCACAATAGCCTTCAATACTTCATTATCAACTTGGGTCTCAGGCCGTCCACGGGGCTTGTTCTGCAGGTCGAAATTTCCAGAACGAAAACGTTGGAACCAAAAACGAACTGTGTTTTCTTTTGCAACATGACCGCCATACACATCATTCACCCTTCGAGTCGTTCCGCAGCACTAGTGCCACGCCGGAACTCGTACTCGTAAATAATGCGATACTTTAAGTTTTCCAGGTTATAAAATGAGTGACGCAAACAGCAAACAACAGAAGAAAAAAACAAATGAATGACGGTCATCGAAGCACAAATACATGAGTAAATAGCTGTACAAATTTGAATTTGGAATTCTTTACCAAAGAGGAGAACATCGTGATTAAAGTGGCCAGTACGAAATACGCCAATTTCATATGTAAGGACCTAATATATAGCTAAAAAGATAGTGAGTCCTATAGTAGTCAACACATATTTATATGAATGTATTTACCGTGCAAGATGCGTCATCGTAGTAAATAAATATTAAATATTACCTGTAGTTAATATCCATAGCCTCAAAGTTAAACACAGATCCATATATACCAGCCAAGTAACATGGAAATAACAGGAAGGCATAATTCACAACAGTGTATTTTCCGAAAGGCCCTAAAATCCTCCAGACCTCATCTAAATTAGATCCGGCTCCTTCTGCCATTTATTCAAACCTCGGATGTCCTTGCTATATTTGATTTATATTTTTGCACCTTATATGATACTAGCAGAAAGCAAGAACCTTAACTTTAATAACTAAAAACTCAGTAACACTTTTTCCTGTTTCACAGTCGTTTTTTGTAAAATTACCTCTAAGAACAATTATTTAAATTAAACTTACTACCTGCGCGAATAGACTTATTTCAATAACCTTAGATAAGCTACAAGATCAAGTAGTAAGAAGTCTTTGTTCAAACAAGATAAAATAATAACTACTTAGTTGCTAGGTCTTAACAAGATCACAGATAACGATATACTACTTGTTACTTATCTCTATCAGTTGCTTTTGTCTTAAATTCAATAATACGAAAATCCCGTTTCCACAATGTTATAGATATCTATAGACAAACAACTGTGTCAATATATAGTCTTCTGTCTTATTGTTTAGTTTAAGCCTTTTTAAATGTTATTATCATAAGGTAAATCAGTAATACATACTAATATGTATATAAACTAAACAAACCTTAAGAGGCTTGCCCCGGTGGAATGGGTAGATGAATGGGGATGAAGATCATTCATCACTACCTCAGTAACGAGCTTGATATATTCTGTAGTGGGATGATTAATTTAAAAAAACCTTCACAAGCGCATTGTTAAGCGAATAAGTATTTTTAAATGGAAAGTTTATTTTATTTATTTATTTATTCACACTTCGTTGCAATAAAAAAACATAAATAACACAATACATAAAAATTACAAGGGATGCAACGGGCGGCCTTATCGCTAATAAGCGATCTCTTCCAGGCAACCCTAGTAAGAGAAAAACTAAAAAAGAAACATGATGAGTGCAAGAAGTGCAGAACCAAATGTTATATAAAAAAATATGTAACCTTAATCTGAAGTAATACAAAAAAAAAGTTACTTGTAAAAACTAAACTTTTTCTTTTTTGTAAACATTATGTTCACTGGTAATTTTCATGTATTTTAAAATAGATAGATACTTATAATATAGTAAATGCATTAAGTATGTGGTTTACTTAAATGAATAAAGAAATAAGTACCCTTCTCAATGAGGTTGTGTGTGATGCAGACTGCAGTCAAGGAAATGTTCACTCTGAGAGATTGCCAGGTGAGATTTTGGTTCTGTATTTTAACAGCCTTATAGCTTTGTAAACAAAAACAAGTCAAAGTCACTTGACTGGGTGAATCTTAAGTGGCTAAATAAGTCATGGAAATTGACAGAATTTCTTTTAAATAAATATATTATTGTTAACATAATTTATACAAGTTCGTAATAAAATGATAATAAATCAACATCTTAAAAGATTTTAACTTAATCGTTGATCTTATGAGAAACTTTTGGCTTCCTCCAAGTTGTCTGGTAAGGTTTTGTTAATCGTTTCTGGTAAAGTTAACGCCAACATGCTGGCTAATAGCGCAACACAAGCGAAAAATATTGTAGGCAAATTTACATAGTACAGCGCCTGAAAAAAATTAAACAATATATGTTGCATATAGTACAGTGCCTGAAAAAAACGACGGATTGCACTCCGGGAGTGCCGGCAGAAGTGAAAACTTGAATATTAACGTTGTGCATTTTTGATATTTTGGAATGGTTAGGGAATAATTTTGCACGAATTGCTTTAATTATCAGTATAAAAGTTATTTATGTGGTAGAATACAATATTTTTTTTATTGCACTATCGTACACAAACATGACAATTTATATTACGCCGCGCCAGCTGTCTACTCTCCATTCGTCTTACGAAACCTACACAATAATTCAATTTTTTAAGTTGCCATTTTTTATTCGCGTCAGTCTGACCAAATCGTTAATAAAAAAGCTTTAGACGTTTCGCAAAACTATACCTTGATGTATTGACTTAAGGTCCAATTCCACATGCATCAATGTATCTGAGGAAAGAGGTAAATGAATTAAAACCGTAACTATATAGCACGAAGGTTCATAATCCTTTAAAAAAACATCCGTCTTACGAATTTGTCCTGACGCGAGTTTAACATTTTTTACCCATTCCAAAAAGTGTACAACGCCGCTAAAGAAGTTTTCACTTCAAAAATTAAACAATATATGTTGCATTTGGTAAAATTTTAACTCAATTATTAAGGAAACGTTAAATATAAAGCATGTAAATAAATAATTACTGCCGACAATTAAATTTGTCTTATACGCGTGTGTTCTCTCAGATTTATTCAAGCGGGATAAACTTATTAGAGTAAACCATCCAAACTAGTTGTTTCAAGGCTTATGTAATAATTAAGGATCTCAAAAGCTATTTTCTATTACGATAAACCAGTAGATTTTTTTATAAATCCTCCAAAATAGACTTAAAAGTATTAATAACAGTATTTCTTTGTCTGGTTTTATGTCAAAAAATCTTTAGGATTTCCTTTCGAAATCAATCTAATTACATAAGTATGGGACCAATTTGATACAATGAGCCATGTATCCATCGTAGTAAGTCTTCTCGAAGTAATTTATATGCGGCAAACTATTTTATTGAAATAATAGCACTAATTTTGAATATACTTTACGCAAATTTAATATGAGCCACATGTATTGTGCAATATAAAATGCATTTATTAATAGCTTGTCACGCAGGACAATATGAGGAAAATGGCATGTCAATGGATAAACAACGCAACAAATGAAAACAATATAATCATTCAATGTATTGTTAAATTGCTCGTCTAGACTGGGTATTTATATTTGAAAAGGCGATTTTGCATTTAAATATTTTGATAATTTTAGTAACATATTTGTTATACATATAAAAGCTAGTCGAATCTAAAAACAGTGATTATTGAATACGAATAGAATAAAAATCATGGAGAAACCTTTGTCTCATGGAGTTTTTGTAAGCGAAACTAATTATCAAATTATTCCCACTATTGAATTCTCTAATTTAGGTAATAATTACTTGATTTGACTAGATCCATTTTTACACTCAGATTAGGATCGAGATTTATCGCTAAGTAATTTTTTTCTATACAACAGTGGGCAAATGGGCACGAGGCTCACCTGATATTAAGTAATACCGCCGCGCATAGACATTCTTACTTGCAGAGGGCTCGCGAGTATGTTGCCTGCTTCTTAAGAATTGGAACGCTCTTTTCTTGAAGGACTCTAAGTCGAAATCAAATCAAATCATTTATTCATATAGGTAACACAATGTACACTTATGAACGTCAAAAAAGAAATATATATTAAATGCTTCTAATTTTACATTAAATTGGTTCGAAAATACTTTAGATTACAAATCTCAAACCGCCTCATGCCCCATGAGGCGGTTTGGTTTGGCGGATAACCTTACCTAACCTCACCTAACTTAACAAAAAATACTATTTTGAGACTAGTATATTTAGATATAGTAATAAAAATACTGTTTTTAGTTTTTTTGTTACTGTCGTAATTTATAAATATGACATGAATTTAGGAACTGCCGGCAAGCCGTTTATGGCGTATTAAATCAATCAATTGAAAACGTGGTAATAAAAAAACCAACCACATCTGGGTTTTAGGGTTGTGATTACCGTTATTATATTGAATATTATGCTTTTTATTTTAAAAACTTACTAATAAGGGTGTCTGTGGTGCTAAAGTAGACCCAATACGGCCCGTAGTTGCACAAAACGCCAACAGGGACTGTCTAGCATTAGTAGGAAATACTTCAGAAACTGTAACGTACACCGTACTATATGCTATGGTAATAGAAAACTTGCCACATAAATAAAGGACCAGGCGCCATATTGATAGATCTGAAAAGAAATTTGTAAGTTTTTATAAGATATTTTTTTTAAATTATTATCTATAGTTTCTTGGATTCAAATGTAATATTCAAACTGTGAACAAAAGTACTTAAGATCTCAAACACGCTGATTTATTAATATTATTGAAATTTATATTACATTCATAAATACACTCACCTTCAGGAATAAATGATAAACTCATACAAAATATTGCGCTCAACATGTATACTGTTACTAAAACCTTTTTCCTCCCAAACTTATCCAGAATCATGAAACATACAAAATTGGCCGGTATTTCTACAAAGGCCACGATCGAAAAGTTCAAATATTTATTTCCCGCCAAAAACACAGAATTAATTGACAGACCATAGTATGTAAACGAGCAGGTCATCCACAGATAACAACATAATAATACTCTAAAAGCAATTATTTTCGATCCTAACATTTTCCGGAGAACAGATAAAAAACTTTCGTGCGCCTCTATTTCTTTCTGGTTAGTTCCAGCTTTCAAAGATGTCAACACCTCTTCCCGTATTTTAACGTTGTTCATTGTTTCTGCCTTCTTAATAACTGTAAGGGCTTCCTCATACCGACCCTTGGAAAGCAACCATCGAGGATTCTCGTTAAGCACAAATAAGTAGGTGATAATAAAAATAGCTGGTGTGTATATGGTTCTAAGGAGATACCTCCAGTTCTGAAGATACCACGCCAAAAGTGAGAGAGTCATAGTCCCGCTTATATATGCAAAGTTTATTAAAGTGTTGCCGAAGACTCTACCCTTTGGTTGCACAAGTTCCATGCCTGAAATACCAGAAATATTAGTAAATGTGCTTTGAAGAAAAGCTCAATCCGGTATAAATCGTTAATTAATGCCAGATATGTAATATAGGCACAAGTATTTCGGTATTATCGTCATTTCTACGATAGCACGAACGAATTATACATATATTAATATAAACTTATATTTAGTTTCATACGCCCACAGAGCGCTGCTCAAGTTTTTCGCTCAATGTCAGTTCCAAATCTTGAAATTATTTAACATCTAGGATCATTTATAAAGATACAACAGAATTTACTTTGCTAAAATAGTGCGTAATATCACGTTATTCCCAATAGGGCAAGGTGCGAAAATATTTATGCATCTGTTTCAGTAATAAATTATGTGTGCTCTTATGTGAGTTAAAAATAGTTTGCCGATATCTCCGATTTCACAGGTGAAAAATATGGCGAGCAAAATTATCTGTATGATTTGCTCGTGTGGCAGACGGTATTTAGCGATTATTATACGATAAGGAATATTAAGAACCCCATCATGGTAGTGCAGTTCGCAGGTCAATAAAAATTTCAAAACAAAAGAAATTAGACATACTACGAATAATCGTATTAATTAGCCATAATACTTTTCCTCAGATTCGCGGACTTCAACGAACTGTAATGGTTAAAGTCAAGTAAAATGGGTACATTTTTGAAGTTATACTTCTTTAGGCGCGTTATGAAAACTGTATGAGAGTGAAATTTTACGCACCGTTACACAAAATTAACAGTATGGGCGCCGAGCGTGCGCGAGCTAGATGGGAATAAGACAATCTACAAGTAAAAAGAAATATAATATGTGTGACGTTAGCAGCTATGCCAAGAATTTTGAATGACCATAATGACATTTGTAGTACCTTTTAAACAAATAAAGAAGTTTTAATTATTTTTTCAAAGACATTTATCAATGCTTTTTCACAAAGACCTATTGTTACTTAGTTAAAAGGTTATGAAACCTACCTAGTTATTAAATTGAATTAATAATATAATAAAATAATAAATAATAATTATTATTAATATTAATTAATAATTGAATAATATACTAAATATTAAATATTGTTAAATTATTAACGCTAAATATTTATTATTAATTATTTAATATTTAAAAAAAATAAAGAAAGCCAAAGAAGTATAACTTCTTACGCGCGTACATAAGTACACGCACCATTTTTTTTTTTGTATTACGGGGGTTCTAATAAATCGAATGGACTCAATTACTTCCTTATACGTCTTCCTTATTACAATATATATTTTCTTAGTTATCTAAATGACCATTTACCCCCGAGGAAGACCCGAGCAAATGATTAGGTATCGATTTTTTTTACAGATTTAAACCTCTGTAGCCGAAAAACGCAGCAATGTACGACCTTAACACGTTCACTGCGCCATCATTTTAAAGAACTTATGGTTGGAGGCCTAAAAGATCTCGTAACAAGCCTATCCTCGGTGCGTTAGAGACCTAATCAGTCTCCTAAAAATACACTTTTGAAAATAATTTATATCTTCCAAAAAAACAATGACATATATTTTGAATTTTTTGGGTGAAAGATAGCTAATTCTTTATATTTTGCTAGGTTCGAGCAGTTACGACATTTGAATAAACTACAAATACCAAAAAAAAGATATCATTTATCTCTACGACCCGAAGATATTAATATTGTATAATATATGGGAATAAAATAATATCTCATTATCATTCTAAAATTTTATTAATTATGAAAGTTTTTCATTAAAACATGTAAAATTATTTGACATTACCCAAATGTAACAATTGTTATTTTTAGAAGTCAGTTTTTAATTAAAAAAAGGTTTATCTTAAATATTTATAATAAATCATTCAAATAATGGGAAATTTAACATTTTCCAAAAAATATTACTACAATAAGTAAAATTTTAAAACCTCACCAATAAAATGGATTTTTAATTTTTCTTTTAAACTTAATCTCTCATTTTTATCAAAAAAAAATCAACACTTATATAAAATATTAATCGATTCTAGACAACACTAAAAATCCCATCCTCCATCTTTTTATACGATTTAAGTACCACATATTCTAACAAGGAATAAAAAATAATAGAGGACCTAATCATTTAATTTATTTTTAAATTTAATTCATAAAGGAAAAATATTATATTTATTAAACTTTAAATAATTAATAAAAAAATAAATTGTTAAAGAAAATTTTTTCATATTGGTCCGAACTTTAATTCCTATCATAACTAAATACGAGCAAATTTTATACTTAAATGCTCGCCAGCTCCCTAGTTATAGTCCTTAGAAATAATACAATGTTAAATTTGGCCAAGAGTTCCAACAGCCGAAGGATCGCAAGGAATCACAATACAATTTAAATATAATCTTATTCTGTGTTTGTCTGTAAAATTGTAAAATAAATCAGTGGCGCAACAACCTTTTCCGGTCTGGGGCTCAGATTTTTGTATCTATTTCATGATAATTTGTATGATCATGTAAGTATGTGATCAGCGTACTTGTGCCTGACATACGCCGGCGACTTTTTGGGTGTAAGAAGTCAAGCCGGTTTCCTCAAGATATTTTTCTTCTATTCGAGCGAATGTTAATGCGCACGTAGAAAGAAAGTCCATTGGTGCACAGCCGGGGATCAAACCTACGACCTCAGGGATGAGAGTCGCACGCTGAAGCCACTAGGCTAACGCTGCTGTGTACTCGTAGTAAAATGTAAAGACTGTCTGTCTTGGACCGAAAAAATGTGTCAACACAGAACTTGACTAATAATAAAAAATCATCAATAACAGATACAATAAAATCAAATCTTAACTGATTAACATTATAAAAGTATTCAAACAGAGACCTAAAGTTAGTATCTCACTTTTACCTAATACAAAAGCAGCGTTATATGCGCCAGCGCCGAAAGCAGTCTCCAAAAATTCAGTAGCGATTAACATTTCGTAGTTGATTGAGAACGATCTGATTAAACCAAAAACTCCTGAGGAAAATGACGCCACAGCTAGTGCTTTGATCCTTCCATATTTGTCGGAAAGAATACCAGTTGTAGTTAGAGATATGAAAAAGCCGGCTCCATACATAGTTCCTATGAGTGTCCTCTTCCAATTCTGGCAACCCAGGTCAAACTATGAAGAAAAGTATAAATTTATTAGTATTCGTTTGCGACCTTAACCATTGTCGGTTATTTACATAAAACCATAATAAATTATGGACTATACCCTTCAGGAATTACACTATCTATTGGTGGAAACTGTGCATAAATGCATTCGGTTGTTTTTGAGTTTATTGCGTTTATACACACAACGGTAGGTAGTTTTATAATATACGGATGTTAGCCTTTAAAAAAATATTGATTATATTATATAAATGGCCTGGCCAAATCCATGGATGACGGCTCTAACATACATATTAATCGGTAAGGCCAAAGCTATTGACGGGCCTAGTCCAAAAGACAAATTCTTAATATATTTAGTACCTATACCTTTACAAAATATTAATCGTTATACATAAAAAATATATAAGTCTTATTGCATCGTTTACCAAAACCACTGTCTCTTTTTATAACAGCTTAAATATAATTTAGCAGAAAGAGACGGAAGAGTATTTTAGATAAAAGTTCATTACACTGAATTAATTTTTATGAATCGGTCTTTGCTTGTCGAATTGCTCTACTAAGGAAGAAAATCTCTAAGGACCTGTTTTGACTAGCGCAAGAAACTCGGCAATTCAAGTTGTTAACGGCCAATGTTTAGTAGTAGTGGCACCATTATTACTCGTGTTGTCTGATATCTCATTAATCAAAAAAATAATATATATAATTAGTGTATATTAGTTTTTTTTAATACAACGGGGGGCAAACGGGCAGGAGGCTCACCTGATGTTAAGTGATACCGCCGCCCATGGACACTCAATGCCAGAGGACTCGCGAGTGCGTTGGCGGCCTTTTAAGGATTGGTACGCTCTTTTCTTGAACGGTCAGTTGTGGAACGGCGGACGTCGAGGTGAAATTTCGTATTCTGCCTCGACGTCCGATGATGAAACTTAACTGCAGGTATTAATCCGAACAACTCCTCCGAACACTCTCTATGGTAAATGCAGTCGTAGTGTATATTAGTGTATATTAGTGTGTATTAGTGTGTATTAGTGTGTATTAGTGTATATTAGTGTAGTAGAACAGGGAATTTTAATATTAACTTACGTCCTTCACCACGGAATCCACCCCATTATACACATAGGAATCGCAGCCTACAATCTCCCCACTAAAACCTTTTATGTCGCATTGATCCGTTTCATTCAAAAACCGATATCGGTTACATTTTGATAACTTATTATTTTCTTTTGGTATGGCATACTCCAACCATAACGTTTCATTTATTCCCTCGCATTGAGGAACTTTGCATCTGCAAAGAATAAGGACACAGATGCTAATAAAACTATTAAAAAAAGGGTGCGTGTACTTATGTACGCGCGTAAGAAGTTATACTTCTTTGGCTTTCTTTATTTTTTTTAAATATTAAATAAATAATAATAAATATTTAACGTTAATAAATTAATAATATTTAATTATTAGTATATTATTCAATAATCAATTAATATTAATAATTATTATTATTTATTATTTTATTATATTATTCATTCAATTTAATAACTAGGTATGGTTCATAACCTTTTAACTAAGTAACAATAGGTCTTTGTGAAAAAGCATTGCTCAATTTCTTTGACAAAATAATTAAAACTCCTTTATTTGTTTAAAAAGTAAATGACAAATGTCATTATGCGATGACTGAAATCATTCAAAATTTGCGATCTTCGAACTTCACGCATATTCTTTTTCTCTTTACTTGTAGATTGTCTTATTCCTATCTCGCTCGCGCACGCTATAATCACACTCCCAATTTTGTGTCACAGGTGCGCGCGCATCGTAAAATTTCACTCTCATAAATTTTTCATAACGCGCCTAAAGAAGTATAACTTCAAAAATATATTCCTTGTACATAGTAGGTAACGGTCCTATCTACTGGCCTAACTGTTATTCACAGATGCATTGCTTTTATTAAAAGGCCAGCGTCACACATCGGTCTCAAAAATTTCTGAAAGCCTCTAGTTATATACGTATAACATTAGTTACGTTACATATATTTATTTTAGTTAGTAATTAGAAGCGCAAACTAAATGTTAGCAATCATCGCACACTTGAAGCCAAAATGACCCTTTAGCTTTTCCCACACTTATACATCTATCTAATATATATAATTCTTGTGTCGCGGTGTTTGTGGTTAAACTCCTCCGAAACGGCTTGACCGATTCTCATGAAATTTTGTGTACATATTGGGTATAACCGAGAATCGGACAACATCTATTTTTCATCCCCCTAAATGTTAAGGGTACTCAACCCCTAATTTTTTATGAAACAGCATTAAAAAATACATACAACCCCTAATTTTCACCCCTCTACGATCAACCCCTATTTTATAAATGATATACATGGCAAAACGACGTTTGCCGGATCAGCTAGTTTTAATATAGAGGTTGTCGTCTATTCATAGAACCATAGTCCAATCCTAGAACTATTGCAAACTTCTTTACTCTAACAAAGGTTTACGACCGACAGTTGTAATTTCGCACTACATTTATATTTTAATTAATAATTACTCAATTTTATAATCTTATAACTTTGCAAATACGTATACTGCGGTTGATTCACCCTACCCGCCATTCCGTTGAGTCCTCTTCCACCAGAGATAGAGAAGAAATTACATATTTAATTATATCTACTCTACACTCCGTACGACCAACAAGAACTAATAGAACAGAATTAATTAAATTTTTAAAAATTATTAAAAATTCCAAAATTAATTAAATAATATGACGTAACAATCAAGCGTAAAACTTTAAAAGTTTACTTGAAGTTTTGGTGTAGCCCTGGCTGAAAATAAACACCTGTTATTTATTTTCATTTAAAATTAAGTAAATATTGTTACGTATATATTTTAAAAAACGTATGCAGTGTTATCGCTGTAATAAAGAGTTATGCAGTTTATCTCTAATCATATTATAAAACTGAAGAGTTTGTTTGAGCTTATCTCTGAAACTGCAGTACTTTATCGTGTCTAGAGGAGAAGAGAGGAGCAGAGAATCAATGAAAAAATGTTGCAAAAACGAAATTGTTTTCCTAATATTTAAAGAAGATCATAAACCGTATATGTATATATATATATCTTTTACCGAAATATCATAGTTTTAAAATAACCCAACAACAAAATATAAAGTACAACGCGCGCATAGGCAAGTCTTAAAATAACGCGCAAAATCGCGGGTAACACTAAATTTAACATAAAATAGAATTTTTAAACGGCATTTTTCAACAACTGCTAAATTTTTAATCTATATAAATTCATTCATGTATATATTTATGTCTAATATAATTTAATTTATTTTATAATATTATTTTAATTTAATTTTCGGTTACAGCTATCTCATTTATAAAATTGTACCTAACATACCTGTAATTAATATCCATAGCTTCAAAATTGTAAACCGATCCATACATTCCATATAAATAACATGGCACTAAAAGTAGGGCATAGTGTATACGCGTATATCTACCAAAGCTTCCCAACTGAGCCCAAACTTCATCCACAGCTGAGCCAACTTCCTTCATTTTCGCTTTATTTTAAACACTTGTCTTATTGTCTACTCCACTGTTTTACGGCTATCAGATAACTTACACTCATCGAGCTACAGATAAATGTAAATGCCACGAGACGCAAGACGCTACTACAAAAAATACTGCGAATTACGAAGCAGTTAGGTAGGTTTCGACGAAAAAACAAGTAAGACAGTTGTTTGTAAATATGGAAGCTACACGAGGTAATATTTATTATTTAATCTAAATATTAGGTCATTGCAATTGTGATAAAGTAAAATGAATTTAATTATAACTTACAATAATAAAATGTTTTAGCGCCATCTATCGGAGTATAGTCGCACTACACAAAAAGCCGATAGATTGTCAATGTAAAATTTTGCTCTTCACAACAGAAATCACACACCGTTGCGTTAGGATGATCTAGATTCTAGGCGGTATAATTTCAAAATGTCGATGGCGGTGAAAATTGTGGAAAAGTTCGGAGTACGCTAACGAACCTCTTTGTTCACCTTGCGAAGGCTTAACCATTATTCTAGGCTTTGCTGACCAGCCAGATACGTTTCCGTTGTGTTTTTTAGGCGATGAAACTCGTAGGTTAGTTTTGACTTAGTTAACGCGCTCTATAACATTTGCTATGTGTTAGATATGGCAAAGGCATATTGTATAATTTTCCTGGTTTAAACTTAATAAGAATTAATTAATAGTAGTTCATTGTTTTGCGTAATAATAATTCACAGGCTTCTTAGGTACTTTTATAATATATTCTCCTTGTCTCTGGTTTAAAAGTACGTCATGTTTGTTTATCTTTTAAATCAATTTAGAATAAATGGACTGTAGTGATTTTCTTTATCCCTAAGAATGAAAAAATTTTACTTATGTTAATTTTTAAACACGTTTTACTCATTTATTGAGTCTATAAATATTTTCTTTAATAATGTTATAACATTGATCGCAACCACAGAACAAATTCTAATTAAAACTAATCATGTTTAGACCAAGATCTAGGCTAAGTTCAGCGCCAAAAGTGACGCTCGTATGTCAAAAACGTATTAAATTTGGACATGTTTGATTTTGACATTTGATTACATTCACATACAACGGAAGATATACAAATATACAGGATCCGTTGTAGAACGCATAAAATTAAGTTAAATATATGTATACCAGACTAGTATCTATAATCGCTGAGTCAATCGATGTCCTGTTAAATACTCGTCCGCTAACACTGATAGGATTTCAGAGAAATCTGCTACTTCAAAACTCCTACTACGGTAATTATTCGATAAGGCAAAATAAATAAGGAATTTAAATATTGTAATACATTAAGTTCAGTCTTATTTTATTAATGAAGCATTTAACACGTCAATTGACATAATCTATTAAAAAGAAATGGCTATGTTACTGGTATAAATAGTAAGGTTGTTACCAAAGTGGTAAACGTCAATATTTCCGAACCTTGTTGTTTAGTTTTCAAACCTTTAAAAAATCTTAAATCCTTAAACCTTTACTGGAAAAATGGAAAAATAGGAACTGTCCGCAAACCTTGGGTCAAGAATAAAATAAAACAATTAATTGATTTATTGTTAGCATTTAAAATGTGAAATTATTTCAATGTAATACGAACTCGACATAAATGAACTCGTGGTAGCGTTGAACAAACTTTGTAACTCGATCAAACTTGCCCTACCAAATGTACCAGAAACCTTTGAGGGCTTAATCGAAGATTGTGTCCGTCATGTTAACGACGGATTAAAGAAGCGATTAGTGGTTACAATCGATAAGATAGATCTTATACCAACAAACTTTTTGGAATTAATTTGATATGTTACATGAGGTGTAAAAGTGAAAATGTGCCTAATTTCTTAATAGTCCATTTTTCTTAGTAGATATCTAATAAAATTAAATGTTTGTCTTTTTATACTTTTAAGGAGTTGTAACATTGAGGACAATTCTTTGGTTGATTATAGGTACAAGGGCTTGAGACAATGTCACTTTTGACAGGCGTGACGCACTAACGCCAAATGAGTTTGTGTGAAAATGATCACGTGACCCATCAAAATCCTACCCTTACAAATTCGTATGCGTTATTGGGTCACGACTGTCGAAAAGTGATTTTGCCTCAATACCCAGGAACCTTAGAAACGGATACAGATTATATTATTGTTTACATATTTATAAAGTATGATTATTATGATTGATATTTGTTGATGTTTATCTTAGGTACCCAGCCTAGAATTGTCCACCCGGACTCTCTATGAAGCCTATAAATATCATCTAATTAAAAAAAATATTAAAATGAGTTTATCACAGTTTCGATTTCACATTATTAATATTATTGCAATTTTTGAAGTGAAACTTCTTTAGGCGCACGAGGGTAATATTTTTTCGGAACGTCACGAAGATGTGCAGCGTTTTTGTCGAAGAAAAGGGAGAGAGCGATAGAGACCGGTTGAGAGAGAGTGCGAAGGGTGAATTACCTTATAGAAATTATATTTTTAAAATTAAAATTTCGTAAAGAGAATTTATGAAATATGTATTAGTATTTTATATTTTATGCAAAATAATTTATTGAAATCTCAAATATGAATTGTAAATTAAAATGTCATGTGTTTTTATTATCAAAGAAATAAATTTAAAAAATTAAATTTATTATTTGTATTATTTTCGACACTTTTAACATTTTAATGACAATTAAATTAATTAAATTCCTAACATATCTTCCTTTTCCTTTTTCCTCCCTCTAAGTCTCGGAAATCTAAAGATTTAGATTTGTATAAATATGAACAAGAGTTAAAAATTCGTTTGCCAAAGAAGTTTCACTTCTGACTATATATTTATTTCTTAAATAAAAGTGAGAAAAAAAGTGTTCTGAAATAAAAGTGAGATCGATATCCGCGAATCATGACGAGTTAGTAATAATGTAATAAATTCGCATTTATATTCGTTTTATGTAAGCTGATAATAATTAAAATCTGTGACAATAAAACATAAAATAGTTGCAACCTGGCGCCATCAATAACAGAGTTATTTCAACAAGCTATTGCTAATAGCGCCATCTGTGGTGTTCCACGAAAACATTCAAGCTTCCAAAATGTGTTTCATACTTTGCTATGTCCAACTTTCGCTATAGGTCTGTAGGACTTGTACTGAATGCAAACGGCATTAAATATAATTCACAGCAAAACAAAAGAAACATATATTATATTGCTTCCAACGGCATACTAAGACAATAAGTTTACTTTGTGTTACAAATATTAATACATTGATCGAATGAAGGCAGTGTTTTATATCCCTTGACTTTCTTTCAAATATAAATAAAAGTAAATTGCAAAATATGTTGGTGGAACGAAATTCGCGAGGGTAATTAGATTTGAATAAAATACTTAATTATCGGAATCTCATTTTAGATATCGAACGAACACAAATAAAACATACTTTTTCAGAAATGAAGTACGCTACTGGCCAATTAAGTAACTCTGCGCAAGACGCATCATTATTTTTTATCCCCTTGCGATGCCGTTTACAAATAAATGGTGTTTGATTTTATGAACCCCACTTGTTACGATGCTTGTTACTGGTTTGTATTTTATTTCAGATTTTATTTCTATTGTATGCAGGAAGTATTAATATATACAGGGTGTCCCACAAGTCGACGTCAAGTCGAAATTTTCTCATAGGTAATGCCACACCAGTTATCAGAAAAATTAAAAAAAAAATTAAGTTATGTATTTTTGAAGTTATGGAAATTTTCCTTTTATTCCAGAAAATGTACACCATGTGACAGTTTTTTCATTCCTGTTGTTACAAATATTTAATTTTTGCCAATTTTTTTTCTCTTACGTCATCCCGAATAGTGCTTTATGTAACCTATGATCCTAAACCCTGTGCCGATCACTCCAACTTGTAGGAAAATATCATTTTATACCGTACCAAGTTTTCAAAATTAATTTTTCGCACTAGTTCAACTGATCGTCCTGAAAAAAAAATGTACTACTCCAGTTTTTTCTCTTACGTCATCCCGAATAGTGCTTTATGTAACCTATGATCCTAAACCCTGTGCCGATCACTCCAACTTGTAGGAAAATGTCATTTTATACCGTACCAAGTTTTCAAAATTAATTTTTCGCACTAGTTCAACTGATCGTCCTGAAAAAAAAATGTACTACTCCAGTTTGGCAAGCAGCTTTAAAAGTTCGCGCATTTAATAAGGATTCTAACGTGGTATAATACTTACTTCATTATTTCTTAGATCGGCCATAAAAAAATTTTTTTGTTAAACAAAGTCTGTTTTTAACAATCTCTTTGAAATTACAACAAATGATTCTAGCGCACCCAAAACGTTCCTAATGACCACAGAGTGGTTTAAATAAGATGGAGAGAGACATTCCATAAAATGTGAGCGAGACAGATAGTGACGCTTACGGACGCAAATAAGTAAAATAGACAGTTTCTTTTTTTATGATTAGATTTATTACTTTTTTTATAAAAGATGTTCAAATTGCCGTCCTTCAGCTGCAATACAGGCTCGACATCTCCTTAAAAAAGATCGTGAAATGAAGCGGGCAAATCGTCCATTATTCACAAATTCTACTGCTTCCGCTATTCTCTGTCTAAGCTCTTCTACATTTTGAATCGACTTGGAATAGACTTTTTCCTTTACTGCTCCCCAGTACAAAAAATCAAGAGGATTTAAATCGGGTGAGCGGGCGGGCCACGAGATTGTACCACCCCGCCCTATCCATCTGTCTGGATACTCCTCGTTAAGGTGGTTTCGAACTAAGCGGCTGTAATGCGCTGGACAACCATCTTGCTGGAACCACATATCTCGTAAAATAGTAAGCGGCACGTCCTCCAGCAAATTGGGCAAATGATTTTGTAAGAAATCTATTTAGATTAGATATTATTTATTTAAATTTCAGCATTTAAAACTTCTGGTACCTCAAAAGGCCCTATGACTTTTCCGTTCAAAATTCCAGTCCACATGTTAACTTTGAAACGGTACTGTGATCTGTCTGGTCTCATCAATCGTGGATTTTCGACATGCCACTCGTGCAGATTGTGTAGGTTCATGTAGCCGTCTTTTTTTAAAGTTGATTCATCCGACCATAAAATTTTTTCGTCTAAAAATTAACGTACCTATTCATTTTTAAACACATGTTTTTTTAAAGAACAGACGGCCGGACCGGACTAAAGGCTCACCTAAACTGAAGCCCATGGACACTTTCAATGCCAGAGGGCTCGCGAGTGCGATGCCGGATTATTAAGAACTGGTACGCTCTTTTTTAAAGGGGTCAAATTGGATCGGAAGTCTTCAGCGGGCAGCTGGTTTCACATAGTGGTGGTGCGCGGCAAAAAATACCTTAAAATCGCTCCTTCCAGAAGCTTCTTAGCCGTAAATATTACACAATAGCCAGGAAACCGCTCTAAGATGTTCCATAATCGATCTCAATAGGGAACGTTTAACCATTTTATTCTTGAATGAAAAAGTCACGTAATTTATCATCTCTACTAAAAAACTGTAGCCATAAAAGACGAGGGTGTAATCCTGTTAGAAATATTTCAAACTAAGTTGCAGATTTATCGATTAAAGTGTGCTAATAATAACATAAAGTTTTAATTACATGGCATATGGCACACATGACATGACATAGATTAATCTACCATCTTATGGGCCTGTGTTTGTATTTAAACTCCTAAACGGCCGGACAAAATTTGGCTATGAATAAGCGATTCTAAAAGTTAGTTTTTGGTTTACATTTTAATTAAAACATGTTCATAAAGTATATAATAAAAACATTATAATTTTTATATTTCGGATATTGAAGAGTTTCATTTTAGGTTAATTTTGAGTTTAGGAAATGTGATTAGAAGGAAATAATTATAAATCGACGGAAACAAGAAAAAAGATGACAATACCTCTACTGACTTTTGATTTGCTATAGAACAACGATTTTGATTTTTTGAAGATTTCAGTGTACCTAGACACAATAATATTAAATTAATTAATTAGGTACGAATCTGTTCTATAGGTGAAATCTACAAAAAAATAGCTGCCGTAGAATTCTTCATTTTACAATAAATAAGAATCACTAGTATTTATTGTAATTTAACTTTTCCTTATTAGGTTCATGAATTGCATTATTCACCTCAGATGTTTTGTTTCTTTAAATAAACATAGGTATTTTTCATATTTATAATATGTTAATAATAAGCCATTTGAAAATATTCGAATAACAGTATTCAATTGGGTATAAACCAGTGCCGGATAAAGCCAGCGCGGGGCCTGTAGCAAATTCTGCCTAGGGGCCCTTGGTTAGGCTTTCGGATTTAAATAGTTAGCCTATGTCCTCGAAATACTTATAATCGATATTATATTAAAATCGATTAGAAAAGTACAATCTCGGCTACGTAAACTAGCAAAATAAATGTATACCTATATAAAAATAAAAATCTGAAGGGAGCAAATAACATGCTAGTCTAAATATGTATATCGATTATAATTAAAATTTGAAAAATTAACGTTAAAAAGATAAATACGTACTTATTTTAACGATTATACTTGACGAAGTCGAGTTTATTTTTATGTGGAAGTGAAGCATAGACTAAGCGCTTCGCGTTAAAGGTATGCAAGATATTTTACGCTACTATCTAAATTAATACTTTTTTTATTACGGTCAGACAGGCGTTGGAGCGCGGGGCCCCTAAGTTCGCGGGGCCCGTAGCATTTGCTACTCTTGCTATGTGGTTAATCCGGCACTGGTATAAACATGTATTCATATATTACATTGGAGCTCTTCTTCTCCTCTCAATTCAGTGAGTTAGTCATTACAAGTTTAAGCTGTAATGAAAATATAATTATTTACGTAATAATTCATTAACTAATGTTAATTTAAAAAATTATATTTGCATAATTAAAAAGATTTATTGAAGTTATACTTCTTTAGGCGCGTTATGAAAAATTTATGAGAGTGAAATTTTACGATGCGCGCGCACCGTGACACAAAATTATCAGTATGGGCGCCGAGCGTGCGCGAGCGAGATGGGAATAAGACAATCTACAAGTAAAAAGAAATAGAATATGCGTGACGTTAGCAGCTATGCCAAGAATTTTGAATGACCATAATGACATTTGTAGTACCTTTTAAACAAATAAAGGAGTTTTAATTATTTTTTCAAAGAAATTTAGCAATGCTTTTTCACAAAGACCTATTGTTACTTAGTTAAAAGGTTATAAAACATACCTAGTTATTAAATTTAATTAATAATATAATAAATATTATTAATATTAATTAATAATTGAATAATATACTAAATATTAAATATTGTTAAATTATTAACGCTAAATATTTATTATTAATTATTTAATATTTAAAAAAAAATAAAGAAAGCCAAAGAAGTATAACTTCTTACGCGCGTACATAAGTACACGCACCATTTTTTTTTATATTGAAGTATTTATGATTAACGAGTTCTAAGTTGTTTTGTTATATCTTTTGCAAAGGGTTTTTTTTATCAAGAATTCACTTCGATATAGGTATTTAATTTTGAAAAACAAATTTGTGAACAATAGTTATCTCATGATATTTAAAAGTTAAACAATTTTTGTAAAAGTACAATTATACAATTTTACGGAAACGTTTAAAAATTTAAGTGTGAACTATCATAGCACCAGAAAACTTTTCGTTTAAAATAATAGTTAATTTATTTAATAAATTTATATACTTACTAAAAACGTAACAGTTAGCTTAATGTGATTGAAAATAATTTATAGATTTTATTTATTATCATAGAATCATTTACTGTGTCGAATCAAGTTTGACAGTTAAATTACAAAACTTACATAAAAACCATAAACAAAATTATCGTTATTTCGTTCGGTGTTGCGATTGCAATACGTTTCAGTTAATAGGAGGTCATGATTAATCATTAAAGTGACCATTTATTCTTTAACTCAAAACGGTACATTGGTTTAATTTAGGTCAAATAATAAGTAGTCAATTTAAAAAAAACACTAAAATTATTTATTTAGAAAAAATTAGTTGGCTCTAAACTTAAGAATCACAAAATATAGGTATCCAAAATGTTTAGTGATATTTATATTTATCAGAAGAAAAATTTGTTTCAATATGGTGACGATTTCAAATATGAATGAAACTCTTGGAACGTTTTTTTTATATTCTGCTGCTCAAATTGCCGCGCAGTTTCTGAAAACGGGACAATTTTGCGTCCCACAGTTCATTTCGGGGACACCGGGACTCGTAATTTGAAAAAAAGAACAGTCCTGTTCAAAACGGGACGTCAAGTTAGTCATGGTACGAAAAAATGCTATAGAAATTAAGAAACCTAAACTCATCAGCATCTCAACTGGATTGTTTTAAGAAAGCTCAGAACAAAAACATTACATATTTAATTTTTTTATTCAATTTTAATTGTGTCACTCTAATCGTGCGACAAAAACAATACATCCCGGCATTTTCTGCAGTAAATGTAGCAAAAAAACGCTGTCTTTTAATCTAAAAGCGTAAGTTAGACAAGAGATACGGAGTGAGCAGGATAAGCATAGGTCTCAACATCCACTCCCCTGTTTCTAGTAAAATTCTTATCAGCCTAGCGCTCACTCCTGGTAAATTCTAATGTATTTTAAGTTAAGTAATATTAATTATACCACATTTCAAATATACATCAGTACAGTAATAAATGTATGTGGTATAGTAATTTATTCTATTATGGCACGTCTTGTAAGGGAATTATTATTTTATAACCTAATTATTGGGTAGAGTGTATGATTGAAAGAAAAGAAAATAATATAAATTGTAAGATATTCAACGGTATTAACCACCTATTACTGAAATAACGTAAATTACATCTTTATGATATGCATTTAATTTTTGTCAAAAACAATCATTAATGAAAGAATATGCCAGGTATATTATAGGTTATCTCACTCGCACGATGCATAAACGGATCCGTTTATCTCGTTTTACCCAACGAATACAAAACATTAGAATTCTACCACGCGTTATCTTTAAAGATATTATATTTGTAATGTTTATTTTGTGTTGTAATTCATGGACTACAGACATTTGAATCCGCTACGGTTATTTCGTACTGGTTGAACGTTTCAAAGAAAACGATATTGACATTGAAACTTCACGCATGCGCGTTACACATTTCGTCCTGTCAATACTCCATTTTAACACGTGTTTATTTCAGTGGCATTTTAAAATGTATTTATAGTAAAAAGTGTTAATTTTCGTTAAAAATGGCTACTGACGTTGGTTTGGATGTGATCTTAGAGGAAATAGGACCGTTTGGAAGATATAATATTATAAACTATGCATTTTTGTTATTTCCAATATTTTTGGCGGGAATGTACAGTCCAGTGTATGTGTTTGAAGCTCCTGATATTGGTTACAGGTAAGATAATTTATAAGCAAATAATCCTTAAGGTAAATATGGTATAACGTTCGATAGTGCCTCATTCAGAATTTCTCCTTAACTAACGAATCAAATCTAGATATTTTAATTTAACCTCAGCGCTTCCCTAGCTTACGCAGGCGGGCCATACGCACACGCGCAGTCTATACCAAAAATTTAGACCAGTTTTGATACTACAAACTAATATTAAAAACAATCAAACCTTTTGTTGATTATTGTTAAGTTGCGGTTTGTTTGACGAAGTTACCAACGGTTCTCTTGACTGGATTTTTTAAAAAGTCAATGTTAAACCGGTGTTAAAGCAAGTATTGCAGCTGCATACGGAACCAGTACTTCATGAATATCTAATGTACCTAATTTATTAATTTCGATAATCCTCTCGAAGGTTATAAATACTATTTAATTATATTATAACAACAAATTGTTGACTTTCCTCACAGCAAACTTAGTAAACTGATGATTTTATTAATTTAGTTAGTTTCTATAGAAATATAGGAAAATTAATAAATAAAAATATATTTGTGAAAAATAAAAATATTTTTTGCTACATAATAATAATAAGTATGTACTAAAAAAACGTGGAGCTTTAATCAAGAATATCTTTGTAATAGTCTTAATATAACAGAGGTTAGCTGGTATATTTAATTTCATCGAAATTAAGTAGTGTTACTGTAAAATAGACTTAGAACTTTTTATCAGAATTAGTCAAAATATTTTATCAATAAGTACTATAAAATTTATTAATTCAGTTTGTAATAAACGATTCACAAATCATACATGTTGGTTACATTCAATTTATATATACTACATTTAAAGTTAATTTAAGTACTATACAAAAGTTTTTTTTAAAGCAATTATTCAATTTTATAAGTCTATTGGTTCTAAGTTACCATTATCTATTTGAATGCAACGATAACATGCCCTTACAACCTTAAGGTCAATTTAATACTGATTACTTTTCTGACAAACATTATTTTCGTATATGGCACAGTGAATAAAAGTTATTAAAAAAAAATAACTGACTTCAAGTACCTGTCAAGTGGAAAATTAACGATATAATTTATTACGTACCTAAATTATATATGTCACCTTGAGAAATGCGTATTTATAAACTACTAAATCGATTTTCATGTAACATAGCCTGTGCACAAGTCATGATATTAAAGGGAACTTGAATTTCATCAGGAAAATAAGGAGCGAATCTCCATATGACTTCTAGTTCCAAGAAGCGCACTCGCGAGCCCTCTGGCATTGAGAGTGTCCATGGGCGGCGGTATCACTTAACATCAGGTGAGCCTCCTGCCCGTTTGCCCCCCGTTCTATAAAAAAAAAATTTATAGACAAACACCCGAAATGTAGTCGCGTGCTTAGAAGCCTAATTAGATCATTACACTTAAATATTACCTAATTCCAATGGTATACAGAAGGTGTACTATAGTAGTTATAGCGGACCCGACAGACGTTGTCAAAAATTAAAAAAAACATCTAATTGTAAATCTAAACCATTCTCGCATCCCTTTTTGTATACCTATTTAAAAATACTTCTATAATAAACCCATATATTCCAAGTCCAATAAATTAAAAAAATGTTAGTCAAATTAATGTATTTTTTTTTAATTTTAAATTCATGCTGATAAAGTAAGTTTGGTGAAGTACAATACGAATTAACAAAATTGACTTATTACTTTAATTCATTCTTAGGACTAAGATTTAGCAGGGCTTTTTTCAATGTATTACAGAAATTCGAATTATGTCGATCGATATTTACACAGCACTATTACTGTTTTATCGTAATTCTTAGTGACCTAAATAAATAATTAAAGATGTTTTCAGTTGCCACATATGTTAGAAGCTTAAACAATACCTATATCTAATTCACCGTACATGGAAGCTTCAAAACAATTTATTTGCTTGATCATTTGTCACGTAGGAATGTGCTTATCACAATCAAGGTAGGATTAGAGGAGACCCCTAACCTGCTTAAATGGATTAAACCGGTAATTTCTTTGTTTGAATTTGAACGGAAAACACAGGAAATTTTGCTCTAGAGAAAACACAATGTAATTATCAAACGTAATTATCATTATTATAATTTTTAATTACACCCCTTACTTAAATATACATTATACACTCTTGCAGAGTCATGTTAAGACAATATTTTTGATTAAAGTTAAATGATTAATATACGATGATCTAAATAGATATTCTAATAGGTATAGGTATGTTATATATATGATCTAAATCTAAAACCATATTTTATGTTCCTGATAAAAATTAGCTTTAGGAAAAGCTGTTTTTAAGCCTGTAAAACCCGCAAATTATCGTAAAACATATTATAAAATCATATGATAGTTACACTTTACAGTGTCATAAATAATTAAATGTTCGAACGAGTTCTTACTCGTGCTTTATATCTGAAGGTGCGTACAGACTATATAACATAACATGTTATACAACATTGCTATACGACATGTTTCAGATAATGTGGACACTGACAACATATGTATACTAGGATGAACCCAGCATCTACGTTTTTTTTGTTTTTCTTTTGTTATTTAAAATTACAACAGTCGCTGCCGCAGCCAGCAAGACGTCCTCTCGTGTCGACATTGTGGATAGCACTGGAGAACGACAAACGACAATGGTATCCTTTATTAGTTTAGTTTGTTCTTTGTTCCTGTTTAGTTTCTTTTTCTGAACAACTATATTTAATACATGTACCTATTTTTACACTTCTTGCTTATGTAATTTAATACTTTTTTTTTCTTTTCTCACAGTGGTTGCCTGGAAGAGATCGCTCGAAAGCGATAAGGCCGCCAGTTGCTCTCCTTTTTATTTAATTATGTCAATTGTACTATATTAATGTAATAATATAGTACAATTAAACAATATAATTAATATGCAACGAAGTGTTAATAAATTATAAATAAATATATAACATTGTTAAATTGCATTGTTATTCTAATGTGTACAGTATTGTTTTATGTTATAATGTTAAATAACAAGGTTACATAATGTGGACGTGTTATAAAACACAAGTTATATAATATGTTACATAGTCTGTACGCACCCTTATATAGGTAAGTAACATAATTAGCTAAATTTCATTTTAATATAAAGCAATAAAATGAATTCCACAACCGCGTGCTATTTTGACGTAATCTCTAATTAGTTTTTTTTTAAATATATAAAACTGGTGTATACAATATATATAAATTTTGTAAGCATAATTAGTAACTGCTAAATCTTAATCTTATAAATCAACGTAAATAAATAAACAGTAGAGGCGTTTGGATTTCTATCTTTTTATTTCACAATAATGTTTAATTTTGGCTGAATTTAACCTCACGTCAAATTGCAGCGTGATATTACAGACATCACTTACAACTGTTCCTACACCGCATGATCAATCACGAACATCTACAGAGATATTAATTGTATTTGCTTATATTGGGGTTTTAGACTGTGTAATAGGAATTATTGAATATTAGTTATTGCATGATTCTGTAGGAAGTTTCACTATCCTTACGATATTATAATTTGA